>OX453092.1:2652703-3118642 GCA_949708635.1 Hirtodrosophila cameraria
CCCGAGCTATGACGTGTTGAACTAGAAAGCTTTTGGTTTTTTTTTTGCATACAATGGGAAATTTTGGCCAAAAGTATTCATCGTGCTCGTATAGCGCCCGAGTTATGACGTGTTGAACGTGAAAACTTTTTGTTTTTTTGTTTTTGTTTATAATGGGAAATTTTGGCCAAAATTATTCACCGCACTCATATTGCGATCGAGTTATGACGTGTTGAACGTGAAAACTTTTTTTTTTTTTTTTTTTGTTTATAATGGGAAATTTTGGCCAAAATTATTCACCGCACTCATATTGCGATCGAGTTATGACGTGTTGAACGTGAAAACTTTTTTTTTTTTTTTTTGTAAATAATGGGAAATTTTGGCCACCGTACTAGTATAGCACCCGAGCTATGACGTGTTGAACATGAAAGCTTTTGTTTTTTTTTTTTTAATATAATGGGAAATTTTGGCCAAAAGTATTCACCGTACTCGTAAAGCGCCCGAGTTATGACGTGTTGAACGTGAAAGCTTTTGTTTTTTTTTGTATATAATGCGAAATTTTGTCCAAAATTATTCATTGTACTCGTATAGCGCCCTAGTTAAGACTTGTTGAACATGAAATTTTATTTTTTTTCATAAAAAATGGGAAATTTTGGCCAAAATCATTCATTGTACTCGTATAGCGCCCGAGTTATGACGTGTTGAACGTAAAAACTTTTTGTTTTTTTGTTTTTGTTTATAATGGGAAATTTTGGCCAAAATTATTCACCGCACTCATATTGCGATCGAGTTATGACGTGTTGAACGTGAAAACTTTTTTTTTTTTTTTTTGTAAATAATGGGAAATTTTTGCCACCGTACTAGTATAGCACCCGAGCTATGACGTGTTGAACATGAAAGCTTTTGTTTTTTTTTTGTATATAATGCGAAATTTTGTCCAAAATTATTCATTGTACTCGTATAGCGCCCTAGTTAAGACTTGTTGAACATGAAATTTTATTTTTTTTCATAAAAAATGGGAAATTTTGGCCAAAATCATTCATTGTACTCATATAGCGATCGAGTTATGACGTGTTGAACGTGAACATTTTTTTTTTTTATTTAATATAATGGGAAATTTTGGAAAAAATTATACACCGTGCTCATATAGCAAACGAGTTTTGACGTGTTTCACGTGAAAACTTTTGGTTTTTTTTTTTTAATATTTTGGGAAATTTTGGCCAAAAGTATTCACTGTGCTCGTATAGCGCCCGAGCTATGACGTGAAACCTTTTGGTTTTTTTGTTTTTGTTTATAAAGGGAAATTTTGGCCAAAATTATTCACCGCACTCGTATAGCGCCCGAGCTATGACGTGTTGAACGTGAAACCTTTTTTTTTTTTTTTGTATATAATAGGAAATTTTGGCCAAAATTATTCACCGCACTCGTATAGCGCCCGAGTTATGACGTGTTGAACGTGAAAACTTTTTTTTTTTTTCGTATATAATGGGAAATATTGGCCAAAAGTATTCATCGTACTCGTATAGCGCCCGAGTTATGACGTGTTGAACGTGAAAACTTTTTGTTTTTTTGTTTTTGTTTATAATGGGAAATTTTGGCCAAAATTATTCACCGCACTCATATTGCGATCGAGTTATGACGTGTTGAACGTGAAAACTTTTTTTTTTTTTTTTTGTAAATAATGGGAAATTTTGGCCACCGTACTAGTATAGCACCCGAGCTATGACGTGTTGAACATGAAAGCTTTTGTTTTTTTTTGTATATAATGCGAAATTTTGTCCAAAATTATTCATTGTACTCGTATAGCGCCCTAGTTAAGACTTGTTGAACATGAAATTTTATTTTTTTTCATAAAAAATGGGAAATTTTGGCCAAAATCATTCATTGTACTCATATAGCGATCGAGTTATGACGTGTTGAACGTGAACATTTTTTTTTTTTATTTAATATAATGGGAAATTTTGGCCAAAATTATACACCGTGCTCATATAGCAAACGAGTTTTGACGTGTTGCACGTGAAAACTTTTGGTTTTTTTTTTTAATATAATGGGAAATTTTGGCCAAAAGTATTCACCGTACTCGTAAAGCGCCCGAGTTATGACGTGTTGAACGTGAAAACTTTTGTTTTTTTTTTGTATATAATGCGAAATTTTGTCCAAAATTATTCATTGTACTCGTATAGCGCCCTAGTTAAGACTTGTTGAACATGAAATTTTATTTTTTTTCATAAAAAATGGGAAATTTTGGCCAAAATCATTCATTGTAATCATATAGCGATCGAGTTATGACGTGTTGAACGTGAACATTTTTTTTTTTTATTTAATATAATGGGAAATTTTGGCCAAAATTATACACCGTGCTCATATAGCAAACGAGTTTTGACGTGTTGCACGTGAAAACTTTTGGTTTTTTTTTTTAATATAATGGGAAATTTTGGCCAAAAGTATTCACCGTACTCGTAAAGCGCCCGAGTTATGACGTGTTGAACGTGAAAACTTTTGTTTTTTTTTTGTATATAATGCGAAATTTTGTCCAAAATTATTCATTGTACTCGTATAGCGCCCTAGTTAAGACTTGTTGAACATGAAATTTTATTTTTTTTCATAAAAAATGGGAAATTTTGGCCAAAATCATTCATTGTACTCATATAGCGATCGAGTTATGACGTGTTGAACGTGAACATTTTTTTTTTTTATTTAATATAATGGGAAATTTTGGCCAAAATTATACACCGTGCTCATATAGCAAACGAGTTTTGACGTGTTGCACGTGAAAACTTTTGGTTTTTTTTTTTAATATAATGGGAAATTTTGGCCAAAAGTATTCACCGTACTCGTAAAGCGCCCGAGTTATGACGTGTTGAACGTGAAAACTTTTGTTTTTTTTTTGTATATAATGCGAAATTTTGTCCAAAATTATTCATTGTACTCGTATAGCGCCCTAGTTAAGACTTGTTGAACATGAAATTTTATTTTTTTTCATAAAAAATGGGAAATTTTGGCCAAAATCATTCATTGTACTCATATAGCGATCGAGTTATGACGTGTTGAACGTGAACATTTTTTTTTTTTATTTAATATAATGGGAAATTTTGGCCAAAATTATACACCGTGCTCATATAGCAAACGAGTTTTGACGTGTTGCACGTGAAAACTTTTGGTTTTTTTTTTAATATAATGGGAAATTTTGGCCAAAATTATTCACCGCACTCGTATAGCGCCCGAGTTATGACGTGTTGAACGTGAAAACTTTTTTTTTTTTTTTTATATAATGGGAAATATTGGCCAAAATTACTCATCGTACTCGTATAGCGCCCGAGTTATGACGTGTTGAACGTGAAAACTTTTGTTTTTTTTTTTTTTTTGTATATAATGGGAAATTTTGGACAAAATTACTCATCGTACTCGCATAGCGCCCGAGTTATGACGTGAAAATTTTTATTTTTTTTTGTATTGAATGGGAAATTTTGGCAAAAATTATTCACCGTACTCGTATAGCGCCCGAGTTATGACGTGTTGAACGTGAAAACTTTTGTTTTTTTTTTTTTTTGTATTGAATGGGAAATTTTGGACAAAATTATACATCGTACTCATATAGCGCCCGAGTTAGGACGTGAAAACTTTTGGTTTTTTTTGTATATAATGGGAAATTCGGCCAAAATTATTCACCGCACTCGTATAGCGCCCGAGTTATGACGTGTTGAACGTGAAAACTTATTTTTTTTTTTTGTTTATAATGGGAAATTTTGGCCAAAATTATTCACCGCACTCGTATAGCGCCCGAGTTATGACGTGTTGAACGTGAAATTTTTTTTTTTTTTTGTATATAATGGGAAATAATGGCCAAAAGTATTCATCGTACTCGTATAGCGCCCGAGTTATGACGTGTTGAAAGTGAAAATTTTTTTTTCTTTTTTTTTGTTTATAATGGGAAATTTTGGCCAAAATTATTCACCGCACTCATATAGCGATCGAGTTATGACGTGTTGAACGTGAAAACTTTTTTTTTTTTTGTTGTATATAATTTGAAATTTTGGCCATAAATTATTCATTGTACTCGTATAGCGCCCGAGTTATTACGTGTTGAACGCGAAAACTTTTGTTTTTTTTTTTTGTATATAGTGGGAAATATTGGCCAAAACTATTCATCGTACTCGTATAGCGCCCGAGTTATGACGTGTTGAACGTGAAAACTTTAGTTTTTTTTTGTATGTAATGGGAAATTTTGGCCAAAAGTATTCAAGGTACTCGTATAGCGCCCGAGTTATGACGTGTTGAACGTGAAAACTTTTTTTTTTTTTTGTATATAATGAGAAATTTTGGCCACCGTACTCGTATAGTGCCCGAGCTATGACGTGTTGAACGTGAAAACTTTTTGTTTTTTTTTGTTTTTGTTTATAATGGGAAATTTTGGCCAAAATTATTCACCGCACTCATATTGCGATCGAGTTATGACGTGTTGAACGTGAAAACTTTTTTTTTTTTTTTGTATATAATAGGAAATTTTGGCCAAAATTATTCACCGCACTCGTATAGCGCCCGAGTTATGACGTGTTGAACGTAAAAAATTTTTTTTTTTTTTTTGTATATTATGGGAAATATTGGCCAAAAGTATTCATCGTACTCGTATAGCGCCCGAGTTATGACGTGTTGAACGTGAAAACTTTTTGTTTTTTTGTTTTTGTTTATAATGGGAAATTTTGGCCAAAATTATTCACCGCACTCATATTGCGATCGAGTTATGACGTGTTGAACGTGAAAACTTTTTTTTTTTTTTTTTGTAAATAACGGGAAATTTTTGCCACCGTACTAGTATAGCACCCGAGCTATGACGTGTTGAACATGAAAGCTTTTGTTTTTTTTTTTGTATATAAAGCGAAATTTTGTCCAAAATTATTCATTGTACTCGTATAGCGCCCAAGTTAAGACTTGTTGAACATGAAATTTTATTTTTTTTCATAAAAAATGGGAAATTTTGTCCAAAATCATTCATTGTACTCATATAGCGATCGAGTTATGACGTGTTGAACGTGAACATTTTTTTTTTTTATTTAATATAATGGGAAATTTTGGAAAAAATTATACACCGTGCTCATATAGCAAACGAGTTTTGACGTGTTGCACGTGAAAACTTTTGTTTTTTTTTTTTTAATATAATGGGAAATTTTGGCCAAAAGTATTCACCGTACTTGTAAAGCGCCCGAGTTATGACGTGTTGAACGTGAAAACTTTTTGTTTTTTTTTTATTTAATATTTTGGGAACTTTTGGCCAAAAGTATTCACCGTGCTCGTATAGCGCCCGAGCTATGACGTGAAACCTTTTGGTTTTTTTGTTTTTGTTTATAAAGGGAAATTTTGGCCAAAATTAGTCACCGCACTCGTATAGCGCCCGAGTTATGACGTGTTGAACGTGAAACCTTTTTTTTTTTTTTTGTATATAATAGGAAATTTTGGCCAAAAATATTCACCGCACTCGTATAGCGCCCGAGTTATGACGTGTTGAACGTGAAAACTTTTTTTTTTTTTCGTATATAATGGGAAATATTGGCCAAAAGTATTCATCGTACTCGTATAGCGCCCGAGTTATGACGTGTTGAACGTGAAAACTTTTTTTTTTTTGTTTTTGTTTGTAATGGGAAATTTTGGCCAAAATTATTCACCGCACTCATATTGCGATCGAGTTATGACGTGTTGAACGTGAAAACTTTTTTTTTTTTTTTTTGTAAATAATGGGAAATTTTGGCCACCGTACTAGTATAGCACCCGAGCTATGACGTGTTGAACATGAAAGCTATTGTTTTTTTTTGTATATAATGCGAAATTTTGTCCAAAATTATTCATTGTACTCGTATAGCGCCCTAGTTAAGACTTGTTGAACATGAAATTTTATTTTTTTTCATAAAAAATTGGAAATTTTGGCCAAAATCATTCATTGTACTCATATAGCGATCGAGTTATGACGTGTTGAACGTGAACATTTTTTTTTTTTATTTAATATAATGGTAAATTTTGGCCAAAATTATACACCGTGCTCATATAGCAAACGAGTTTTGACGTGTTGCACGTGAAAACTTTTGGTTTTTTTTTTTTAATATAATGGGAAATTTTGGCCAAAAGTATTCACCGTACTCGTAAAGCGCCCGAGTTATGACGTGTTGAACGTGAAAACTTTTGTTTTTTTTTTGTATATAATGCGAAATTTTGTCCAAAATTATTCATTGTACTCGTACAGCGCCCTAGTTAAGACTTGTTGAACATGAAATTTTATTTTTTTTCATAAAAAATGGGAAATTTTGGCCAAAATCATTCATTGTACTCATATAGCGATCGAGTTATGACGTGTTGAACGTGAACATTTTTTTTTTTTATTTAATATAATGGGAAATTTTGGCCAAAATTATACACCGTGCTCATATAGCAAACGAGTTTTGACGTGTTGCACGTGAAAACTTTTGGTTTTTTTTTTAATATAATGGGAAATTTTGGCCAAAATTATTCACCGCACTCGTATAGCGCCCGAGTTATGACGTGTTGAACGTGAAAACTTTTTTTTTTTTTTTTATATAATGGGAAATATTGGCCAAAAGTATTCATCGTACTCGTATAGCGCCCGAGTTATGACGTGTTGAACGTAAAAACTTTTTGTTTTTTTGTTTTTGTTTATAATGGGAAATTTTGGCCAAAATTATTCACCGCACTCATATTGCGATCGAGTTATGACGTGTTGAACGTGAAAACTTTTTTTTTTTTTTTTTGTAAATAATGGGAAATTTTGGCCACCGTACTAGTATAGCACCCGAGCTATGACGTGTTGAACATGAAAGCTTTTGTTTTTTTTTTGTATATAATGCGAAATTTTGTCCAAAATTATTCATTGTACTCGTATAGCGCCCAAGTTAAGACTTGTTGAACATGAAATTTTATTTTTTTTCATAAAAAATGGGAAATTTTGGCCAAAATCATTCATTGTACTCATATAGCGATCGAGTTATGACGTGTTGAACGTGAACATTTTTTTTTTTTATTTAATATAATGGGAAATTTTGGCCAAAAGTATTCACCGTACTCGTAAAGCGCCCGAGTTATGACGTGTTGAACGTGAAAACTTTTGTATTTTTTTTTTTTAAGCAATGGGAAATTTTGGCCAAAAGTATTGACCGTACTCGTATAGCGCCCGAGTAATGACGTGTTGAACGTGAAAGCTTTTGCCTTTTTTTTTGTATATATTGGGAAATTTTGGGCAAAATTACTCATCGTACTCGCATAGCGCCCGAGTTATGACGTGAAAATTTTTTTTTTTTTTTTTGTATTGAATGGGAAATTTTGGCAAAAATTATTCACCGTACTCGTATAGCGCCCGAGTTATGACGTGTTGAACGTGAAAACTTTTTTTTTTTTTGTTTGTATATAATGGGAAATTTTGGCCAAAATTACTCATCGTACTCGCAGAGCGCCCGAGTTATGACGTGAAAATTTTTATTTTTTTTTGTATTGAATGGGAAATTTTGGCAAAAATTATTCACCGTACTCGTATAGCGCCCGAGTTATGACGTGTTGAACGTAAAAACTTTTGTTTTTTTTTTTTTTTTGTATATAATGGGAAATTTTGGACAAAATTATACATCGTACTCATATAGCGCCCGAGCTATGACGTGTTGAACTAGAAAGCTTTTGGTTTTTTTTTGTATACAATGGGAAATTTTGGCCAAAAGTATTCATCGTGCTCGTATAGCGCCCGAGTTATGACGTGAAAACTTTTGGTTTTTTTTGTATATAATGGGAAATTTGGCCAAAATTATTCACCACACTCGTATAGCGCCCGAGTTATGACGTGTTGAACGTGAAAACTTTTGTTTTTTTTTTTTGTATCTAGTGGGAAATATTGGCCAAAACTATTCATCGTACTCGTATAGCGCCCGAGTTATGACGTGTTGAACGTGAAAACTTTAGTTTTTTTTTGTATGTAATGGGAAATTTTGGCCAAAATCATTCATTGTACTCATATAGCGATCGAGTTATGACGTGTTGAACGTGAAAACTTTTTGTTTTTGTTTATAATGGGAAATTTTGGCCAAAATTATTCACCGCACTCATATTGCGATCGAGTTATGACGTGTTGAACGTGAAAACTTTTTTTTTTTTTTTTGTAAATAATGGGAAATTTTTGCCACCGTGCTAGTATAGCACCCGAGCTATGACGTGTTGAACATGAAAGCTTTTGTTTTTTTTTGTATATAATGCGAAATTTTGTCCAAAATTATTCATTGTACTCGTATAGCGCCCTAGTTAAGACTTGTTGAACATGAAATTTTATTTTTTTTCATAAAAAATGGGAAATTTTGGCCAAAATCATTCATTGTACTCATATAGCGATCGAGTTATGACGTGTTGAACATGAACATTTTTTTTTTTATTTAATATAATGGGAAATTTTGGTCAAAATTATACACCGTGCTCATATAGCAAACGAGTTTTGACGTGTTGAAAGTGAAATTTTTTTTTCTTTTTTTTTGTTTATAATGGGAAATTTTGGCAAAAATTATTCACCGTACTCGTATAGCGCCCGAGTTATGACGTGTTGAACGTGAATTTTTGTTTTTTTTTGTTTGTATATAATGGGAAATTTTGGCCAAAATTATTCACCGTACTCGTATAGCGCCCGAGTTATGACGTGTTGAAAGTGAAATTTTTTTTTCTTTTTTTTTGTTTATAATGGGAAATTTTGGCAAAAATTATTCACCGTACTCGTATAGCGCCCGAGTTATGACGTGTTGAACGTGAAAACTTTTTTTTTTTGTTTTTGTATTCAATGGGAAATTTTGGACAAAATTATACATCGTACTCATATAGCGACCGAGCTATGACGTGTTGAACTAGAAAGCTTTTGGTTTTTTTTTTGTATACAATGGGAAATTTTGGCCAAAAGTATTCATCGTGCTCGTATAGCGCCCGAGTTATGACGTGAAAACTTTTGGTTTTTTTTGTATATAATGGGAAATTTGGCCAAAATTATTCACCGCACTCGTATAGCGCCCGAGTTATGACGTGTTGAACGTGAAAACTTTTTTTTTTTTTTGTATATAATGGGAAATTTTGGCCAAAATTATTCACCGCACTCGTATAGCGCCCGAGTTATGACGTGTTGAACGTGAAATTTTTTTTTTTGTTTGTATATAATGGGAAATATTGGCCAAAAGTATTCATCGTACTCGTATAGCGCCCGAGTTATGACGTGTTGAACGTGAAAACTTTTTTTTTTTTTGTTTGTATATAATGGGAAATTTTGGCCAAAATTACTCATCGTACTCGCATAGCGCCCGAGTTATGACGTGAAAATTTTTTTTTTTTTTTGTATTGAATGGGAAATTTTGCCAAAAATTATTCACCGTACTCGTATAGCGCCCGAGTTATGACGTGTTGAACGTGAAAACTTTTGTTTTTTTTTTGTATATAATGGGAAATTTTGGCCAAAATTATTCACCGCACTCGTATAGCGCCCGAGTTATGACGTGTTGAACGTGAAATTTTTTTTTTTTTGTGTATATAATGGGAAATATTGGCCAAAAGTATTCATCGTGCTCGTATAGCGCCCGAGTTATGACGTGAAAACTTTTGGTTTTTTTTTGTATATAATATGAAGTTTTGGCCAAAATTATTCACCGCACTCGTATAGCGCCCGAGTTATGACGTGTTGAACGTGAAAACTTTTTTTTTTTTTTTGTATATAATGGGAAATTTTGGCCAAAATTATTCACCGCACTCGTATAGCGCCCGACTTATGACGTGTTGAACGTGAAATTTTTTTTTTTTTTGTATATAATGGGAAATATTGGCCAAAAGTATTCATCGTACTCGTATAGCGCCCGAGTTATGACGTGTTGAACGTGAAAACTTTTTTTTTTTTTTTTTGTATACAATGGGAAATTTTGGCCAAAATTATTCACCGCACTCATATAGCGATCGAGTTATGACGTGTTAAACGTGAAAACTTTTTTTTTTTTTTTGTATATAATTTGAAATTTTGGCCAAAATTATTCATTGTACTCGTATAGCGCCCGAGTTATTACGTGTTGAACGTGAAAACTTTTGTTTTTTTTTTTTTGTATCTAGTGGGAAATATTGGCCAAAACTATTCATCGTACTCGTATAGCGCCCGAGTTATGACGTGTTGAACGTGAAAACTTTAGTTTTTTTTTGTATGTAATGGGAAATTTTGGCCAAAAGTATTCAAGGTATTCGTATAGCGCCCGAGTTATGACGTGTTGAACGTGAAAACTTTTTTTTTTTTTTTGTATATAATGAGAAATTTTGGCCACCGTACTCGTATAGTGCCCGAGCTATGACGAGTTGAACGTGAAAGCTTTTTTTTTTGATTGTATATCATGGGAAATTTTGGCCAAAATTATTCACCGCACTCATATAGCGATCGAGTTATGACGTGTTGAACGTGAAAACTTTTTTTTTTTTTTGTATATAATGGGAAATTTTGGCCAAAATTATAGCGCCCGAGTTATGACGCGTTGAACGTGAAAACTTTTTTTTTTTTTTTGTATATAATGAGAAATTTTGGCCAAAATTATTCACCGCACTCATAAAGCGATCGAGTTATGATGTGTTGAACGTGAAAACTTTTTGTTTTTTTGTTTTTGTTTATGATGGGAAATTTTGGCCAAAATTATTCACCGCACTCATATTGCGATCGAGTTATGACGTGTTGAACGTGAAAACTTTTTTTTTTTTTTTTGTAAATAATGGGAAATTTTGGCCACCGTACTAGTAAAGCACCCGAGCTATGACGTGTTGAACATGAAAGCTTTTGTTTTTTTTTTGTATATAATGCGAAATTTTGTCCAAAATTATTCATTGTACTCGTATAGCGCCCTTGTTAAGACTTGTTGAACATGAAATTTTATTTTTTTTCATAAAAAATGGGAAATTTTGGCCAAAATCATTCATTGTACTCATATAGCGATCGAGTTATGACGTGTTGAACGTGAACATTTTTTTTTTTTATTTAATATAATGGGAAATTTTGGCCAAAATTATACACCGTGCTCATATAGCAAACGAGTTTTGACGTGTTGCACGTGAAAACTTTTGGTTTTTTTTTTTTAATATAATGGGAAATTTTGGCCAAAAGTATTCACCGTACTCGTAAAGCGCCCAAGTTATGACGTGTTGAACGTGAAAACTTTTGTTTTTTTTTTTGTATATAATAGGAAATTTTTGCCAAAGTACTAGTATACCGCCCGAGCTATGACGTGTTGAACGTGAAACCTTTTGTATTTTTTTTTTTTAAACAATGGGAAATTTTGGCCAAAAGTATTGACCGTACTCGTATAGCGCCCGAGTTATGACGTGTTGAACGTGAAAGCTTTTGGCTTTTTTTTTGTATATATTGGGAAATTTTGGGCAAAATTATTCAGTGTACTCGTATAGCGCCCGAGTTATGACGTGAAATTTTTTTTTTTTTTTTTGTATATAATGGGAAATTTTGGCAAAAATTATTCACCGTACTCGTATAGCGCCCGAGTTATGACGTGTTGAACGTGAAAACTTTTGTTTTTTTTGTATATAATGGGAAATTTTGGCCAATATTATTCATCGTACTCGTATAGCGCCCGAGTTATGACGTGTTGAACGTGAAATTTTTTTTTTTTTTTGTTTGTATATAATGGGAAATTTTGGCCAAAATTACTCATCGTACTCGCATAGCGGCCGAGTTATGACGTGAAAATTTTATTTTTTTTTTTGTATTGAATGGGAAATTTTGGCAAAAATTATTCACCTTACTCGTATAGCGCCCGAGTTATGACGGGTTGAACGTGAAAACTTTTAATTTTTTTTTTTGTATATAATGGGAAATTTTGGACAAAATTATACATCGTACTTATATAGCGCCCGAGTTATGACGTGAAAACTTTTGGTTTTTTTTGTATATAATGGGAATTTTGGCCAAAATTATTCACCGCACTCGTATAGCGCCCGAGTTATGACGTGTTGAACGTGAAAACTTTTTTTTTTTTTTGTATATAATGGGAAATTTTGGCCAAAATTATTCACCGCACTTGTATAGCGCCCGAGTTATGACGTGTTGAACGTGAAATTTTTTTATTTTTTTTGTATATTATGGGAAATATTGGCCAAAAGTATTCATCGAACTCGTATAGCGCCCGAGTTATGACGTGTTGAACGTGAAAACTTTTTTTTTTTTTTTTTGTTTATAATGGGAAATTTTGGCCAAAATTATTCACCGCACTCATATAGCGATCGAGTTATGACGTGTTGAACGTGAAATTTTTTTTTTTTTGTATATAATTTGAAATTTTGGCCAAAATTATTCATTGTACTCGTATAGCGCCCGAGTTATTACGTGTTGAACGTGAAAACTTTTGTTTTTTTTTTTTGTATCTAGTGGGAAATATTGGCCAAAACTATTCATCGTACTCGTATTGCGCCCGAGCTATGACGTGTTGAACGTGAAAGCTTTTGGATTTTTTTTTTGTATATAATGGGAAATTTTGGCCAAAATTATTCATCATACTCGTCTAGCGCCCGAGTTATGACGTGTTGAACGTGAAAACTTTTTTTTTTTTTTTGTATATTATGGGAAATTTTGGCCAAAATTATTCATCATACTCGTCTAGCGCCCGGGTTATGACGTGTTGAACGTGAAAGCTTTTGGCTTTTTTTTTTTGTATATATTGGGAAATTTTGGGCAAAATTATTCATTGTACTCGTAGACCGCCCGAGCTATTACGTGTTGAACGTGAAAACTTTTTTTTTTTTTTGTATATAATGGGAAATTTTGGCCAAAATTATTCATCGTACTCGTATAGCGCCCGAGCAATGACGTGTTGAACGTGAAATTTTTATTAATTTTTGATTGTATATAATGGGAAATTTTTGGTCAAAATTACTCATCGTACTCGCATAGCGCCCGAGTTATGAAGTGGAAACTTTTTTTTTTTTTTGTATATAATGGGAAATTTTGGCCAAAATTACTCACCGCACTTATATAGCGATCGAGTTATGACGTGTTGAACGTGAAAACTTTTGGTTTTTTTTTATTTAATATAATGGGAAATTTTGGCCAAAAGTATTCACCGTGCTCGTATAGCGCCCGAGCTATGACGTGAAAATTTTTGGTTTCTTTGTATATAATGGGAAATTTTGGCCAAAATTATTCACCGCACTCGTATAGCGCCCGAGTTATGACGTGTTGAACGTGAAAACTTTTTTTTTTTTGTGTATATTATGGGAAATATTGGCCAAAATTATTCAGCTCACTTATATAGCGATCGAGTTATGACGTGTTGAACGTGAAAACTTTTTGTTTATTTTTTATTTAATTTTATGGGAAATTTTGGCCAAAAGTATTCACCGTGCTCGTATAGCGCCCGAGCTATGACGTGAAACCTTTTGGTTTTTTTTGTATATAATGGGAAATTTTGGCCAAAATTATTCACCGCACTGGTATAGCGCCCGAGTTATGACGTGTTGAACGTGAAACCTTTTTTTTTTTTTTGTATATAATAGGAAATTTTGGCCAAAATTATTCACCGCACTCGTATAGCGCCCGAGTTATGACGTGTTGAACGTGAAAACTTTTTTTTTTTTTTTTGTAAATAATGGGAAATTTTGGCGACCGTACTAGTATAGCACCCGAGCTATGACGTGTTGAACATGAAAGCTTTTGTTTTTTTTTTGTATATAATGCGAAATTTTGTCCAAAATTATTCATTGTACTCGTATAGCGCCCTAGTTAAGACTTGTTGAACATGAAATTTTATTTTTTTTTTTTCATAAAAAATGGGAAATTTTGGCCAAAATCATTCATAGTACTCATATAGCGATCGAGTTATGACGTGTTGAACGTGAAAACTTTTGTTTTTTAATATAATGGGAAATTTGGACCAAAAGTATTCACCGTACTCGTAAAGCGCCCGAGTTATGACGTGTTGAACGTGAAAACTTTTTTTTTTTTTTTTGTATATAATGGGAAATTTTGGCCAAAATTACTCATCGTACTCGTATAGCGCCCGAGCTATGACGTGTTGAACGTGAAAGCTTTTAGTTTTTTTTTGTATATAATGGGAAATTTTGGACAAAATTATTCACCGTACTCGTAAAGCGTCCGAGTTTAAACGTGTTGAACGTGAAAACTTTTGGTTTTTTTTGTATAAAATGGGAAATTTTGGACAAAATTATTCACCGCACTCATATAGCGATCGAGTTATGACGTGTTGAACGTGAAATTTTTTTTTTTTTTGTATATAATTTGAAATTTTGGCCAAAATTATTCATTGTACTCGTATAGCGCCCGAGTTATTACGTGTTGAACGTGAAAACTGTTGTTTTTTTTTTTTGTATCTAGTGGGAAATATTGGCCAAAACTATTCATCGTACTCGTATAGCGCCCGAGTTATGACGTGTTGAACGTGAAAACTTTAGTTTTTTTTTTGTATGTAATGGGAAATTTTGGCCAAAATTATTCATTGTACTCGTATAGCGCCCGAGCTATGACGTGTTGAACGTGAAAACTTTTGTTTTTTTTCTGTATATAATGGGAAATTTTGGCCAAAATTATTCACCGCACTCATATAGCGATCGAGTTATTACGTGTTGAACGTGAAAACTTTTTTTTTTTTTTTGTATATAATTTGAAATTTTGGCCAAAATTATTCATTGTACTCGTATAGCGCCCGAGTTATTACGTGTTGAACGTGAAAACTTTTTTTTGTTTATTGTATGTAACGGGAAATTTTGGCCAAAAGTATTCAAGGTACTCGTATAGCGCCCGAGTTATGACGTGTTGAACGTGAAAACTTTTTTTTTTTTGTATATAATGGGAAATTTTGGCCAAAATTATTCACCGCACTTGTATAGCGCCCGAGTTATGACGTGTTGAACGTGAAATTTTTTTTTTTGTATACTATGGGAAATATTGGCCAAAAGTATTCATTGTACTCGTATAGCGCCCGAGCTATGACGTGTTGAACGTGAAAACTTTTTTTTTTTTTTGTATATAATGGGAAATTTTGGCCAAAATTATTCACCGCACTTGTATAGCGCCCGAGTTATGACGTGTTGAACGTGAAATTTTTTTTCTTTTTTGTATACTATGGGAAATATTGGCCAAAAGTATTCATTGTACTCGTATAGCGCCCGAGTTATGACGTGTTGAACGTGAAAACTTTTTTTTTTTTTTTTGTTTATAATGGGAAATTTTGGCCAAAATTATTCACCGCACTCATATAGCGATCGAGTTATGACGTGTTGAACGTGAAATTTTTTTTTTTTTTGTATATAATTTGAAATTTTGGCCAAAATTATTCATTGTACTCGTATAGCGCCCGAGTTATTACGTGTTGAACGTGAAAACTGTTGTTTTTTTTTTTTGTATCTAGTGGGAAATATTGGCCAAAACTATTCATCGTACTCGTATAGCGCCCGAGTTATGACGTGTTGAACGTGAAAACTTTAGTTTTTTTTTTGTATGTAATGGGAAATTTTGGCCAAAATTATTCACCGCTCTCGTATAGCGCCCGAGTTATGACGTGTTGAACGTGAAAACTTTTGGTTTTTTTTTTTGTATATAATGGGAAATTTTGGCCAAAATTATTCACCGCATTCATATAGTGCCCGAGTTATGACGTGTTGCACGTGAAAACATTTGTTTTTTTTTTTTTGTATACAATGGGAAATACTGGCCAAAAGTATTCATCGTACTCGTATAGCGCCCGAGTTATGACGTGTTGAACGTTAAAACTTTTGGTTTTTTTTTTTATCTAATGGGAAAGTTTGGCCACCGTACTAGTATAGCGCCTCAACTATGACGTGTTGAACGTGAAAACTTTTGGTTTTTTTTTTTGTATATAATGGGAAATTTTGGCCAAAATTATTCACAGCACTCGTATAGCGCCCGAGTTATGACCTGTTGAACGTGAAAATTTATTTTTTTGTGTTTGTATCTTATGGGAAATTTTGTCCAAAATTATTCACCGCACTCATATAGCGATCGAGTTATGACGTGTTGAACGTGAAATTTTTTTTTTTTTTGTATATAATTTGAAATTTTGGCCAAAATTATTCATTGTACTCGTATAGCGCCCGAGTTATTACGTGTTGAACGTGAAAACTGTTGTTTTTTTTTTTTGTATCTAGTGGGAAATATTGGCCAAAACTATTCATCGTACTCGTATAGCGCCCGAGTTATGACGTGTTGAACGTGAAAACTTTAGTTTTTTTTTTGTATGTAATGGGAAATTTTGGCCAAAATTATTCACCGCTCTCGTATAGCGCCCGAGTTATGACGTGTTGAACGTGAAAACTTTTGGTTTTTTTTTTTGTATATAATGGGAAATTTTGGCCAAAATTATTCACCGCATTCATATAGTGCCCGAGTTATGACGTGTTGCACGTGAAAACATTTGTTTTTTTTTTTTTGTATACAATGGGAAATACTGGCCAAAATTATTCATTGTACTCGTATAGCGCCCGGGTTATGACGTGTTGAACGTGAAAGCTTTTGGTTTTTTTTTGTATATAATGGGAAATTTTGGCCTCCGTACTGGTCTTGCGCCCGAGCTATGACGTGTTGAACGTGAAAACTTTTGGTTTTTTTTTGTATATAAAGGGAAATTTTGGCCAAAATTATTCACCGCACTCGTATAGCGCCAGAGCTATGACGTGTTGAACGTGAAAGCTTTTGGTTCATTTTTATTTAATATTATGTGAAATTTTGGCCAAAATTATTCACCGCACTCATATAGCGCCAGAGCTATGACGTGTTGAACGTGAAAGCTTTTGGTTTTTTTTTTGTATATAATGGGCAATTTTGTCCAACATTATTCACCGCACTCATATAGCGCCCGAGCTATGACGTGTTGAACGTGAAAACTTTTTTTTTTTTTTTTGTGTATATAATGGGAAATTTTGGCCAAAATTATTCATTAAACTCGCATAGCGCACGAGTTATGACGGGTTGAACGTGAAAAGTTTTGTTTTTTTTTTTTGTATACAATGGGAAATATTGGCCAAAAGTATTCATCGTACTCGTATAGCGCACGAGTTATGACGTGTTGAACGTGAAAACTTTTGGTTTTTTTTTTGTATATAATGGGAAATTTTGACCACCGTACTAAAATAGCGCCCGAGATATGACGTGTTGAACGTGAAAGCTTTTGGGTATATTTTTGTATATAATGGAAAATTTTGGCCAAAATAACTCATTGTACTCGTAAAGCGCCCGAGTTATGACGGGTTGAACGTGAAAGCTTTTGTTTTTGTTTTTTTTTTTGTATACAATGGGAAATATTGGCCAAAAGTATTCATCCTACTCGTATAGCGCCCGAGTTATGACGTGTTGAACGTGAAAACTTTTGGTTTTTTTTTTTATCTAATGGGAAAGTTTGGCCACCGTACTAGTATAGCGCCTCAACTATGACGTGTTGAACGTGAAAACTTTTGGTTTTTTTTTTTGTATATAATGGGAAATTTTGGCCAAAATTATTCACAGCACTCGTATAGCGCCCGAGTTATGACCTGTTGAACGTGAAAATTTATTTTTTTGTGTTTGTATCTAATGGGAAATTTTGTCCAAAATTATTCACCGCACTCATATAGCGCCCGGGTTATGACGTGTTGAACGTGAAAGCTTTTGGTTTTTTTTTGTATATAATGGGAAATTTTGGCCTCCGTACTAGTCTTGCGCCCGAGCTATGACGTGTTGAACGTGAAAACTCTTGGTTTTTTTTTTGTATATAATGGGAAATTTTGGCCACCGTACTAGTATAGCGCCCGAGCTATGACGGGTTGAACGTAAACACTTTTGTTATTTTTTTTTTGTATATAATGGGAAATTTTGGCCACCGTACTAAAATAGCGCCCGAGATATGACGTGTTGAACGTGAAAGCTTTTGGGTATATTTTTGTATATAATGGAAAATTTTGGCCAAAATAACTCATTGTACTCGTAAAGCGCCCGAGTTATGACGGGTTGAACGTGAAAGCTTTTGTTTTTGTTTTTTTTTTTGTATACAATGGGAAATATTGGCCAAAAGTATTCATCCTACTCGTATAGCGCCCGAGTTATGACATGTTGAACGAGAAAACTTTTGTTGTTTATTTTTTGTATAAAATGGGAAATTTTCGCCAAAATTATTCACCGTACTCGTATAGCGTTCGAGTTATGACGTGTTGAACGTGAAAACTTTTGGTTTTTTTTTGTATATAATGGGAAATTTTTTCCACCGTACTAGTATAGCGCCCGAGCTATGACGTGTTGAACGTGAAAACTTTTGTGTATTTTTTTTTAAATTTTGGCCAAAATTATTACCGCACTCGTATAGCGCCCGAGTTTTGACGTGTTGAACGAGAAAACTTTTGTTGTTTTTTTTTTGTATATAATGGGAAATTTTGTCCAAAATTATTCATCGTACTCGTATAGCGCCCGAGTTATGAGATGTTGAACGTGAAAACTTTGGTTTTTTTTTTTGTATATTATTGGATATATTGGCCAAAAGTATTCACCGCACTCGGATAGCGCCCGAGTTATGACGTGTTGAACGTGAAAACTTTTTGTTTTTTTTTTTATATACAATGGGAAATTTTGGCCAAAATTATTCACCGCACTCATATAGCGCCCGAGTTATGACGTGTTGAACGTGAAAACTTTTTGTTTTTTTTTTGTATATAGTGGGAAATTTTGGCCACCGTACTAGTATAGCGCCCGAGCTATGACGTGTTGAACTTGTAAACTTTTGGTTTTTTTTTTTATATACACTGGGAAATTTTGGCCAAAATTCCTCATCGTACCTGTATAGCGCCCGAGTTATGACGTGTTGAACGTGAAAACTTTTTTCTTTTTGTATATAATGGGAAATTTTGGCCAAAATTACTCATCGTACTCGTATAGCGCCCGAGTTATGACGTGTTGACCGTGATACTTTTGGTTTTTTTTTTTTTGTGTATATAATGGGAAATTTTGGCCAAAATTATTCACCGCATTCATATAGCGCCCGAGTTATGACGTGTTGAACGTGAAAACTTTTTGTTTTTTTTTTTATATACAATGGGAAATTTTGGCCAAAATTATTCACCGCACTCATATAGCGCCCGAGTTATGACGTGTTGAACGTGAAAACTTTTTGTTTTTTTTTTGTATATAGTGGGAAATTTTGGCCACCGTACTAGTATAGCGCCCGAGCTATGACGTGTTGAACGTGTAAACTTTTGGTTTTTTTTTTTATATACACTGGGAAATTTTGGCCAAAATTCCTCATCGTACCTGTATAGCGCCCGAGTTATGACGTGTTGAACGTGAAAACTTTTTTCTTTTTGTATATAATGGGAAATTTTGGCCAAAATTACTCATCGTACTCGTATAGCGCCCGAGTTATGACGTGTTGACCGTGATACTTTTGGTTTTTTTTTTTTTGTGTATATAATGGGAAATTTTGGCCAAAATTATTCACCGCACTCATATAGCGCCCGAGTTATAACTTGTTGAACATGAAAGCTTGTGGTTTTTTTTTTTTTGTGTGTAATGGGAAATTTTGGCCAAAATTATTCATTGTACTCGTATAGCGCCGGAGCTATGACGTGTTGAACGTGAAAATTTATTTTTTTTTGTTTGTATATAATGGGAAATTTTGTCCAAAATTATTCACCGCACTCATATATTGCCCGATTTATGACGTGTTGAACGTAAACGCTTTTGGTTTTTTTTTTTTATATAATGGGAAATTTTGGACAAAATTATTCATCGTTCTCGTATAGCGCCCGAGTTATTACGTGTTGAACGTGAAAACTTTTTGTTTTTTTTTTTTGTTTATAATGGGAAATTTTGGACAAAATTATTCACCGCACTCGTAAAGCGCCCGAGTTATGACATGAAAATTTTTTTTTTTTTTTGTATTTAATGGGAAATTTTGGCCAAAATTATTCACCGTACTAGTATAGCGCCCGAGTTATGACGTGTTGAACGAGGAAACTTTTGGTTTTTTTTTTTTTGTATATAATGGGAAATTTTGGCCAAAATTATTCACCGTACTCGTATAGTGCCCGAGCCATGACGTGTTGAACGTGAAAACTTTTGGTTCTTTTTTATTTAATATAATGGGAAATTTTGGCCAAAATTATTCATTGTACTCGTATAGCGCCCGAGCTATGACGTGTTGAACGTGAAAACTTTTGTTTTTTTTCTGTATATAATGGGAAATTTTGGCCAAAATTATTCACCGCACTCATATAGCGCCCGAGTTATTACGTGTTGAACGTGAAAACTTTTTTTTGTTTTTTGTATGTAACGGGAAATTTTGGCCAAAAGTATTCAAGGTACTCGTATAGCGCCCGAGTTATGACGTGAAAATTTTTTTTTTTTTTTTGTATTTAATGGGAAATTTTGGCAAAAATTATTCACCGTACTCGTATAGCGCCCGAGTTATGACGTGTTGAACGTGAAAACCTTTGTTATTTTCTGTATATAATGGGAAATTTTGGCCAAAATTATTCACCGCACTCATATAGCGATCGAGTTATTACGTGTTGAACGTGAAAACTTTTGTTTTTTTTTTTATTTTTGTATATAGTGGGAAATATTGGCCAAAAGTATTCATCGTCCTCGTAAAGCGCCCGAGTTATGACGTGTTGAACGTGAAAACTTTGGTTTTTTCTTTGTATAAAATGGCAAATATTGGCCAAAATTATTCACCGCACTTAACGTGGGAAATGGGAAATATTGGCCAAAAGTATTCATCGTACTCGTATAGCGCCCGAGTTATGACGTGTTGAACGTGAAATATTTTTCTTTTTTTTTTGTATATAATGGGTAATTTTGGCCACCGTACTAGTATAGCTCCCGAGCTATGACGTGTTGAACGTGAAAACCTTTGTTTTTTTGTTTGTATATAATGGGAAATATTGGCCAAAAGTATTCATCGTACTCGTATAGCGCCCGAGTTATGACGTGTTGAACGTGAAAACTTTTGTTTTTTTTTTTTTGTATATAATGAGAAATTTTGGCCACCGTACTCGAATAGTGCCCGAGCCATGACGTGTTGAACGTGAAAACTTTTTTTTTTTTTTTGATTGTATATAATGGGAAATTTTAGCGATCGAGTAATGACTTGTTGAACGTGAAAACTTTTGATTTTTTTTTTATTTAATATAATGGGAAATTTTGGCCAAAAGTATTCACCGTGCTCGTATAGCGCCCGAGTTATGACGTGAAAACTTTTTTTTTTTTTGTATATAATGGGTAATTTTGGCCAAAATTATTCACCGCACTCGTATAGCGCCCGAGTTATGGCGTGTTGAACGTGAAAACTTTTTTTTTTTTTTTATAAACTGGGTAATATTGGCCAAAAGTATTCATCGTACTCGTATAGCGCCCGAGTTATGACGTGTTGAACGTGAAAACTGTTGTTTTTTTTTTTTTGTATATAATGGGTAATTTTGGCCAAAAGTATTTATCGTACTCGTATAGCGCCCGAGTTATGACGTGTTGAACGTGAAAACTTTTGTTTTTTTTTTTTATAGAAAGAGAAATTTTGGCCACCGTACTCGTATAGTGCCCGGCTCTGACGTGTTGAACGTGAAAACTTTTTTTTTTTTTTGTATATAAGGGGAAATTTTGGCCAAAATTATTCACCGCACTCGTATAGCGCCCGAGTTATGACGTGTTGAACGTGAAAACTTTTTTTTTTTTTTTTACTGTGAAATTTTTGCCAAAATTATTCACCGCACTCGTATAGCGCCCGAGTTATGATGTGTTGAACGTGAAAACTTTGGTTTTTTTTTTGTATACAATGGGAAATTTTGGCCACCGTGCTAGTATAGCGCCCGAGCCATGACGTGTTGAACGTGAAATTTTTTTTTTTTTTTTTTTGTATATAATGGGAAATATTGGCCAAAAGTATTCATCGTGCTCGTATAGCGCCCGAGTTATGACGTGAAAACTTTTGGTTTTTTTTGTATATAATGGGAAATTTGGCCAAAATTATTCACCGCACTCATATAGCGATCGAGTTATGACTGTTGAACGTGAAAAGTTTTTTATTTTTTTTTGTATATAATTTGAAATTTTGGCCAAAATTATTCATTGTACTCGTATAGCGCCCGAGTTATGACGTGTTGAACGTGAAAACTTTTTTTTTTTTTTTGTATTTAATGAGAAATTTTGGCCTCCGTACTCGTATAGTGCCCGAGCTATGACGTGTTGAACGTGAAAACTTTTTTTTTGATTGTAAATCATGGGAAATTTTGGCCAAAATTATTCACCGCACTCGTATAGCGCCCGAGTTATGACGTGTTGAACGTGAAAACTTTTTTTTTTTTTTTTACTGTGAAATTTTTGCCAAAATTATTCACCGCACTCGTATAGCGCCCGAGTTATGATGTGTTGAACGTGAAAACTTTGGTTTTTTTTTTGTATACAATGGGAAATTTTGGCCACCGTGCTAGTATAGCGCCCGAGCCATGACGTGTTGAACGTGAAATTTTTTTTTTTTTTTTTTTGTATATAATGGGAAATATTGGCCAAAAGTATTCACCGTACTCGTATAGCGCCCGAGTTATGACGTGTTGAACGTGAAAACTTTTTTTTTTTTTTGTGTATATTATGGGAAATTTTGGCCAAAATTACTCATCGTACTCGTATAGCGCCCGAGTTATGACGTGTTGAACGTGAAAGCTTTTGGTTTTTTTTTGTATATTGGGAAATTTTGGACAAAATTATTCACCGCCTTCATATAGCGCCCGAGTTATGAAGTGTTGAAGGTGAAAACTTTTTTTTTTTTTTTGTATATAATGGGAAATTTTGGCCAAAATTATTCACCGCACTCGTATAGCGCCCGAGTTATGACGTGTTGAACGTGAAAACTTTTGGTTTTTTTTTTTATATACAATGGGAAATTTTGGCCAAAATTATTCACCGCACTCATAGAGCGCCTGAGTTATGACGTGTTGAACGTGAAAACTTTTGGTTTTTTTTTTTGTATTTAGTTGGAAATTTTGGCCACTGTACTAGTATAGCGCCAGAGCTATGACGTGTTGAACGTGAAAACTTTTGGTTTTTTTGTTTGTATAGAATGGGAAATTTTGGCCAAAATTATTCACCGCACTCATATAGCGCCCGAGTTATGACGTGTTGAACGTGAAAACTTTTGGTTTTTTTTTTTGTATATAATTGGAAATTTTGGCCAAAATTATTCACCGCACTCATATAGCGCCCGAGTTATGAAGTGTTGAAGGTGAAAACTTTTTTTTTTTTTTTGTATATAATGGGAAATTTTGGCCAAAATTATTCACCGCACTCGTATAGCGCCCGAGTTATGACGTGTTGAACGTGAAAACTTTTGGTTTTTTTTTTTATATACAATGGGAAATTTTGGCCAAAATTATTCACCGCACTCATATAGCGCCTGAGTTATGACGTGTTGAACGTGAAAACTTTTGGTTTTTTTTTTTATATAGTGGGAAATTTTGGCCACCGTACTAGTATAGCGCCCGAGCTATGACGTGTTGAACGTGAAAACTTTTGGTTTTTTTTTTATATACAATGGGAAATTTTGGCCAAAATTATTCACCGCACTCATATAGCGCCCGAGTTATGACGTGTTGAACGTTAAAACTTTTGGTTGTTTTTTTTTTATATAGTGGGAAATTTTGGCCACCTTACTAGTATACCGCCCGAGCTATGAAGTGTTGAACGTGAAAACTTTTGGTTTTTTTTTTTTGTATATAATGGGAAATTTTGGACAAAATTATTCACCGCACTCATATAGCGCCCGAGTTATGACGTGTTGAACGTGAAAGCTTTTGGTTTTTTTTTGTATATAATGGGAAATTTTGGACAAAATTATTCACCGCACTCGTATAGCGCCCGAGTTATGACGTGTTGAACGTGAAAACTTTTTTTTGTTTTTTGTATGTAACGGGAAATTTTGGCCAAAAGTATTCAAGGTACTCGTATAGCGCCCGAGTTATGACGTGAAAATTTTTTTTTTTTTTTGTATTTAATGGGAAATTTTGGCAAAAATTATTCACCGTACTCGTATAGCGCCCGAGTTATGACGTGTTGAACGTGAAAACCTTTGTTTTTTTCTGTATATAATGGGAAATTTTGGCCAAAATTATTCACCGCACTCATATAGCGATCGAGTTATTACGTGTTGAACGTGAAAACTTTTGTTTTTTTTTTTATTTTTGTATATAGTGGGAAATATTGGCCAAAAGTATTCATCGTCCTCGTAAAGCGCCCGAGTTATGACGTGTTGAACGTGAAAACTTTGGTTTTTTCTTTGTATAAAATGGCAAATATTGGCCAAAATTATTCACCGCACTTAACGTGGGAAATGGGAAATATTGGCCAAAAGTATTCATCGTACTCGTATAGCGCCCGAGTTATGACGTGTTGAACGTGAAATATTTTTCTTTTTTTTTTGTATATAATGGGTAATTTTGGCCACCGTACTAGTATAGCTCCCGAGCTATGACGTGTTGAACGTGAAAACCTTTGTTTTTTTGTTTGTATATAATGGGAAATATTGGCCAAAAGTATTCATCGTACTCGTATAGCGCCCGAGTTATGACGTGTTGAACGTGAAAACTTTTGTTTTTTTTTTTTTGTATATAATGAGAAATTTTGGCCACCGTACTCGAATAGTGCCCGAGCCATGACGTGTTGAACGTGAAAACTTTTTTTTTTTTTTTGATTGTATATAATGGGAAATTTTAGCGATCGAGTAATGACTTGTTGAACGTGAAAACTTTTGGTTTTTTTTTTATTTAATATAATGGGAAATTTTGGCCAAAAGTATTCACCGTGCTCGTATAGCGCCCGAGTTATGACGTGAAAACTTTTTTTTTTTTTGTATATAATGGGTAATTTTGGCCAAAATTATTCACCGCACTCGTATAGCGCCCGAGTTATGGCGTGTTGAACGTGAAAACTTTTTTTTTTTTTTATAAACTGGGTAATATTGGCCAAAAGTATTCATCGTACTCGTATAGCGCCCGAGTTATGACGTGTTGAACGTGAAAACTGTTGTTTTTTTTTTTTTGTATATAATGGGTAATTTTGGCCAAAAGTATTTATCGTACTCGTATAGCGCCCGAGTTATGACGTGTTGAACGTGAAAACTTTTGTTTTTTTTTTTTATAGAAAGAGAAATTTTGGCCACCGTACTCGTATAGTGCCCGGCTCTGACGTGTTGAACGTGAAAACTTTTTTTTTTTTTTGTATATAAGGGGAAATTTTGGCCAAAATTATTCACCGCACTCGTATAGCGCCCGAGTTATGACGTGTTGAACGTGAAAACTTTTTTTTTTTTTTTTACTGTGAAATTTTTGCCAAAATTATTCACCGCACTCGTATAGCGCCCGAGTTATGATGTGTTGAACGTGAAAACTTTGGTTTTTTTTTTGTATACAATGGGAAATTTTGGCCACCGTGCTAGTATAGCGCCCGAGCCATGACGTGTTGAACGTGAAATTTTTTTTTTTTTTTTTTTGTATATAATGGGAAATATTGGCCAAAAGTATTCATCGTGCTCGTATAGCGCCCGAGTTATCACGTGAAAACTTTTGGTTTTTTTTGTATATAATGGGAAATTTGGCCAAAATTATTCACCGCACTCATATAGCGATCGAGTTATGACTGTTGAACGTGAAAAGTTTTTTATTTTTTTTTGTATATAATTTGAAATTTTGGCCAAAATTATTCATTGTACTCGTATAGCGCCCGAGTTATGACGTGTTGAACGTGAAAACTTTTTTTTTTTTTTTGTATTTAATGAGAAATTTTGGCCTCCGTACTCGTATAGTGCCCGAGCTATGACGTGTTGAACGTGAAAACTTTTTTTTTGATTGTAAATCATGGGAAATTTTGGCCAAAATTATTCACCGCACTCGTATAGCGCCCGAGTTATGACGTGTTGAACGTGAAAACTTTTTTTTTTTTTTTTACTGTGAAATTTTTGCCAAAATTATTCACCGCACTCGTATAGCGCCCGAGTTATGATGTGTTGAACGTGAAAACTTTGGTTTTTTTTTTGTATACAATGGGAAATTTTGGCCACCGTGCTAGTATAGCGCCCGAGCCATGACGTGTTGAACGTGAAATTTTTTTTTTTTTTTTTTTGTATATAATGGGAAATATTGGCCAAAAGTATTCACCGTACTCGTATAGCGCCCGAGTTATGACGTGTTGAACGTGAAAACTTTTTTTTTTTTTTGTGTATATTATGGGAAATTTTGGCCAAAATTACTCATCGTACTCGTATAGCGCCCGAGTTATGACGTGTTGAACGTGAAAGCTTTTGGTTTTTTTTTGTATATTGGGAAATTTTGGACAAAATTATTCACCGCCTTCATATAGCGCCCGAGTTATGAAGTGTTGAAGGTGAAAACTTTTTTTTTTTTTTTGTATATAATGGGAAATTTTGGCCAAAATTATTCACCGCACTCGTATAGCGCCCGAGTTATGACGTGTTGAACGTGAAAACTTTTGGTTTTTTTTTTTATATACAATGGGAAATTTTGGCCAAAATTATTCACCGCACTCATAGAGCGCCTGAGTTATGACGTGTTGAACGTGAAAACTTTTGGTTTTTTTTTTTGTATTTAGTTGGAAATTTTGGCCACTGTACTAGTATAGCGCCAGAGCTATGACGTGTTGAACGTGAAAACTTTTGGTTTTTTTGTTTGTATAGAATGGGAAATTTTGGCCAAAATTATTCACCGCACTCATATAGCGCCCGAGTTATGACGTGTTGAACGTGAAAACTTTTGGTTTTTTTTTTTGTATATAATTGGAAATTTTGGCCAAAATTATTCACCGCACTCATATAGCGCCCGAGTTATGAAGTGTTGAAGGTGAAAACTTTTTTTTTTTTTTTGTATATAATGGGAAATTTTGGCCAAAATTATTCACCGCACTCGTATAGCGCCCGAGTTATGACGTGTTGAACGTGAAAACTTTTGGTTTTTTTTTTTATATACAATGGGAAATTTTGGCCAAAATTATTCACCGCACTCATATAGCGCCTGAGTTATGACGTGTTGAACGTGAAAACTTTTGGTTTTTTTTTTTATATAGTGGGAAATTTTGGCCACCGTACTAGTATAGCGCCCGAGCTATGACGTGTTGAACGTGAAAACTTTTGGTTTTTTTTTTATATACAATGGGAAATTTTGGCCAAAATTATTCACCGCACTCATATAGCGCCCGAGTTATGACGTGTTGAACGTTAAAACTTTTGGTTGTTTTTTTTTTATATAGTGGGAAATTTTGGCCACCTTACTAGTATACCGCCCGAGCTATGAAGTGTTGAACGTGAAAACTTTTGGTTTTTTTTTTTTGTATATAATGGGAAATTTTGGACAAAATTATTCACCGCACTCATATAGCGCCCGAGTTATGACGTGTTGAACGTGAAAGCTTTTGGTTTTTTTTTGTATATAATGGGAAATTTTGGACAAAATTATTCACCGCACTCGTATAGCGCCCGAGTTATGACGTGTTGAACGTGAAAGCTATCGGTTTTTTTTTTGTATATAATGGGAAATTTCGGACAAAATTATTCACCGCACTCATATAGCGCCCGAGTTATGACGTGTTGAACGTGAAAGCTTTTGGTTTTTTTTTGTATATAATGGGAAATTTTGGACAAAATTATTCACCGCACTCATAAAGCGCCCGAGTTATGACGTGTTGAAAGTGAAAACTTTTGGTTTTTTTTTTTTATATACAATGGGAAATTTTGGCCAAAATTATTCACCGCACTCATATAGCGCCCGAGTTATAACGTGTTGAACGTGAAAACTTTTGGTTTATTTTTTTATATATAATGGGAAATTTTGACCAAAATTATTCACCGCACTCATATAGCGCCCGAGTTATGACGTGTTGAACGTGAAAACTTTTGGTTTTTTTTTTTTTATAGAATGGGAAATTTTTTTCCAAAATTATTCACCGCACTCATATAGCGCCCGAGTTATGACGTGTTGAACGTGAAAACTTTTGGTTTTTGTTTTGATATAGTGGGAAATTTTGGCCACCGTACTAATATAGCGCCCGAGCTATGACGTGTTGAACGTGAAAACTTTTGGTTTTTTTTTTTTTTGTATAAAATGGGAAATTTTGGCAAAAATTATTCACCGCACTCATATAGCGCCCGAGTTATGACGTGTTGAACGTGAAAACTTTTGGTTTTTTTTTTTTGTATTTAGTTGGAAATTTTGGCCACTGTACTAGTATAGCGCCAGAGCTATGACGTGTTGAACGTGAAAACTTTTGGTTTTTTTGTTTGTATAGAATGGGAAATTTTGGCCAAAATTATTCACCGCACTCATATAGCGCCCGAGTTATGACGTGTTGAACGTGAAAACTTTTGGTTTTTTTTTTTTGTATATAATTGGAAATTTTGGCCAAAATTATTCACCGCACTCATATAGCGCCCGAGTTATGAAGTGTTGAAGGTGAAAACTTTTTTTTTTTTTTTGTATATAATGGGAAATTTTGGCCAAAATTATTCACCGCACTCGTATAGCGCCCGAGTTATGACGTGTTGAACGTGAAAACTTTTGGTTTTTTTTTTTATATACAATGGGAAATTTTGGCCAAAATTATTCACCGCACTCATATAGCGCCTGAGTTATGACGTGTTGAACGTGAAAACTTTTGGTTTTTTTTTTTTATATAGTGGGAAATTTTGGCCACCGTACTAGTATAGCGCCCGAGCTATGACGTGTTGAACGTCAAAACTTTTGGTTTTTTTTTTGTATATAATGGGAAATTTTGGCCAAAATTATTCACCGCACTCATATAGCGCCCGAGTTATGACGTGTTGAACGTGAAAACTTTTGGTTTTTTTTTTATATACAATGGGAAATTTTGTCCAATATTATTCACCGCACTCATATAGCGCCCGAGTTTTGACGTGTTGAACGTGAAAACTTTTTGTTTTTTTTTTGTATGTGGTGGGAAATTTTGGCCACCGTACTAGTATAGCGCCCGAGCTATGACGTGTTGAACGTGAAAACTTTTGGTTTTTTTTTTATATACAATGGGAAATTTTGGCCAAAATTATTCACCGTACTCATATAGCGCCCGAGTTATGACGTGTTGAACGTGAAAACTTTTGGTTTTTTTTTTTTATATAGTGGGAAATTTTGGCCACCTTACTAGTATAGCGCCCGAGCTATGACGTGTTGAACGTGAAAACTTTTGTTTTTTTTGTTTGTATATAATGGGAAATTTTGGCCAAAATTATTCACCGCACTCATATAGCGCCCGAGTTATGACGTGTTGAACGTGAAAACTTTTGTTTTTTTTTTTTGTATATAATGGAAAATTTTGGACAACATAATTCACCGCACTCATATAGCGCCCGAGTTATGACGTGTTGAACGTGAAAACTTTTGGTTTTTTTTTTGTATATAATGGGAAATTTTGGACAAAATTATTCACCGCACTCATATAGCGCCCGAGCTATGAAGTGTTGAACGTGAAAGCTTTTGGTTTTTTTTTGTATATAATGGGAAATTTTGACCAAAATTATTCACCGCACTCATATAGCGCCCGAGTTATGACGTGTTGAACGTGAAAACTTTTGGTTTTTTTTTTTATATACAATGGGAAATTTTGGCCAAAATTATTCACCGTACTCATATAGCGCCCGAGTTATGACGTGTTGAACGTGAAAACTTTTGGTTTTTTTTTTTATATAGTGGGAAATTTTGGCCACCTTACTAGTATAGCGCCCGAGCTATGACGTGTTGAACGTGAAAACTTTTGTTTTTTTTGTTTGCATATAATGGGAAATTTTGGCCAAAATTATTCACCGCACTCATAAAGCGCCCGAGTTATGACGTGTTGAACGTGAAAACTTTTGGTTTTTTTTTTTTGTATATAGTTGGAAATTTTGGCCAAAATTATTCACCGCACTCATATAGCGCCCGAGTTATGACGTGTTGAACGTGAAAACTTTTTGTTTTTTTTTGTATATAGTGGGAAATTTTGGCCACCGTACTAGCATAGCGCCCGAGCTATGACGTGTTGAACGTGAAAACTTTTGGTTTTTTTTTTGTATATAGTGGGAAATTTTGGCCACCGTACTAGTATAGCGCCGGAACTATGACGTGTTGAACGTGAAAACTTTTGGTTTTTTTTTTTATACAATGGGAAATTTTGGCCAAAATTATTCACCGCACTCATATAGCGCCCGAGTTATGACGTGTTGAACGTGAAAACTTTTGGTTTTTTTTTTTTGTATATAATGGGAAATTTTGGACAACATAATTCACCGCACTCATATAGCGCCCGAGTTATGACGTGTTGAACGTGAAAACTTTTGGTTTTTTTTTTGTATATAATGGGAAATTTTGGTCAAAATTATTCACCGCACTCATATAGCGCCCGAGCTATGACGTGTTGAACGTGAAAGCTTTTGGTTTTTGTTTGTATATAATGGAAAATTTTGACCAAAATTATTCACCGCACTCATATAGCGCCCGAGTTATGACGTGTTGAACGTGAAAACTTTTGTTTTTTTTTTTATATACAATGGGAAATTTTGGCCAAAATTATTCACCGCACTCATATAGCGCCCGAGTTATGACGTGTTGAACGTGAAAACTTTTGGTTTTTTTTTTATATACAATGGGAAATTTTGGCCAAAATTATTCACCGCACTCATATAGCGCCCGAGTTATAACGTGTTGAACGTGAAAACTTTTGGCTTTTTTTTTTATATAGTGGGAAATTTTGGCCACCCTACTAGTATAGCGCCCGAGCTATGACGTGTTGAACGTGAAAACTTTTGGTTTTTTTTTTATATACAATGGGAAATTTTGGCCAAAATTATTCACCGCACTCATATAGTGCCCGAGTTATGACGTGTTGAACGTGAAAACTTTTGGTTTTTTTTTATATAGTGGGAAATTTTGGCCACCGTACTAGTATAGCGCCCGAGCTATGACGTGTTGAACGTGAAAACTTTTGGTTTTTTTTTTATATACAATGGGAAATTTTGGCCAAAATTATTCACCGCACTCATATAGCGCCCGAGTTATGACGTGTTGAACGTGAAAACTTTTGGTTGTTTTTTTTTATATAGTGGGAAATTTTGGCTAAATTATTCACCGCCCTCATATAGCGCCCGAGTTATGAAGTGTTGAAGGTGAAAACTTTTTGTTTTTTTGTATATAATGGGAAATTTTGGCCAAAATTATTCACCGCACTCGTATAGCGCCCGAGCTATGACGTGTTGAACGTGAAAACTATCGGTTTTTTTTTTGTATATAATGGGAAATTTCGGACAAAATTATTCACCGCCCAGATATAGCGCCCGAGTTATGAAGTGTTGAAGGTGAAAACTTTTTTTTTTTTTTTGTATATAATGGGAAATTTTGGCCAAAATTATTCAAAGCACTCGTATAGCGCCCGAGTTATGACGTGTTGAACGTGAAAACTATTGGTTTTTTTTTTGTATACAATGGGAAATTTTGGCCAAAATTATTCACCGCACTCATATAGCGCCCGAGTTATGACGTGTTGAACGTGAAAACTTTTGGCTTTTTTTTTTTGTATATTATGGGAAATTTTGGACAACATAATTCACCGCACTCATATAGCGCCCGAGTTATGACGTGTTCAACGTGAAAACTTTTGGTTTTTTTTTGTATATAGTGGGAAATTTTGGCCACCGTACAAGTATAGCGCCCGAGCTATGACGTGTTGAACGTGAAAGCTTTTGGTTTTTTTTTGTATATAATGGGAAATTTTGGACAACATAATTCACCGCACTCATATAGCGCCCGAGTTATGAAGTGTTGAAGGTGAAAACTTTTTTTTTTTTTTGTATATAATGGGAAATTTTGGCCAAAATTATTCACCGCACTCGTATAGCGCCCGAGTTATGACGTGTTGAACGTGAAAACTATCGGATTTTTTTTGTATACAATGGGAAATTTTGGCCAAAATTATTCACCGCACTCATATAGCGCCCGAGTTATGACGTGTTGAACGTGAAAACTTTTGGCTTTTTTTTTTGTATATTATGGGAAATTTTGGACAACATAATTCACCTCACTCATATAGCGCCCGAGTTATGACGTGTTCAACGTGAAAACTTTTGGTTTTTTTTTGTATATAGTCTGAAATTTTGGCCACCGTACAAGTATAGCGCCCGAGCTATGACGTGTTGAACGTGAAAGCTTTTGGTTTTTTTTTGTATATAATGGGAAATTTTGGACAAAATTATTCACCGCACTCATATAGTGCCCGAGTTATGCCGTGTTGAACGTGAAAGCTTTTGATTTTTTTTTGTATATAATGGGAAATTTTGGCCAAAATTATTCACCGCACTCATATAGTGCCCGAGTTATGCCGTGTTGAACGTGAAAGCTTTTGGTTTTTTTTTTTATATAATGGGAAATTTTGGCCAAAATTATTCACCGCACTCATAAAGCGCCCGAGTTATGACGTGTTGAACGTAAAAACTTTTGGTTTTTTTTTGTATATAGTGGGAAATTTTGGCCACCGTACAAGTATAGCGCCCGAGCTATGACGTGTTGAACGTGAAAACTTTTGGTTTTTTTTTTTGTATATAATGGGAAATTTTGGCCAAAATTATTCACCGCAATCATATAGCGGCCGAGTTATGACGTGTTGAACGTGAAAACTTTTGGTTTTTTTTTATATACAATGGGAAATTTTGGCCAAAATTATTCACCGCACTCATATAGCGCCCGAGCTATGACGTGTTGAACGTGAAAACTTTTGGTTTTTTTTTGTATATAGTGGGAAATTTTGGCCACCGTACAAGTATAGCGCCCGAGCTATGACGTGTTGAACGTGAAAACTTTTGGTTTTTTTGTTTGTATATAATGGGAAATTTTGGCCAAAATTATTCACCGCACTCATATAGCGCCCGAGTTATGACGTGTTGAACGTGAAAACTTTTGGTTTTTTTTTGTATATAGTGGGAAATTTTGGCCACCGTACAAATATAGCGCCCGAGCTATGACGTGTTGAACGTGAAAACTTTTGGTTTTTTTTTTGTATATAATCGGAAATTTTGGACAAAATTATTCACCGCACTCATATAGCAACCGAGTTATGACGTGTTCAACGTGAAAACTTTTGGTTTTTTTTTGTATATAGTGGGAAATTTTGGCCACCGTACAAGTATAGCGCCCGAGCTATGACGTGTTGAACGTGAAAGCTTTTGGTTTTTTTTTGTATATAATGGGAAATTTTGGACAAAATTATTCACCGCACTCATATAGTGCCCGAGTTATGCCGTGTTGAACGTGAAAGCTTTTGATTTTTTTTTGTATATAATGGGAAATTTTGGCCAAAATTATTCACCGTACTCATAAAGCGCCCGAGTTATGACGTGTTGAACGTGAAAACTTTTGGTTTTTTTTTTTGTATATAGTGGGAAATTTTGGCCAAAATTATTCACCGCACTCATATAGTGCCCGAGTTATGCCGTGTTGAACGTGAAAGCTTTTGGTTTTTTTTTTTATATAATGGGAAATTTTGGCCAAAATTATTCACCGCACTCATAAAGCGCCCGAGTTATGACGTGTTGAACGTAAAAACTTTTGGTTTTTTTTGTATATAATGGGAAATTTTGGCCAAAATTATTCACCGCACTCGTATAGCGCTCGAGTTATGACGTGTTGAACGTGAAAACTTTTGGTTTGTTTTTTTTTATATACAATGGGAAATTTTGGCCAAAATTATTCACCGCACTCATATAGCGCCCGAGTTAGAACGTGTTGAACGTGAAAACTTTTGGTTTTTTTTTGTATATAGTGGGAAATTTTGGCCACCGTACTAGTATAGCGCCCGAGCTATGACGTGTTGAACGTGAAAACTTTTGGTTTTTTTTTTATATACAATGGGAAATTTTGGCCAAAATTATTCACCGCACTCGTATAGCGCCCGAGTTATGACGTGTTGAACGTGAAAATTTTTTGTTTTTTTTTTGTATATAATGGGAAATTTTGGACAAAATTATTCACCGCACTCATATAGCGCCCGAGTTATGACGTGTAGAACGTGAAAACTTTTGGTTTTTTTTGTATATAATGGGAAATTTTGGCCAAAATTATTCACCGCACTCATATAGCGCCCGAGTTATGACGTGTTGAACGTGAAAACTTTTGGTTTTTTTTGTATATAATGGGAAATTTCGGACAAAATTATTCACCGCACTCATATAGCGCCCGAGTTATGACGTGTTGAACGTGAAAGCTTTTGGTTTTTTTTTGTATATAATGGGAAATTTTGGACAAAATTATTCACCGCACTCATATAGCGCCCGAGTTATGACGTGTTGAACGTGAAAACTTTTGGTTTTTTTTTATATACAATGGGAAATTTTGGCCAAAATTATTCACCGCACTCATATAGCGCCCGAGTTATGACGTGTTGAACGTGAAAACTTTTGGTTTTTTTTTGTATATAGTGGGAAATTTTCGCCACCGTACTAGTATAGCGCCCGAGCTATGACGTGTTGAACGTGAAAACTTTTGGTTTTTTTTTTATATACAATGGGAAATTTTGGCCAAAATTATTCACCGCACTCATATAGCGCCCGAGTTATGACGTGTTGAACGTGAAAACTTTTGGTTTTTTTTTTGTATATAATGGGAAATTTTGGCCACCGAACTAGTATAGCGCCCGAGCTATGACGTGTTGAACGTGAAAACTTTTGGTTTTTTTTTTGTATATAATGGGAAATTTTGGACAAAATTATTCACCGTACTCGTATAGCGCCGAGTTATGACGTGTTGAACGTGAAAACTTTTGGTTTTTTTTTTATATACAATGGGAAATTTTGGCCAAAATTATTCACCGCACTCATATAGCGCCCGAGTTATGACGTGTTGAACGTGAAAACTTTTTGTTTTTTTTTGTATATGGTGGGAAATTTTGGCCACCGTACTAGTAAAGCGCCCGAGCTATGACGTGTTGAACGTGAAAACTTTTGGTTTTTTTTTTATATACACTGGGAAATTTTGGCCAAAATTATTCACCGCACTCATATAGCGCCCGAGTTATGACGTGTGGAACGTGAAAACTTTTGGTTTTTTTTTGTGTATAATGCGAAATTTTGGACAAAATTATTCACCGCACTCATATAGCGCCCGAGTTATGATGTGTTGAACGTGAAAACTTTTGGTTTTTTTTTTGTATATAATGGGAAATTTTGGCCACCGAACTAGTATAGCGCCCGAGCTATGACTTGTTGAACGTGAAAACTTTTGGTTTTTTTTTTGTATATAATGGGAAATTTTGGACAAAATTATTCACCGTACTCGTATAGCGCCGAGTTATGACGTGTTGAACGTGAAAACTTTTTGTTTTTTTTTTTATATACAATGGGAAATTTTGGCCAAAATTATTCACCGCACTCATATAGCGCCCGAGTTATGACGTGTTGAACGTGAAAACTTTTGGTTTTTTTTTGTATATAGTGGGAAATTTTGGCCACCGTACAAGTATAGCGCCCGAGCTATGACGTGTTGAACGTGAAAACTTTTGGTTTTTTTGTTTGTATATAATGGGAAATTTTGGCCAAAATTATTCACCGCACTCATATAGCGCCCGAGTTATGACGTGTTGAACGTGAAAACTTTTGGTTTTTTTTTGTATATAGTGGGAAATTTTGGCCACCGTACAAATATAGCGCCCGAGCTATGACGTGTTGAACGTGAAAACTTTTGGTTTTTTTTTTGTATATAATCGGAAATTTTGGACAAAATTATTCACCGCACTCATATAGCAACCGAGTTATGACGTGTTCAACGTGAAAACTTTTGGTTTTTTTTTGTATATAGTGGGAAATTTTGGCCACCGTACAAGTATAGCGCCCGAGCTATGACGTGTTGAACGTGAAAGCTTTTGGTTTTTTTTTGTATATAATGGGAAATTTTGGACAAAATTATTCACCGCACTCATATAGTGCCCGAGTTATGCCGTGTTGAACGTGAAAGCTTTTGATTTTTTTTTGTATATAATGGGAAATTTTGGCCAAAATTATTCACCGTACTCATAAAGCGCCCGAGTTATGACGTGTTGAACGTGAAAACTTTTGGTTTTTTTTTTGTATATAGTGGGAAATTTTGGCCAAAATTATTCACCGCACTCATATAGTGCCCGAGTTATGCCGTGTTGAACGTGAAAGCTTTTGGTTTTTTTTTTTATATAATGGGAAATTTTGGCCAAAATTATTCACCGCACTCATAAAGCGCCCGAGTTATGACGTGTTGAACGTAAAAACTTTTGGTTTTTTTTGTATATAATGGGAAATTTTGGCCAAAATTATTCACCGCACTCGTATAGCGCTCGAGTTATGACGTGTTGAACGTGAAAACTTTTGGTTTGTTTTTTTTTATATACAATGGGAAATTTTGGCCAAAATTATTCACCGCACTCATATAGCGCCCGAGTTAGAACGTGTTGAACGTGAAAACTTTTGGTTTTTTTTTGTATATAGTGGGAAATTTTGGCCACCGTACTAGTATAGCGCCCGAGCTATGACGTGTTGAACGTGAAAACTTTTGGTTTTTTTTTTATATACAATGGGAAATTTTGGCCAAAATTATTCACCGCACTCGTATAGCGCCCGAGTTATGACGTGTTGAACGTGAAAATTTTTTGTTTTTTTTTTGTATATAATGGGAAATTTTGGCCACCGAACTAGTATAGCGCCCGAGCTATGACGTGTTAAACGTGAAAACTTTTGGTTTTTTTTTTGTATATAATGGGAAATTTTGGACAAAATTATTCACCGCACTCATATAGCGCCCGAGTTATGACGTGTAGAACGTGAAAACTTTTGGTTTTTTTTTTTTGTATATAATGGGAAATTTTGGACAAAATAATTCACCGCACTCATATAGCGCCCGAGTTATGACGTGTTGAACGTGAAAACTTTTGGTTTTTTTTGTAAATAATGGGAAATTTCGGAAAAAATTATTCACCGCACTCATATAGCGCCCAAGTTATGACGTGTTGAACGTGAAAGCTTTTGGTTTTTTTTTGTATATAATGGGAAATTTTGGCCAAAATTATTCACCGCACTCATATAGCGCCCGAGTTATGACGTGTTGAACGTGAAAACTTTTGGTTTTTTTTTATATACAATGGGAAATTTTGGCCAAAATTATTCACCGCACTCATATAGCGCCCGAGTTATGACGTGTTGAACGTGAAAACTGTTGGTTTTTTTTTGTATATAGTGGGAAATTTTCGCCACCGTACTAGTATAGCGCCCGAGCTATGACGTGTTGAACGTGAAAACTTTTGGTTTTTTTTTTATATACAATGGGAAATTTTGGCCAAAATTATTCACCGCACTCATATAGCGCCCGAGTTATGACGTGTTGAACGTGAAAGCTTTTGGTTTTTTTTTTTGTATATAATGGGAAATTTTGGCCACCGAACTAGTATAGCGCCCGAGCTATGACGTGTTGAACGTGAAAACTTTTGGTTTTTTTTTTGTATATAATGGGAAATTTTGGACAAAATTTTTCACCGTACTCGTATAGCGCCGAGTTATGACGTGTTGAACGTGAAAACTTTTGGTTTTTTTTTTATATACAATGGGAAATTTTGGCCAAAATGATTCACCGCACTCATATAGCGCCCGAGTTATGACGTGTTGAACGTGAAAACTTTTTGTTTTTTTTTGTATATGGTGGGAAATTTTGGCCACCGTACTAGTAAAGCGCCCGAGCTATGACGTGTTGAACGTGAAAACTTTTGGTTTTTTTTTTATATACACTGGGAAATTTTGGCCAAAATTATTCACCGCACTCATATAGCGCCCGAGTTATGACGTGTGGAACGTGAAAACTTTTGGTTTTTTTTTGTGTATAATGCGAAATTTTGGACAAAATTATTCACCGCACTCATATAGCGCCCGAGTTATGATGTGTTGAACGTGAAAACTTTTGGTTTTTTTTTTGTATATAATGGGAAATTTTGGCCACCGAACTAGTATAGCGCCCGAGCTATGACTTGTTGAACGTGAAAACTTTTGGTTTTTTCTTTTGTATATAATGGGAAATTTTGGCCAAAATTATTCACCGCACTCATATAGCGCCCGAGTTATGACGTGTTGAACGTGAAAACTTTTGGTTTTTTTTTATATACAATGGGAAATTTTGGCCAAAATTATTCACCGCACTCATATAGCGCCCGAGTTATGACGTGTTGAACGTGAAAACTTTTGGTTTTTTTTGTATATAATGGGAAATTTTGGACAAAATTATTCACCGCACTCATATAGCGCCCGAGTTATGACGTGTTGAACGTGAAATGTTTTGGTTTTTTTTTGTATATAATGGGAAATTTTGGACAAAATTATTCACCGCACTCATATAGCGCCCGAGTTATGACGTGTTGAACGTGAAAACTTTTGGTTTTTTTTGTATATAATGGGAAATTTTGGACAAAATTATTCACCGCACTCATATAGCGCCCGAGTTATGACGTGTTGAACGTGAAAACTTTTGGTTTTTTTTGTATATAATGGGAAATTTTGGACAAAATTATTCACCGCACTCATATAGCGCCCGAGTTATGACGTGTTGAACGTGAAAACTTTTGGTTTTTTTTGTATATAATGGGAAATTTTGGACAAAATTATTCACCGCACTCATATAGCGCCCGAGTTATGACGTGTTGAACGTGAAAACTTTTGGTTTTTTTTTGTATACAGTGAAAATTTTGGCCACCGTACTAGTATAGCGCCCGAGCTATGACGTGTTGAACGTGAAAACTTTTGGTTTTTTTGTTTGTTTATAATGGGAAATTTTGGAAAAAATTATTCACCGCACTCATATAGCGCCCGAGTTATGACGTGTTGAACGTGAAAACTTTTGGTTTTTTTTTTTATATACAATGGGAAATTTTGGCCAAAATTATTCACCGCACTCATATAGCGCCCGAGTAATGACGTGTTGAACGTGAAAACTTTTGGTTTTTTTTTGTATATAATGGGAAATTTTGGCCACCGAACTAGTATAGCGCCCGAGCTATGACGTGTTGAGCGTGAAAACTTTTGGTTTTTTTTTTGTATATAATGGGAAATTTTGGACAAAATTATTCACCGCACTCATATAGCGCCCGAGTTATGACGTGTTGAACGTGAAAACTTTTGGTTTTTTTTGTATATAATGGGAAATTTTGGACAAAATTATTCACCGCACTCATATAGCGCCCGAGTTATGACGTGTTGAACGTGAAAGCTTTTGGTTTTTTTTTGTATATAATGGGAAATTTTGGACAAAATTATTCACCGCACTCATATAGCGCCCGAGTTATGACGTGTTGAACGTGAAAACTTTTGTTTTTTTTTTTATATACAATGGGAAATTTTGACCAAAATTATTCAACGCACTCATATAGCGCCCGAGTTATGACGTGTTGAACGTGAAAACTTTTGGTTTTTTTTTTTATATACAATGGGAAAGTTTGGCCAAAATTATTCACCGCACTCATATAGCGCCCGAGTTATGACGTGTTGAACGTGAAAGCTTTTGGTTTTTTTTGTATATAATGGGAAATTTTGGACAAAATTATTCACCGCACTCATATTGCGCCCGAGCTATGACGTGTTGAACGTGAAAACTTTTGGTTTTTTTTGTATATAATGGGAAATTTCGGACAAAATTATTCACCGCACTCATATAGCGCCCAAGTTATGACGTGTTGAACGTGAAAGCTTTTGGTTTTTTTTTGTATATAATGGGAAATTTTGGCCAAAATTATTCACCGCACTCATATAGCGCCCGAGTTATGACGTGTTGAACGTGAAAACTTTTGGTTTTTTTTTATATACAATGGGAAATTTTGGCCAAAATTATTCACCGCACTCATATAGCGCCCGAGTAATGACGTGTTGAACGTGAAAACTTTTGGTTTTTTTTTGTATATAGTGGGAAATTTTCGCCACCGTACTAGTATAGCGCCCGAGCTATGACGTGTTGAACGTGAAAACTTTTGGTTTTTTTTTTATATACAATGGGAAATTTTGGCCAAAATTATTCACCGCACTCATATAGCGCCCGAGTTATGACGTGTTGAACGTGAAAACTTTTGGTTTTTTTTTTGTATATAATGGGAAATTTTGGCCACCGAACTAGTATAGCGCCCGAGCTATGACGTGTTGAACGTGAAAACTTTTGGTTTTTTTTTTGTTTATAGAGGGAAATTTTGGCCACCGTACTAGTATAGCACCCGAGCTATGACGTGTTGAACGTGAAAACTTTTGGTTATTTTTTTTATATACAATGGGAAATTTTGGCCAAAATTATTCACCGCACTCATATAGCGCCCGAGTTATGACGTGTTGAACGTGAAAACTTTTGGTCTTTTTTTGTATATAGTGGGAAATTTTGGCCACCGTACTAGTATAGCGCCCGAGTTATGACGTGTTGAACGTGAAAACTTTTGGTTTTTTTGTTTGTATATAATGGGAAATTTTGGCCAAAATTATTCACCGCACTCATATAGCGCCCGAGTTATGACGTGTTGAACGTGAAAACTTTTGGTTTTTTTTTTGTATATAATGGGAAATTTTGGACAAAATTATTCACCGTACTCGTATAGCGCCCGAGTTATGACGTGTTGAACGTGAAAACTTTTGGTTGTTTTTTGTATATAGTGGGAAATTTTGGCCACCGTACTAGTATAGCGCCCGAGTTATGACGTGTTGAACGTGAAACCTTTTGGTTTTTTTGTTTGTATATAATGGGAAATTTTGACCAAAATTATTCACCGCACTCATAAAGCGCCCGAGTTATGACGTGTTGAACGTGAAAACTTTTGGTCTTTTTTTGTATATAGTGGGAAATTTTGGCCACCGTACTAGTACAGCGCCCGAGTTATGATGTGTTGAACGTGAAAACTTTTGGTTTTTTTGTTTGTATAAAATGGGAAATTTTGGCCAATATTATTCACCGCACTCATATAGCGCCCGAGTTATGACGTGTTGAACGTGAAAACTTTTGGTTTTTTTTTGTATATAATGGGAAATTTTGGACAAAATTATTCACCGTACTCGTATAGCGCCCGAGCTATGACGTGTTGAACGTGAAAACTTTTGGTTTTTTTTTTTGTATATAATGGGAAATTTTGGCCAAAATTATTCACCGCACTCATATAGCGCCCGAGCTATGAAGTGTTGAAGATGAAAATTTTTTTTGTATTTTTGTATATAATGGGAAATTTTGGCCAAAATTATTCACCGCACTCGTATAACGCCCGAGTTATGACGTGTTGAACGTGAAAACTATTGGTTTTTTTTTTTATATACAATGGGAAATTTTGGCCAAAATTATTCACCGCACTCATATAGCGCCCGAGTTATGACGTGTTGAACGTGAAAACTTTTGGTTTTTTTTTTTTGTATATAGTGGGAAATTTTGGCCACCGTACTAGTATACCGCCCGAGCTATGACGTGTTGAACGTGAAAACTTTTGGTTTTTTTGTTTGTATATAATGGGAAATTTTGGAAAAATTTATTCACCGCACTCATATAGCGCCCGAGTTATGACGTGTTGAACGTGAAAACTTTTGGTTTTTTTTTTATATACAATGGGAAAGTTTGGCCAAAATTATTCACCGCACTCATATAGCGCCCGAGTTATGACGTGTTGAACGTGAAAACTTTTGGTTTTTTTTTTGTTTATAGAGGGAAATTTTGGCCACCGTACTAGTATAGCACCCGAGCTATGACGTGTTGCACGTGAATACTTTTGGTTTTTTTTTTTGTATATAATGGGAAATTCTGGCCAAAATTATTCACCACACTCATATAGCGCCCGGGTTATGAAGTGTTGAAGGTGAAAACTTTTTTTGTTTTTTTTTGTATATAATGGGAAATTTTGGCCAAAATTATTCCCCGCACTCGTATAGCGCCCGAGTTATGACGTGTTGAACGTGAAAACTATTGGTTTTTTTTTTTTATATACAATGGGAAATTTTGGCCAAAATTATTCACCGCACTCATATAGCGCCCGAGTTATGACGTGTTGAACGTGAAAACTTTTTGTTTTTTTTTTTTGTGTATAATGGGAAATTTTGGCCAAAATTATTCACCGCACTCATATAGCGCCCGAGTTATGAAGTGTTGAAGGTGAAAACTTTTATTGTTTTTTTGTATATAATGGGAAATTTTGGCCAAAATTATTCACCGCACTCATATAGCGCCCGAGTTATGACGTGTTGAACGTGAAAACTTTTGGTTTTTTTTTTTATATACAATGGGAAATTTTGGCCAAAATTATTCACCGCACTCATATAGCGCCCGAGTTATGACGTGTTGAACGTGAAAACTTTTGGTTTTTTTTTTGTATTAAGTGGGAAATTTTGGCCACCGTACTAGTAAAGCGCCCGAGCTATGACGTGTTGAACGTGAAAACTTTTGGTTTTTTTTGTTTGTTTATAATGGGAAATTTTGGAAAAAATTATTCACCGCACTCATATAGCGCCCGAGTTATGACGTGTTGAACGTGAAAACTTTTGGTTTTTTTTTTTATATACAATGGGAAATTTTGGCCAAATTATTCACCGCACTCATATAGCGCCCGAGTTATGACGTGTTGAACGTGAAAACTTTTGGTTTTTTTTTTGTATATAGTGGGAAATTTTGGCCACCGTACAAGTATAGCACCCGAGCTATGACGTGTTGAACGTGAAAACTTTTGGTTTTTTTTTTTTGTATATAATGGGAAATTTTGGCCAAAATTATTCACCGCACTCAGATAGCGCCCGAGTTATGAAGTGTTGAAGGTGAAAACTTTTTTTGTTTTTTTGTATATAATGGGAAATTTTGGCCAAAATTATTCACCGCACTCGTATAGCGCCCGAGTTATGACGTGTTGAACGTGAAAACTATTGGTATTTTTTTTTATATTCAATGGGAAATTTTAGCCAAAAATATTCACCGCACTCATATAGCGCCCGAGTTATGACGTGTTGAACGTGAAAACTTTGGTTTTTTTTTTTTATATAGTGGGAAATTTTGGCCACCGTACTAGTATAGCGTCCGAGCCATGACGTGTTGAACGTGAAAACTTTTGGTTTTTTTTTTGTATATAATGGGAAATTTTGGACAAAATTATTCACCGCACTCATATGGCGCCCGAGTTATGACGTGTTGAACGTGAAAACTTTTGGTTTTTTTTTGTATATAATGGGAAATTTTGGACAAAGTTATTCACCGCATTCATATAGCGCCCGAGTTATGACGTGTTGAACGTGAAAGCTTTTGGTTTTTTTTTGTATATAATGGGAAATTTTGGACAAAATTATTCACCGCACTCATATAGCGCCCGAGTTATGACGTGTTGAACGTGAAAACTTTTGGTTTTTTTTTTATATACAATGGGAAATTTTGGCCAAAATTATTCACCGCACTCATATAGCGCCCGAGTTATGACGTGTTGAACGTGAAAACTTTTGGTTTATTTTTTGTATATAGTGGGAAATTTTGTCCACCGTACTAGTATAGCGAACGAGCTATGATGTGTTGAACGTGAAAACTTTTGGTTTTTTTTTTTTGTATATAATGGGAAATTTTGGCCAAAATTATTCACCGCAATCATATAGCGCCCGAGTTATGAAGTGTTGAAGGTGAAAACTTTTTTTTTTGTGTATATAATGGGAAATTTTGGACAAAATTATTCACCGCACTCATATAGCGCCCGAGTTATGACGTGTTGAACGTGAAAACTTTTGGTTTATTTTGTATATAATGGGAAATTTTGGACAAAATTATTCACCGCACTCATATAGCGCCCGAGTTATGACGTGTTGAACGTGAAAACTTTTGGTTTTTTTTTTGTATATAATGGGAAATTTTGGACAAAATTATTCACCGCACTCATATAGCGCCCGAGTTATGACGTGTTGAACGTGAAAACTTTTGGTTTTTTTTGTATATAATGGGAAATTTTGGCCACCGTACTAGTATAGCGCCCGAGTAATGACGGGTTGAACATGAAACTTTTGTTTTTGTTTTTTTGTGTATACAATGGGAAATATTGGCCAAAAGTATTCATCGTACTCGTATAGCGCCCATGTTATGAAGTGTTGAACGTGAAAACTTTTGGTTTTTTTTTTGTATATAATGGGAAATTTTGGCCAAAATTATTTATCGTACTCGTATAGCGCCCGAGTTATGACGTGTTGAACGTGAAAACTTTTTTTTTTTTTTTTTGTATATAATTGGATATATTGGCCAAAAGTATTCATCGTACTCGTATAGCGCCCGAGCTATGACGTGTTGAACGTGAAAACTTTTGGTTTTTTTTTTTGTAAACAATGGGAAATATTGGCCAAAAGTATTCATCCTACTCGTATAGCGCCCGAGTTATGACGTGTTGAACGTGAAAGCTTTTGGTTTTTTTTTGTATATAATGGGAAATTTTGGCCAGAATTATTCATTGTACTCGTATAGCGCCCGAGTTATGACGGGTTGAACGTGAAAACTATTGTTTTTTTTTTGTGTATACAATGGGAAATATTGGCCAAAAGTATTCATCGTACTCGTATAGCGCCCGAGCTATGACGTGTTGAACGTGAAAACGTTTGGTTTTTTTTTTTGTATATAATGGAAAATTTTGGCCAAAATTATTTATCGTACTCGTATAGCGCCCGAGTTATGACGTGTTGAACGTGAAAACTTTTTTTTTTTTTTTTGTATATAATGGGAAATTTTGGCCAAAATTATTCATTGTACTCGTATAGCGCCCGAGTTATGACGGGTTGAACGTGAAAACTATTGTTTTTTTTTTTTTTGTATACAATGGGAAATATTGGCCAAAAGTATTCATCGTACTCGTATAGCGCCCGAGTTATGACGTGTTGAACGTGAAAACGTTTGGTTTTTTTTTTGTATATAAAGGAAAATTTTGGCCAAAATTACTCATCGTACTCGTATAGCGCACGAGTTATGAATTGAAAACTTTTGGTTTTTTTTTTGTATATAATGTGAAATTTTGGCCAAAATTAATCACCGGACTCGTATAGCGTCCGAGTTATGACGTGTTGAAAGTGAAAACTTTTGTTTTTTTTTTTTTGTTTATAATGGGAAATTATGGCCAAAAGTATTCAACGTACTCGTATAGCGCCCAAGTTATGACGTGTTGAACGTAAAAATTTTGGTTTTTTTTTTGTATTTAATGGGAAATTTTGGCCAAAATTATTCATTGTACTCGTATAGTGCCCGAGCTATGACGTGTTGAACGTGAAAACTTTTGGTTTTTTTTTTGTATATAATGGGAAATTTTGCCCAAAATTATTCACCGCACTCATATAGCGCCCGAGTTATGACGTGTTGAACGTGAAAACTTTTGGTTTTTTTTTTATATACAATGGGAAAGTTTGGCCAAAATTATTCACCGCACTCATATAGCGCCCGAGTTATGACGTGTTGAACGTGAAAACTTTTGGTTTTTTTTTTGTTTATAGAGGGAAATTTTGGCCACCGTACTAGTATAGCACCCGAGCTATGACGTGTTGCACGTGAATACTTTTGGTTTTTTTTTTTTGTATATAATGGGAAATTCTGGCCAAAATTATTCACCACACTCATATAGCGCCCGGGTTATGAAGTGTTGAAGGTGAAAACTTTTTTTGTTTTTTTGTATATAATGGGAAATTTTGGCCAAAATTATTCCCCGCACTCGTATAGCGCCCGAGTTATGACGTGTTGAACGTGAAAACTATTGGTTTTTTTTTTTTATATACAATGGGAAATTTTGGCCAAAATTATTCACCGCACTCATATAGCGCCCGAGTTATGACGTGTTGAACGTGAAACTTTTGGTTTTTTTTTTTTGTGTATAATGGGAAATTTTGGCCAAAATTATTCACCGCACTCATATAGCGCCCGAGTTATGAAGTGTTGAAGGTGAAAACTTTTATTGTTTTTTTGTATATAATGGGAAATTTTTGCCAAAATTATTCACCGCACTCATATAGCGCCCGAGTTATGACGTGTTGAACGTGAAAACTTTTGGTTTTTTTTTTTATATACAATGGGAAATTTTGGCCAAAATTATTCACCGCACTCATATAGCGCCCGAGTTATGACGTGTTGAACGTGAAAACTTTGGTTTTTTTTTTTGTATTAAGTGGGAAATTTTGGCCACCGTACTAGTAAAGCGCCCGAGCTATGACGTGTTGAACGTGAAAACTTTTGGTTTTTTTGTTTGTTTATAATGGGAAATTTTGGAAAAAATTATTCACCGCACTCATATAGCGCCCGAGTTATGACGTGTTGAACGTGAAAACTTTTGGTTTTTTTTTTATATACAATGGGAAATTTTGGCCAAAATTATTCACCGCACTCATATAGCGCCCGAGTTATGACGTGTTGAACGTGAAAACTTTTGGTTTTTTTTTTGTATATAGTGGGAAATTTTGGCCACCGTACAAGTATAGCACCCGAGCTATGACGTGTTGAACGTGAAAACTTTTGGTTTTTTTTTTTTGTATATAATGGGAAATTTGGCCAAAATTATTCACCGCACTCAGATAGCGCCCGAGTTATGAAGTGTTGAAGGTGAAAACTTTTTTTGTTTTTTTGTATATAATGGGAAATTTTGGCCAAAATTATTCACCGCACTCGTATAGCGCCCGAGTTATGACGTGTTGAACGTGAAAACTATTGGTATTTTTTTTTATATTCAATGGGAAATTTTAGCCAAAAATATTCACCGCACTCATATAGCGCCCGAGTTATGACGTGTTGAACGTGAAAACTTTTGGTTTTTTTTTTTTATATAGTGGGAAATTTTGGCCACCGTACTAGTATAGCGTACGAGCCATGACGTGTTGAACGTGAAAACTTTTGGTTTTTTTTTGTATATAATGGGAAATTTTGGACAAAATTATTCACCGCACTCATATAGCGCCCGAGTTATGACGTGTTGAACGTGAAAACTTTTGGTTTTTTTTGTATATAATGGGAAATTTTGGACAAAGTTATTCACCGCATTCATATAGCGCCCGAGTTATGACGTGTTGAACGTGAAAGCTTTTGGTTTTTTTTTGTATATAATGGGAAATTTTGGACAAAATTATTCACCGCACTCATATAGCGCCCGAGTTATGACGTGTTGAACGTGAAAACTTTTGGTTTTTTTTTTTATATACAATGGGAAATTTTGGCCAAAATTATTCACCGCACTCATATAGCGCCCGAGTTATGACGTGTTGAACGTGAAAACTTTTGGTTTATTTTTTGTATATAGTGGGAAATTTTGTCCACCGTACTAGTATAGCGAACGAGCTATGATGTGTTGAACGTGAAAACTTTTGGTTTTTTTTTTTGTATATAATGGGAAATTTTGGACAAAATTATTCACCGCACTCATATAGCGCCCGAGTTATGACGTGTTGAACGTGAAAACTTTTGGTTTATTTTGTATATAATGGGAAATTTTGGACAAAATTATTCACCGCACTCATATAGCGCCCGAGTTATGACGTGTTGAACGTGAAAACTTTTGGTTTTTTTTTTGTATATAATGGGAAATTTTGGACAAAATTATTCACCGCACTCATATAGCGCCCGAGTTATGACGTGTTGAACGTGAAAACTTTTAGTTTTTTTTGTATATAATGGGAAATTTTGGCCACCGTACTAGTATAGCGCCCGAGTAATGACGGGTTGAACATGAAACTTTTGTTTTTGTTTTTTTGTGTATACAATGGGAAATATTGGCCAAAAGTATTCATCGTACTCGTATAGCGCCCATGTTATGAAGTGTTGAACGTGAAAACTTTTGGTTTTTTTTTTGTATATAATGGGAAATTTTGGCCAAAATTATTTATCGTACTCGTATAGCGCCCGAGTTATGACGTGTTGAACGTGAAAACTTTTTTTTTTTTTTTGTATATAATTTGATATATTGGCCAAAAGTATTCATCGTACTCGTATAGCGCCCGAGCTATGACGTGTTGAACGTGAAAACTTTTGGTTTTTTTTTGTATATAGTGGGAAATTTTGGGCAAAATTACTCATCGTACTGGTATAGCGCCCGAGTTATGACGTGTAGAACGTGAAAGCTTTTGGTTTTTTTTTGTATATAATGGGAAATTTTGGCCAGAATTATTCATTGTACTCGTATAGCGCCCGAGTTATGACGGGTTGAACGTGAAAACTATTGTTTTTTTTTTGTGTATACAATGGCAAATATTGGCCAAAAGTATTCATCGTACTCGTATAGCGCCCGAGCTATGACGTGTTGAACGTGAAAACGTTTGGTTTTTTTTTTTGTATATAATGGAAAATTTTGGCCAAAATTATTTATCGTACTCGTATAGCGCCCGAGTTATGACGTGTTGAACGTGAAAACTTTTTTTTTTTTTTTGTATATAATGGGAAATTTTGGCCAAAATTATTCATTGTACTCGTATAGCGCCCGAGTTATGACGGGTTGAACGTGAAAACTATTGTTTTTTTTTTTTTGTATACAATGGGAAATATTGGCCAAAAGTATTCATCGTACTCGTATAGCGCCCGAGTTATGACGTGTTGAACGTGAAAACGTTTGGTTTTTTTTTTGTATATAATGGAAAATTTTGGCCAAAATTACTCATCGTACTCGTATAGCGCACGAGTTATGAATTGAAAACTTTTGGTTTTTTTTTTGTATATAATGTGAAATTTTGGCCAAAATTAATCACCGGACTCGTATAGCGTCCGAGTTATGACGTGTTGAAAGTGAAAACTTTTGTTTTTTTTTTTTGTTTATAATGGGAAATTATGGCCAAAAGTATTCAACGTACTCGTATAGCGCCCAAGTTATGACGTGTTGAACGTAAAAAATTTTGGTTTTTTTTTGTATTTAATGGGAAATTTTGGCCAAAATTATTCATTGTACTCGTATAGTGCCCGAGCTATGACGTGTTGAACGTGAAAACTTTTGGTTTTTTTTTTTGTATATAATGGGAAATTTTGCCCAAAATTATTCACCGCACTCAAATAGCGCCCGAGCTATGACGTGTTGAACGTGAAAACTTTTGGTTCATTTTTATTTAATTTTATGTGAAATTTTGGCCAAAATTATTCACCGCACTTATAAAGCGCCCGAGCTATGACGTGTTGAACGTGAAAGCTTTTGGTTTTTTTTTGTATATAATGGGAAAGTTTTGACCAAAATTATTCACCGCACTCATATAGCGCCCGAGTTATGAAGTGTTGAAGGTGAAAACTTTTGGGTTTTTTTTTTTGTATATAATGGGAAATTTTGGCCAAAATTATTCACCGCACTCATATAGCGCCCGAGTTATGACGTGTTGAACGTGAAAACTATTGGTTTTTTTTTTTGTATATTATGGGAAATTTTGGCCACCGTACTAGTATAGCGCCCCAGTTATGACGTGTTGAACGTGAAAACTTTTGGTTTTTTTTTTTTGTATATAAAGGGAAATTTTGGCCACCGTACTAGTATAGCGCCCGAGTAATGACGGGTTGAACGTGAAAACTTTTGTTTTGTTTTTTTTGTGTATACAATGGGAAATATTGGAAAAAAGTATTCATCGTACTCGTATAGCGCCCGAGTTATGACGTGTTGAACGTGAAAACTTTTGGATCTTTTTTTTTGTATATAATGGGAAATTTTGGCCAAAATTATTAATCGTACTCGTTTAGTGCCCTAGTTATGACTCGTTGAACGTGAAAACTTTTGTTTTTTTTTTTTGTGTATACAATGGGAAATATTGGAAAAAAGTATTCATCGTACTCGTATAGCGCCCGTGTAATGACGGGTTGAACGTGAAAACTATTGTTTTTTTTTTTTGTGTGTACAATGGGAAATATTGGCCAAAAGTATTCATCGTACTCGTATAGCGCCCGAGTTATGACGTGTTGAACGTGAAAACTTTTGGTTTTTTTTTTTGTGTATACAATGGGAAATATTGGCCAAAAGTATTCATCGTACTCGTATAGCGCCCATGTTATGACGTGTTGAACGTGAAAACTTTTGGTTATTTTTTTGTATATAATTGGATATATTGGCCAAAAGTATTCATCGTACTCGTATAGCGCCCGAGTTATGACGTGTTGAACGTGAAAACTTTTGGTTTTTTTTTGTATATAGTGGGAAATTTTGGGCAAAATTACTCATCGTACTGGTATAGCGCCCGAGTTATGACGTGTTGAACGTGAAAGCTTTTGGTTTTTTTTTTTTTTTTGTGTATATAATGGGAAATTTTGGCCAAAATTATTCATTGTACTCGTATAGCGCCCGAGTTATGACGGGTTGAACGTGAAAACTATTGTTTTTTTTTTTTTGTATACAATGGGAAATATTGGCCAAAAGTATTCATCGTACTCGTATAGCGCCCGAGTTATGACGTGTTGAACGTGAAAACGTTTGGTTTTTTTTTTGTATATAATGGAAAATTTTGGCCAAAATTATTTATCGTACTCGTATAGCGCCCGAGTTATGACGTGTTGAACGTGAAAACTTTTTTTTTTTTTTTTGTATATAATGGGAAATTTTGGCCAAAATTATTCATTGTACTCGTATAGCGCCCGAGTTATGACGGGTTGAACGTGAAAACTATTGTTTTTTTTTTTTTGTATACAATGGGAAATATTGGCCAAAAGTATTATTCGTACTCGTATAGCGCCCGAGTTATGACGTGTTGAACGTACAAAATTTTGGTTTTTTTTTTGTATTTAATGGGAAATTTTGGCCAAAATTATTCATTGTACTCGTATAGTGCCCGAGCTATGACGTGTTGAACGTGAAAACTTTTGGTTTTTTTTTTGTATATAATGGGAAAGTTTTGACCAAAATTATTCACCGCACTCATATAGCGCCCGAGTTATGAAGTGTTGAAGGTGAAAACTTTTGGTTTTTTTTTTGTATATAATGGGAAATTTTGGCCAAAATTATTCACCGCACTCATATAGCGCCCGAGTTATGACGTGTTGAACGTGAAAGCTTTTGGTTTTTTTTTGTATATAATGGGAAAGTTTTGACCAAAATTATTCACCGCACTCATATAGCGCCCGAGTTATGAAGTGTTGAAGGTGAAAACTTTTGGTTTTTTTTTTGTATATAATGGGAAATTTTGGCCAAAATTATTCACCGCACTCATATAGCGCCCGAGTTATGACGTGTTGAACGTGAAAACTATTGGTTTTTTTTTTTTGTATATTATGGGAAATTTTGGCCACCGTACTAGTATAGCGCCCCAGTTATGACGTGTTGAACGTGAAAACTTTTGGTTTTTTTTTTTTGTATATAAAGGGAAATTTTGGCCACCGTACTTGTATAGCGCCCGAGTAATGACGGGTTGAACGTGAAAACTTTTGTTTTGTTTTTTTTGTGTATACAATGGGAAATATTGGAAAAAAGTATTCATCGTACTCGTATAGCGCCCGAGTTATGACGTGTTGAACTTGAAAACTTTTGGATCTTTTTTTTTGTATATAATGGGAAATTTTGGCCAAAATTATTAATCGTACTCGTTTAGTGCCCTAGTTATGGCTCGTTGAACGTGAAAACTTTTGTTTTTTTTTTTTTGTGTATACAATGGGAAATATTGGAAAAAAGTATTCATCGTACTCGTATAGCGCCCGAGTAATGACGGGTTGAACGTGAAAACTATTGTTTTTTTTTTTTGTGTGTACAATTTGAAATATTGGCCAAAAGTATTCATCGAACTCGTATAGCGCCCGAGTTATGACGTGTTGAACGTGAAAACTTTTGGTTTTTTTTTTTGTGTATACAATGGGAAATATTGGCCAAAAGTATTCATCGTACTCGTATAGCCCCCATGTTATGACGTGTTGAACGTGAAAACTTTTGGTTTTTTTTTTGTATATAATGGGAAATTTTGGCCACCGTACTAGTATAGCGCCCGAGTAATGACGGGTTGAATATGAAACTTTTGTTTTTTTTTTTTTGTGTTTACAATGGGAAATATTGGCCAAAAGTATTCATCGTACTCGTATAGCGCCCATGTTATGACGTGTTGAACGTGAAAACTTTTGGTTTTTTTTTTTGTATATAATGGGAAATTTTGGCCAAAATTATTTATCGTACTCGTATAGCGCCCGAGTTATGATGTGTTGAACGTGAAAGCTTTTTTTTTTTTTGTATATAATTGGATATATTGGCCAAAAGTATTCATCGTACTCGTATAGCGCCCGAGTTATGACGTGTTGAACGTGAACCCTTTTGGTTTTTTTTTTTGTGTATACAATGGGAAATATTGGCCAAAAGTATTCATCGTACTCGTATAGCGCCCATGTTATCACGTGTTGAACGTGAAAACTTTTGGTTTTTTTTTTGTATATAATGGGAAATTTTGGCCACCGTACTAGTATAGCGCCCGAGTAATGACGGGTTGAATATGAAAACTATTGTTTTTTTTTTTTGTGTACAATGGGAAATATTGGCCAAAAGTATTCATCGTACTCGTATAGCGCCCGAGTTATGACGTGTTGAACGTAAAAAATTTTGGTTTTTTTTTTGTATTTAATGGGAAATTTTGGCCAAAATTATTCATTGTACTCGTATAGTGCCCGAGCTATGACGTGTTGAACGTGAAAACTTTTGGTTTTTTTTTTGTATATAATGGGAAATTTTGCCCAAAATTATTTATCGGAATCGTATAGCGCCCGAGTTATGACGTGTTGAACGTGAAAGCTTTTTTTTTTATGTATATAATTGGATATATTGGCCAAAAGTATTCATCGTACTCGTATAGCGCCCATGTTATGACTCGTTGAACGTGAAAACTTTTGTTTTTTTTTTTTGTGTATACAATGGGAAATATTGGAAAAAAGTATTCATCGTACTCGTATAGCGCCCGAGTAATGACGGGTTGAACGTGAAAACTATTGTTTTTTTTTTTTGTGTATATAATGGGAAATTTTGGCCAAAAGTATTCATCGTACTCGTATAGCGCCCGAGTTATGACGTGTTGAACGTGAAAACTTTTGGTTTTTTTTTTGTGTATACAATGGGAAATATTGGCCAAAAGTATTCATCGTACTCGTATAGCGCCCATGTTATGACGTGTTGAACGTGAAAACTTTTGGTTTTTTTTTTGTATATAATGGGAAATTTTGGCCACCGTACTAGTATAGCGCCCGAGTAATGACGGGTTGAATATGAAACTTTTGTTTTTTTTTTTTTGTGTTTACAATGGGAAATATTGGCCAAAAGTATTCATCGTACTCGTATAGCGCCCATGTTATGACGTGTTGAACGTGAAAACTTTTGGTTTTTTTTTTTGTATATAGTGGGAAATTTTGGGCAAAATTACTCATCGTACTGGTATAGCGCCCGAGTTATGACGGGTTGAACGTGAAAACTATTGTTTTTTTTTTTTTGTATACAATGGGAAATATTGGCCAAAAGTATTCATCGTACTCGTATAGCGCCCATGTTATGACGTGTTGAACGTAAAAACTTTTGGTTTTTTTTTTTGTATAAAATGGGAAATTTTAGCCAAAATTATTTATCGTACTCGTATAGCGCCCTAGTTATGACGTGTTGAACGTGTATAGCGCCCGAGTTATGACGTGTTGAACGTGAAAGCTTTTGGTTTTTTTTTTTTTTGTATATAATGGGAAATTTTGGCCAAAATTATTCATTGTACTCGTATAGCGCCCGAGTTATGACGGGTTGAACGTGAAAACTATTGTTTTTTTTTTTTTGTATACAATGGGAAATATTGGTCAAAAGTATTCATCGTACTCGTATAGCGCCCGAGTTATGACGTGTTGAACGTGAAAGCTTTTTTTTTTTTATGTATATAATTGGATATATTGGCCAAAAGTATTCATCGTACTCGTATAGCGCCCGAGTTATGACGTGTTGAACGTGAAAACTTTTGGTTTTTTTTTGTATATAGTGGGAAATTTTGGGCAAAATTACTCATCGTACTGGTATAGCGCCCGAGTTATGACGTGTTGAACGTGAAAGCTTTTGGTTTTTTTTTGTATATAATGGGAAATTTTGGCCAAAATTATTCATTGTAATCGTATAGCGCCCGAGTTATGACGGGTTGAACGTGAAAACTATTGTTTTTTTTTTTTTGTATACAATGGGAAATATTGGCCAAAAGTATTCATCGTACTCGTATAGCGCCCGAGTTATGACGTGTTGAACGTGAAAACGTTTGGTTTTTTTTTTGTATATAATGGAAAATTTTGGCCAAAATTACTCATCGTACTCGTATAGCGCACGAGTTATGAATTGAAAACTTTTGGTTTTTTTTTTTGTATATAATGTGAAATTTTGGCCAAAATTAATCACCGTACTCGTATAGCGTCCGAGTTATAACGTGTTGAAAGTGAAAACTTTTGGTTTTTTTTTTTTTTTGTATATAATGGGAAATTTTGGCCAAAATTATTTATCGTACTCGTATAGCGCCCGAGTTATGACGTGTTGAACGTGAAAGCTTTTTTTTTTTTTATGTATATAATTGGATATATTGGCCAAAAGTATTCATCGTACTCGTATAGCGCCCGAGTTATGACGTGTTGAACGTGAAAACTTTTGGTTTTTTTTTGTATATAGTGGGAAATTTTGGGCAAAATTACTCATCGTACTGGTATAGCGCCCGAGTTATGACGTGTTGAACGTGAAAGCTTTTGGTTTTTTTTTGTATATAATGGGAAATTTTGGACAAAATTATTCATTGTAATCGTATAGCGCCCGAGTTATGACGGGTTGAACGTGAAAACTATTGTTTTTTTTTTTTTGTATACAATGGGAAATATTGGCCAAAAGTATTCATCGTACTCGTATAGCGCCCGAGTTATGACGTGTTGAACGTGAAAACGTTTGGTTTTTTTTTTGTATATAATGGAAAATTTTGGCCAAAATTACTCATCGTACTCGTATAGCGCACGAGTTATGAATTGAAAACTTTTGGTTTTTTTTTTTGTATATAATGTGAAATTTTGGCCAAAATTAATCACCGTACTCGTATAGCGTCCGAGTTATAACGTGTTGAAAGTGAAAACTTTTGGTTTTTTTTTTGTTTATAATGGGAAATTATGGCCAAAAGTATTCAACGTACTCGTATAGCGCCCGAGTTATGACGTGTTGAACGTAAAAAATTTTGGTTTTTTTTTTTATTTAATGGGAAATTTTGGCCAAAATTATTCATTGTACTCGTATAGTGCCCGAGCTATGACGTGTTGAACGTGAAAACTTTTGGTTTTTTTTTTGTATATAATGGGAAATTTTGCCCAAAATTATTCACCGCACTCATATAGCGCCCGAGCTATGACGTGTTGAACGTGAATACTTTTGGTTCATTTTTATTTAATTTTATGTGAAATTTTGGCCAAAATTATTCACCGCACTTATAAAGCGCCCGAGCTATGACGTGTTGAACGTGAAAGCTTTTGGTTTTTTTTTGTATATAATGGGAAAGTTTTGACCAAAATTATTCACCGCACTCATATAGCGCCCGAGTTATGAAGTGTTGAAGGTGAAAACTTTTGGTTTTTTTTTTTTGTATACAAAGGGAAATTTTTGCCAAAATTATTCACCGCACTCATATAGTGCCCGAGTTATGACGTGTTGAACGTGAAAACTATTGGTTTTTTTTTTTGTATATTATGGGAAATTTTGGCCACCGTACTAGTATAGCGCCCCAGTTATGACGTGTTGAACGTGAAAACTTTTGGTTTTTTTTTTTTTGTATATAAAGGGAAATTTTGGCCACCGTACTAGTATAGCGCCCGAGTAATGACGGGTTGAACGTGAAAACTTTTGTTTTGTTTTTTTTGTGTATACAATGGGAAATATTGGAAAAAAGCATTCATCGTACTCGTATAGCGCCCGAGTTATGACGTGTTGAACGTGAAAACTTTTGGTTCTTTTTTTTTGTATATAATGGGAAATTTTGGCCAAAATTATTAATCGTACTCGTTTAGTGCCCTAGTTATGACTCGTTGAACGTGAAAACTTTTTTTTTTTTTTTTGTATACAATGGGAAATATTGGAAAAAAGTATTCATCGAACTCGTATAGCGCCCGAGTAATGACGGGTTGAACGTGAAAACTATTGTTTTTTTTTTTTGTGTGTACAATGGGAAATATTGGCCAAAAGTATTCATCGTACTCGTATAGCGCCCGAGTAATGACGTGTTGAACGTGAAAACTTTTGGTTTTTTGTTTTGTGTATACAATGGGAAACATTGGCCAAAAGTATTCATCGTACTCGTATAGCGCCCATGTTATGACGTGTTGAACGTGAAAACTTTTGGTTTTTTTTTTGTATATAATGGGAAATTTTGGCCACCGTACTAGTATAGCGCCCGAGTAATGACGGGTTGAATATGAAACTTTTGTTTTTTTTTTTTTGTGTTTACAATGGGAAATATTGGCCAAAAGTATTCATCGTACTCGTATAGCGCCCGAGTAATGACGGGTTGAACGTGAAAACTATTGTTTTTTTTTTTTGTGTATATAATGGGAAATTTTGGCCAAAAGTATTCATCGTACTCGTATAGCGCCCGAGTTATGACGTGTTGAACGTGAAAACTTTTGGTTTTTTTTTTTGTGTATACAATGGGAAATATTGGCCAAAAGTATTCATCGTACTCGTATAGCGCCCATGTTATGACGTGTTGAACGTGAAAACTTTTGGTTTTTTTTTTGTATATAATGGGAAATTTTGGCCACCGTACTAGTATAGCGCCCGAGTAATGACGGGTTGAATATGAAACTTTTGTTTTTTTTTTTTTGTGTTTACAATGGGAAATATTGGCCAAAAGTATTCATCGTACTCGTATAGCGCCCATGTTATGACGTGTTGAACGTGAAAACTTTTGGTTTTTTTTTTTGTATATAGTGGGAAATTTTGGGCAAAATTACTCATCGTACTGGTATAGCGCCCGAGTTATGACGGGTTGAACGTGAAAACTATTGTTTTTTTTTTTTTGTATACAATGGGAAATATTGGCCAAAAGTATTCATCGTACTCGTATAGCGCCCATGTTATGACGTGTTGAACGTGAAAACTTTTGGTTTTTTTTTTTTTGTATAAAATGGGAAATTTTAGCCAAAATTATTTATCGTACTCGTATAGCGCCCTAGTTATGACGTGTTGAACGTGTATAGCGCCCGAGTTATGACGTGTTGAACGTGAAAGCTTTTGGTTTTTTTTTTTTTTTTGTATATAATGGGAAATTTTGGCCAAAATTATTCATTGTACTCGTATAGCGCCCGAGTTATGACGGGTTGAACGTGAAAACTATTGTTTTTTTTTTTTTGTATACAATGGGAAATATTGGTCAAAAGTATTCATCGTACTCGTATAGCGCCCGTGTTATGTCATGTTGAACGTGAAAACTTTTGGTTTTTTTTTTGTATATAATGGGAAATTTTGGCCAAAATTATTTATCGTACTCGTATAGCGCCCGAGTTATGACGTGTTGAACGTGAAAGCTTTTTTTTTTTTATGTATATAATTGGATATATTGGCCAAAAGTATTCATCGTACTCGTATAGCGCCCGAGTTATGACGTGTTGAACGTGAAAACTTTTGGTTTTTTTTTGTATATAGTGGGAAATTTTGGGCAAAATTACTCATCGTACTGGTATAGCGCCCGAGTTATGACGTGTTGAACGTGAAAGCTTTTGGTTTTTTTTTGTATATAATGGGAAATTTTGGCCAAAATTATTCATTGTAATCGTATAGCGCCCGAGTTATGACGGGTTGAACGTGAAAACTATTGTTTTTTTTTTTTGTATACAATGGGAAATATTGGCCAAAAGTATTCATCGTACTCGTATAGCGCCCGAGTTATGACGTGTTGAACGTGAAAACGTTTGGTTTTTTTTTTGTATATAATGGAAAATTTTGGCCAAAATTACTCATCGTACTCGTATAGCGCACGAGTTATGAATTGAAAACTTTTGGTTTTTTTTTTTGTATATAATGTGAAATTTTGGCCAAAATTAATCACCGTACTCGTATAGCGTCCGAGTTATAACGTGTTGAAAGTGAAAACTTTTGGTTTTTTTTTTTTTTTGTATATAATGGGAAATTTTGGCCAAAATTATTTATCGTACTCGTATAGCGCCCGAGTTATGACGTGTTGAACGTGAAAGCTTTTTTTTTTTTTATGTATATAATTGGATATATTGGCCAAAAGTATTCATCGTACTCGTATAGCGCCCGAGTTATGACGTGTTGAACGTGAAAACTTTTGGTTTTTTTTTGTATATAGTGGGAAATTTTGGGCAAAATTACTCATCGTACTGGTATAGCGCCCGAGTTATGACGTGTTGAACGTGAAAGCTTTTGGTTTTTTTTTGTATATAATGGGAAATTTTGGACAAAATTATTCATTGTAATCGTATAGCGCCCGAGTAATGACGTGTTGAACGTGAAAACTTTTGGTTTTTTGTTTTGTGTATACAATGGGAAACATTGGCCAAAAGTATTCATCGTACTCGTATAGCGCCCATGTTATGACGTGTTGAACGTGAAAACTTTTGGTTTTTTTTTTGTATATAATGGGAAATTTTGGCCACCGTACTAGTATAGCGCCCGAGTAATGACGGGTTGAATATGAAACTTTTGTTTTTTTTTTTTTGTGTTTACAATGGGAAATATTGGCCAAAAGTATTCATCGTACTCGTATAGCGCCCGAGTAATGACGGGTTGAACGTGAAAACTATTGTTTTTTTTTTTTGTGTATATAATGGGAAATTTTGGCCAAAAGTATTCATCGTACTCGTATAGCGCCCGAGTTATGACGTGTTGAACGTGAAAACTTTTGGTTTTTTTTTTTGTGTATACAATGGGAAATATTGGCCAAAAGTATTCATCGTACTCGTATAGCGCCCATGTTATGACGTGTTGAACGTGAAAACTTTTGGTTTTTTTTTTGTATATAATGGGAAATTTTGGCCACCGTACTAGTATAGCGCCCGAGTAATGACGGGTTGAATATGAAACTTTTGTTTTTTTTTTTTGTGTTTACAATGGGAAATATTGGCCAAAAGTATTCATCGTACTCGTATAGCGCCCATGTTATGACGTGTTGAACGTGAAAACTTTTGGTTTTTTTTTTTGTATATAGTGGGAAATTTTGGGCAAAATTACTCATCGTACTGGTATAGCGCCCGAGTTATGACGGGTTGAACGTGAAAACTATTGTTTTTTTTTTTTTGTATACAATGGGAAATATTGGCCAAAAGTATTCATCGTACTCGTATAGCGCCCATGTTATGACGTGTTGAACGTGAAAACTTTTGGTTTTTTTTTTTTTGTATAAAATGGGAAATTTTAGCCAAAATTATTTATCGTACTCGTATAGCGCCCTAGTTATGACGTGTTGAACGTGTATAGCGCCCGAGTTATGACGTGTTGAACGTGAAAGCTTTTGGTTTTTTTTTTTTTTTTGTATATAATGGGAAATTTTGGCCAAAATTATTCATTGTACTCGTATAGCGCCCGAGTTATGACGGGTTGAACGTGAAAACTATTGTTTTTTTTTTTTTGTATACTGGGAAATATTGGTCAAAAGTATTCATCGTACTCGTATAGCGCCCGTGTTATGTCATGTTGAACGTGAAAACTTTTGGTTTTTTTTTTGTATATAATGGGAAATTTTGGCCAAAATTATTTATCGTACTCGTATAGCGCCCGAGTTATGACGTGTTGAACGTGAAAGCTTTTTTTTTTTTATGTATATAATTGGATATATTGGCCAAAAGTATTCATCGTACTCGTATAGCGCCCGAGTTATGACGTGTTGAACGTGAAAACTTTTGGTTTTTTTTTGTATATAGTGGGAAATTTTGGGCAAAATTACTCATCGTACTGGTATAGCGCCCGAGTTATGACGTGTTGAACGTGAAAGCTTTTGGTTTTTTTTTGTATATAATGGGAAATTTTGGCCAAAATTATTCATTGTAATCGTATAGCGCCCGAGTTATGACGGGTTGAACGTGAAAACTATTGTTTTTTTTTTTTGTATACAATGGGAAATATTGGCCAAAAGTATTCATCGTACTCGTATAGCGCCCGAGTTATGACGTGTTGAACGTGAAAACGTTTGGTTTTTTTTTTGTATATAATGGAAAATTTTGGCCAAAATTACTCATCGTACTCGTATAGCGCACGAGTTATGAATTGAAAACTTTTGGTTTTTTTTTTTGTATATAATGTGAAATTTTGGCCAAAATTAATCACCGTACTCGTATAGCGTCCGAGTTATAACGTGTTGAAAGTGAAAACTTTTGGTTTTTTTTTTTTTTTTGTATATAATGGGAAATTTTGGCCAAAATTATTTATCGTACTCGTATAGCGCCCGAGTTATGACGTGTTGAACGTGAAAGCTTTTTTTTTTTTTTATGTATATAATTGGATATATTGGCCAAAAGTATTCATCGTACTCGTATAGCGCCCGAGTTATGACGTGTTGAACGTGAAAACTTTTGGTTTTTTTTTGTATATAGTGGGAAATTTTGGGCAAAATTACTCATCGTACTGGTATAGCGCCCGAGTTATGACGTGTTGAACGTGAAAGCTTTTGGTTTTTTTTTTGTATATAATGGGAAATTTTGGACAAAATTATTCATTGTAATCGTATAGCGTCCGAGTTATAACGTGTTGAAAGTGAAAACTTTTGGTTTTTTTTTTGTTTATAATGGGAAATTATGGCCAAAAGTATTCAACGTACTCGTATAGCGCCCGAGTTATGACGTGTTGAACGTGAAAACGTTTGGTTTTTTTTTTTGTATATAATGGAAAATTTTGGCCAAAATTACTCATCGTACTCGTATAGCGCACGAGTTATGAATTGAAAACTTTTGGTTTTTTTTTTTGTATATAATGTGAAATTTTGGCCAAAATTAATCACCGTACTCGTATAGCGTCCGAGTTATAACGTGTTGAAAGTGAAAACTTTTGGTTTTTTTTTTGTTTATAATGGGAAATTATGGCCAAAAGTATTCAACGTACTCGTATAGCGCCCGAGTTATGACGTGTTGAACGTAAAAAATTTTGGTTTTTTTTTTTATTTAATGGGAAATTTTGGCCAAAATTATTCATTGTACTCGTATAGTGCCCGAGCTATGACGTGTTGAACGTGAAAACTTTTGGTTTTTTTTTTGTATATAATGGGAAATTTTGCCCAAAATTATTCACCGCACTCATATAGCGCCCGAGCTATGACGTGTTGAACGTGAATACTTTTGGTTCATTTTTATTTAATTTTATGTGAAATTTTGGCCAAAATTATTCACCGCACTTATAAAGCGCCCGAGCTATGACGTGTTGAACGTGAAAGCTTTTGGTTTTTTTTTGTATATAATGGGAAAGTTTTGACCAAAATTATTCACCGCACTCATATAGCGCCCGAGTTATGAAGTGTTGAAGGTGAAAACTTTTGGTTTTTTTTTTTGTATATAATGGGAAATTTTTGCCAAAATTATTCACCGCACTCATATAGCGCCCGAGTTATGACGTGTTGAACGTGAAAACTTTTGTTTTGTTTTTTTTGTGTATACAATGGGAAATATTGGAAAAAAGCATTCATCGTACTCGTATAGCGCCCGAGTTATGACGTGTTGAACGTGAAAACTTTTGGTTCTTTTTTTTTGTATATAATGGGAAATTTTGGCCAAAATTATTAATCGTACTCGTTTAGTGCCCTAGTTATGACTCGTTGAACGTGAAAACTTTTGTTTTTTTTTTTTGTGTATACAATGGGAAATATTGGAAAAAAGTATTCATCGAACTCGTATAGCGCCCGAGTAATGACGGGTTGAACGTGAAAACTATTGTTTTTTTTTTTTTGTGTGTACAATGGGAAATATTGGCCAAAAGTATTCATCGTACTCGTATAGCGCCCGAGTAATGACGTGTTGAACGTGAAAACTTTTGGTTTTTTGTTTTGTGTATACAATGGGAAATATTGGCCAAAAGTATTCATCGTACTCGTATAGCGCCCATGTTATGACGTGTTGAACGTGAAAACTTTTGGTTTTTTTTTGTATATAATGGGAAATTTTGGCCACCGTACTAGTATAGCGCCCGAGTAATGACGGGTTGAATATGAAACTTTTGTTTTTTTTTTTTTGTATATAAAGGGAAATTTTGGCCACCGTACTAGTATAGCGCCCGAGTAATGACGGGTTGAACGTGAAAACTTTTGTTTTGTTTTTTTTGTGTATACAATGGGAAATATTGGAAAAAAGCATTCATCGTACTCGTATAGCGCCCGAGTTATGACGTGTTGAACGTGAAAACTTTTGGTTCTTTTTTTTTGTATATAATGGGAAATTTTGGCCAAAATTATTAATCGTACTCGTTTAGTGCCCTAGTTATGACTCGTTGAACGTGAAAACTTTTGTTTTTTTTTTTTGTGTATACAATGGGAAATATTGGAAAAAAGTATTCATCGAACTCGTATAGCGCCCGAGTAATGACGGGTTGAACGTGAAAACTATTGTTTTTTTTTTTTGTGTGTACAATGGGAAATATTGGCCAAAAGTATTCATCGTACTCGTATAGCGCCCGAGTAATGACGTGTTGAACGTGAAAACTTTTGGTTTTTTGTTTTGTGTATACAATGGGAAATATTGGCCAAAAGTATTCATCGTACTCGTATAGCGCCCATGTTATGACGTGTTGAACGTGAAAACTTTTGGTTTTTTTTTTGTATATAATGGGAAATTTTGGCCACCGTACTAGTATAGCGCCGGGTAATGACGGGTTGAATATGAAACTTTTGTTTTTTTTTTTTTGTGTTTACAATGGGAAATATTGGCCAAAAGTATTCATCGTACTCGTATAGCGCCCATGTTATGACGTGTTGAACGTGAAAACTTTTGGTTTTTTTTTTTGTATATAATGGGAAATTTTGGCAAAAATTATTTATCGTACTCGTATAGCGCCCGAGTTATGACGTGTTGAACGTGAAAGCTTTTGGTTTTTTTTTTTTTTTTTGTATATAATGGGAAATTTTGGCCAAAATTATTCATTGTACTCGTATAGCGCCCGAGTTATGACGGGTTGAACGTGAAAACTATTGTTGTTTTTTGTTTTGTATACAATGGGAAATATTGGCCAAAAGTATTCATCGTACTCGTATAGCGCCCATGTTATGACATGTTGAACGTGAAAACTTTTGGTTTTTTTTTTGTATATAATGGGAAATTTTGGCCACCGTACTAGTATAGCGCCCGAGTAATGACGGGTTGAACATGAAACTTTTGTTTTTTTTTTTTTGTGTATACAATGGGAAAGATTGGCCAAAAGTATTCATCGTACTCGTATAGCGCCCATGTTATGACGTGTTGAACGTGAAAACTTTTGGTTTTTTTTTTTGTATATAATGGGAAATTTTGGCCAAAATTATTTATCGTACTCGTATAGCGCCCGAGTTATGACGTATTGAAAGTGTATAGCGCCCGAGTTATGACGTGTTGAACGTGAAAGCTTTTGGTTTTTTTTTGTGTATACAATGGGAAATTTTGGCCAAAATTATTTATCGTACTCGTATAGCGCCCGAGCTATGAATTGAAAACTTTTGTTTTTTTTTTGTATATAATGTGAAATTTTGGCCAAAATTACTCACCGTACTCGTAAAGCGTCCGAGTTTTGACGTGAAAAGTGAAAACTTTTGAAAGTGAAAACTTTTGGTTTTTTTTTTTGTGTATAATGGGAAATTTTGGACAAAATTATTCACCGCACTCATATAGCGCCCGAGTTATGACGTGTTGAACGTGAAAGCTATTGGTTTTTTTTTTGTATTTAAGAGGAAATTTTGGCCAAAAGTATTCAACGTACTCGTATAGCGCCCGAGCTATGACGTGTTGAACGTGAAAGCTATTGGTTTTTTTTTTGTATTTAATAGGAAATTTTGGCCAAAAGTATTCAACGTACTCGTATAGCGCCCGAGCTATGACGTGTTGAACGTAAAAAATTTTGGTTTTTTTTTTGTATATAATGGGAAATTTTGGCCACCGTACTAGTATAGCTTCCGAGCTATGACGTGTTGAACGTAAAAACTTTTGGTTTTTTTTTTGTATATAATGGGAAATTTTGGCCAAAATTATTCACCGCACTGGTATAGCGCCCGAGCTATGACGTGTTGAACGTGAAAGCTTTTGGTTTTTTTTTTGTATATAATGGGAAATTTTGGCCAAAATTATTCATTGTACTCGTAGAGCGCCCTAAATATGACGGGTTGAACGTGAAAGCTTTTGTTTTTGTTTTTTTTTTTGTATACAATGGGAAATTTTGGCCAAAATTATTCACCGCACTCATATAGCGCCCGAGTTATTACGTGTTGAACGTGAAAACTTTTGGTTTTTTTTTTTTGTATATAATGGGAAATTTTGGCCAAAATTATTTATCGTTCTCGTATAGCGCCCGAGTAATGACGTGTTGAACGTGAAAACGTTTGGTTTTTTTTTGTATATAATGGGAAATTTTGGCCAAAATTATTCATTGTACTCGTAGAGCGCCCTAAATATGACGGGTTGAACGTGAAAGCTTTTGTTTTTGTTTTTTTTTTGTATACAATGGGAAATATTGGACAAAATTATTCACCGCACTCATATAGCGCCCGAGCTATGACGTGTTGAACGTGAAAACTTTTGGTTCTTTTTTTTTGTATATAATGGGAAATTTTGGCCAAAATTATTTATCGTACTCGTTTAGTGCCCTAGTTATGACGTGTTGAACGTGAAAACTTTTGTTTTTTTTTTTTGTGTATACAATGGGAAATATTGGAAAAAAGTATTCATCGTACTCGTATAGCGCCCGAGTTATGACGTGTTGAACTTGAAACTTTTTGGTTTTTTTTTGTATATAGTGGGAAATTTTGGGCAAAATTACTCATCGTACTGGTATAGTTTCCGAGTTACGACGTGTTGAACGTGAAAGCTTTTGGTTGTATTTTGTATATAATGGGAAATTTTGGCCAAAATTATTCATTGTACTCGTATAGCGCCCGAGTTATGACGGGTTGAACGTGAAAACTATTGGTTTTTTTTTTTGTATACAATGGGAAATATTGGCCAAAAGTATTCATCGTACTCGTATAGCGCCCGAGTTATGACGTGTTGAACCTGAAAACTTTTGGTTTTTTTTTTGTATACAATGGAAAATTTTGGCCAAAATTATTTATCGTACTCGTATAGCGCCCGAGTTATGACGTGTTGAACGTGAAAACGTTTGGTTTTTTTTTTGTATATAATGGAAAATTTTGGCCAAAATTACTCATCGTACTCGTATAGCGCACGAGTTATGAATTGAAAACTTTTGGTTTTTTTTTTTGTATATAATGTGAAATTTTGGCCAAAATTAATCACCGTACTCGTATAGCGTCCGAGTTATAACGTGTTGAAAGTGAAAACTTTTGGTTTTTTTTTTGTTTATAATGGGAAATTATGGCCAAAAGTATTCAACGTACTCGTATAGTGCCCGAGCTATGACGTGTTGAACGTGAAAACTTTTGGTTTTTTTTTGTATATAATGGGAAATTTTGCCCAAAATTATTCACCGCACTCATATAGCGCCCGAGCTATGACGTGTTGAACGTGAATACTTTTGGTTCATTTTTATTTAATTTTATGTGAAATTTTGGCCAAAATTATTCACCGCACTTATAAAGCGCCCGAGCTATGACGTGTTGAACGTGAAAGCTTTTGGTTTTTTTTTGTATATAATGGGAAAGTTTTGACCAAAATTATTCACCGCACTCATATAGCGCCCGAGTTATGAAGTGTTGAAGGTGAAAACTTTTGGTTTTTTTTTTTTGTATATAATGGGAAATTTTTGCCAAAATTATTCACCGCACTCATATAGCGCCCGAGTTATGACGTGTTGAACGTGAAAACTTTTGGTGATTTTTTTTTGTATATAATGGGAAATTTTGGCCAAAATTATTAATCGTACTCGTTTAGTGCCCTAGTTATGACTCGTTGAACGTGAAAACTTTTTTTTTTTTTTGTGTATACAATGGGAAATATTGGAAAAAAGTATTCATCGAACTCGTATAGCGCCCGAGTAATGACGGGTTGAACGTGAAAACTATTGTTTTTTTTTTTGTGTGTACAATGGGAAATATTGGCCAAAAGTATTCATCGTACTCGTATAGCGCCCGAGTAATGACGTGTTGAACGTGAAAACTTTTGGTTTTTTGTTTTGTGTATACAATGGGAAATATTGGCCAAAAGTATTCATCGTACTCGTATAGCGCCCATGTTATGACGTGTTGAACGTGAAAACTTTTGGTTTTTTTTTTGTATATAATGGGAAATTTTGGCCACCGTACTAGTATAGCGCCCGAGTAATGACGGGTTGAATATGAAACTTTTGTTTTTTTTTTTTTGTGTTTACAATGGGAAATATTGGCCAAAAGTATTCATCGTACTCGTATAGCGCCCATGTTATGACGTGTTGAACGTGAAAACTTTTGGTTTTTTTTTTTGTATATAATGGGAAATTTTGGCCAAAATTATTTATCGTACTCATATAGCGCCCGAGTTATGACGTGTTGAACGTGAAAGCTTTTGGTATTTTTTTTTTTTTTGTATATAATGGGAAATTTTGGCCAAAATTATTCATTGTACTCGTATAGCGCCCGAGTTATGACGGGTTGAACGTGAAAACTATTGTTGTTTTTTGTTTTGTATACAATGGGAAATATTGGCCAAAAGTATTCATCGTACTCGTATAGCGCCCATGTTATGACATGTTGAACGTGAAAACTTTTGGTTTTTTTTTTGTATATAATGGGAAATTTTGGCCACCGTACTAGTATAGCGCCCGAGTAATGACGGGTTGAACATGAAACTTTTGTTTTTTTTTTTTTGTGTATACAATGGGAAATATTGGCCAAAAGTATTCATCGTACTCGTATAGCGCCCATGTTATGACGTGTTGAACGTGAAAACTTTTGGTTTTTTTTTTTGTATATAATGGGAAATTTTGGCCAAAATTATTTATCGTACTCGTATAGCGCCCGAGTTATGACGTATTGAAAGTGTATAGCGCCCGAGTTATGACGTGTTGAACGTGAAAGCTTTTGGTTTTTTTTTGTGTATACAATGGGAAATTTTGGCCAAAATTATTTATCGTACTCGTATAGCGCCCGAGTTATGAATTGAAAACTTTTGTTTTTTTTTTGTATATAATGTGAAATTTTGGCCAAAATTACTCACCGTACTCGTAAAGCGTCCGAGTTTTGACGTGAAAAGTGAAAACTTTTGAAAGTGAAAACTTTTGGTTTTTTTTTTTGTGTATAATGGGAAATTTTGGACAAAATTATTCACCGCACTCATATAGCGCCCGAGTTATGACGTGTTGAACGTGAAAGCTATTGGTTTTTTTTTTGTATTTAATAGGAAATTTTGGCCAAAAGTATTCAACGTACTCGTATAGCGCCCGAGCTATGACGTGTTGAACGTGAAAGCTATTGGTTTTTTTTTTGTATATAATAGGAAATTTTGGCCAAAAGTATTCAACGTACTCGTATAGCGCCCGAGCTATGACGTGTTGAACGTAAAAAATTTTGGTTTTTTTTTTGTATATAATGGGAAATTTTGGCCACCGTACTAGTATAGCTTCCGAGCTATGACGTGTTGAACGTAAAAACTTTTGGTTTTTTTTTTGTATATAATGGGAAATTTTGGCCAAAATTATTCACCGCACTGGTATAGCGCCCGAGCTATGACGTGTTGAACGTGAAAGCTTTTGGTTTTTTTTTTGTATATAATGGGAAATTTTGGCCAAAATTATTCATTGTACTCATATAGCGCCCGAGTTATTACTTGTTGAACGTGAAAACTTTTGGTTGTTTTTTTTTGTATATAATGGGAAATTTTGGCCAAAATTATTTATCGTTCTCGTATAGCGCCCGAGTAATGACGTGTTGAACGTGAAAACGTTTGGTTTTTTTTTGTATATAATGGGAAATTTTGGCCAAAATTATTCATTGTACTCGTAGAGCGCCCTAAATATGACGGGTTGAACGTGAAAGCTTTTGTTTTTGTTTTTTTTTTTGTATACAATGGGAAATATTGGACAAAATTATTCACCGCACTCATATAGCGCCCGAGCTATGACGTGTTGAACGTGAAAACTTTTTTTTTTTTTTTTTTTTTGTAGACAATGGGAAATTTTTGGCAAAATTATTCACCGCACTCATATGGCACCCGAGCTATGATGTGTTGAACGTGAAAACTTTTGGTTTTTTTTTTGTATATAATGGGAAATTTTGGCCACAGTACTAGTATAGCGCCCGAGTAATGACGGGTTGAACGTGAAAACTTTTGTTTTGTTTTTTTTGTGTATACAATGGGAAATATTAGAAAAAAAGTATTCATCATACTCGTATAGCGCCCGAGTTATGACGTGTTGAACGTGAAAACTTTTGGTTCTTTTTTTTTGTATATAATGGGAAATTTTGGCCAAAATTATTTATCGTACTCGTTTAGTGCCCTAGTTATGACGTGTTGAACGTGAAAACTTTTGTTTTTTTTTTTGTGTATACAATGGGAAATATTGGAAAAAAGTATTCATCGTACTCGTATTGCGCCCGAGTTATGACGTGTTGAACGTGAAAACTTTTTGTTTTTTTTTTTGTGTATACAATGGGAAATATTGGCCAATAGTATTCATCGTACTCGTATAGCGCCCATGTTATGACGTGTTGAACGTGAAAACTTTTGGTTTTTTTTTTTGCATATAATGGGAAATTTTGGCCACCGTACTAGTATAGCGCCCGAGTAATGACGGGTTGAACATGAAACTTTTTTTTTTTTTTTTTTGTGTATACAATGGGAAATATTGGCCAAAAACATTCATCGTACTCGTATAGCGCCCATGTTATGACGTGTTGAACGTGAAAGCTTTTGGTTTTTTTTGTGTATACAATGGGAAATTTTGGCCAAAATTATTTATCGTACTCGTATAGCGCCCGAGTTATGACGTGTTGAACGTGAAAACTTTTTTTTTTTTTTGTATATAATTGGATATATTGGCCAAAAGTATTCATCGTACTCGTATAGTGCCCGAGTTATGACGTGTTGAACTTGAAACTTTTTGGTTTTTTTTGTATATAGTGGGAAATTTTGGGCAAAATTACTCATCGTACTGGTATAGTTTCCGAGTTACGACGTGTTGAACGTGAAAGCTTTTGGTTGTATTTTGTATATAATGGGAAATTTTGGCCAAAATTTTTCATTGTACTCGTATAGCGCCCGAGTTATGACGGGTTGAACGTGAAAACTATTGGTTTTTTTTTTTGTATACAATGGGAAATATTGGCCAAAAGTATTCATCGTACTCGTATAGCGCCCGAGTTATGACGTGTTGAACCTGAAAACTTTTGGTTTTTTTTTTGTATACAATGGAAAATTTTGGCCAAAATTACTCATCGTACTCGTATAGCGCACGAGTTATGAATTGAAAACTTTTGGTTTTTTTTTTTGTATATAATGTGAAATTTTGGCCAAAATTAATCACCGTACTCGTATAGCGTCCGAGTTATGACGTGTTGAAAGTGAAAACTTTTGGTTTTTTTTTTGTTTATAATGGGAAATTTTGGCCAAAAGTATTCAACGTACTCGTATAGCGCCCGAGTTATGACGTGTTGAACGTGAAAACTTTTTTTTTTTTGTATATAATTGGATATATTGGCAAAAGTATTCATCGTACTCGTATAGTGCCCGAGTTATGACGTGTTGAACTTGAAACTTTTTGGTTTTTTTTTGTATATAGTGGGAAATTTTGGGCAAAATTACTCATCGTACTGGTATAGTGGCCGAGTTACGACGTGTTGAACGTGAAAGCTTTTGGTTGTATTTTGTATATAATGGGAAATTTTGGCCAAAATTATTCATTGTACTCGTAAAGCGCCCGAGTTATGACGGGTTGAACGTGAAAACAATTGGTTTTTTTGTTTTGTATACAATGGGAAATATTGGCCAAAAGTATTCATCGTACTCGTATAGCGCCCGAGTTATGACGTGTTGAACCTGAAAACTTTTGGTTTTTTTTTTGTATACAATGGAAAATTTTGGCCAAAATTACTCATCGTACTCGTATAGCGCACGAGTTATGAATTGAAAACTTTTGGTTTTTTTTTTGTATATAATGGGAAATTTTGGCCAAAATTATTCATTGTACTCGTAGAGCGCCCTAAATATGACGGGTTGAACGTGAAAGCTTTTGTTTTTGTTTTTTTTTTTGTATACAATGGGAAATATTGGCCAAAATTATTCACCGCACTCATATAGCGCCCGAGTTATTACGTGTTGAACGTGAAAACTTTTGGTTTTTTTTTTTTGTATATAATGGGAAATTTTGGCCAAAATTATTTATCGTTCTCGTATAGCGCCCGAGTAATGACGTGTTGAACGTGAAAACGTTTGGTTTTTTTTTGTATATAATGGGAAATTTTGGCCAAAATTACTCATCGTACTGGTATAGCGCCCGAGCTATGACGTGTTGAACGTGAAAGCTTTTGGTTTTTTTTTTTGTAGATAATGGGAAATTTTGGCCAAAATTATTCATTGTACTCGTAGAGCGCCCTAAATATGACGGGTTGAACGTGAAAGCTTTTGTTTTTGTTTTTTTTTTTGTATACAATGGGAAATTTTGGCCAAAATTATTCACCGCACTCATATAGCGCCGAGCTATGACGTGTTGAACGTGAAAACTTTTTTTTTTTTTTTTTTGTAGACAATGGGAAATTTTGGCCAAAATTATTCACCGCACTCATATGGCACCCGAGTTATGATGTGTTGAACGTGAAAACTTTTGGTTTTTTTTTTGTATACAATGGAAAATTTTGGCCAAAATTACTCATCGTACTCGTATAGCGCACGAGTTATGAATTGAAAACTTTTGGTTTTTTTTTTTGTATATAATGTGAAATTTTGGCCAAAATTAATCACCGTACTCGTATAGCGCCCGAGTTATGACGTGTTGAACGTAAAAAATTTTGGTTTTTTTTTTGTATTTAATGGGAAATTTTGGCTAAAATTATTCATTGTTCTCGTATAGTGCCCGATCTATGACGTGTTGAACGTGAAAACTTTTGGTTTTTTTTTTGTATATAATGGGAAATTTTGGCCAAAATTATTCACCGCCTTCATATAGCGCCCGAGCTATGACGTGTTGAACGTGAAAACTTTTGGTTTTTTTTTTGTATATAATGGGAAATTTTGGCCAAAAGTATTCAACGTACTCATATATCGCCCGAGCTATGACGTGTTGAACGTGAAAACTTCTGGTTCATTATACGCTTTTTTTAACTTTTTTGAAAAAAAAGGAAAAAAGATTATATTGGGTTTGTGAAATGTCCGTCTGTCCGTCTGTCCGTATGAACGCAGGTTTTTTTCCACAGTTTTGAAGCTAGAGCAACCAAACTTGGTATACATGTTGGTATATACCATAGGCAGACAAAGTGTCAAGATCTCCCACCCACCCCACCCCTTCCCCCACAAACCGCGAAAACCTATATCTTCCACAGTTTTGTAGCTAGAGTACCAAATTTGGCACAAGGGCTACTTATCACATCCTCCATTGATCTGCAAAAAAAAATTCGGCCACGCCCACCCCGCCCCCACAAATAGGCAAAGTCTGTATCTCCCCCACCCCTTTAGCTAGAATCACCAAATTTGCAGGTTGAATTCTGTTGCCCTATTTAATAGATTGGATAAAAATATTTTTGCCACGCCCACCCCCGCCCTTGCAATCAAGCAATGTTTGTTTCTCCCAAACCTGTAGAACAGGCCCAACCAAATTTTAATTGATGGCAAAACTTTAAAGATTTGAGCAGAAATTCAATTGCCACGCCCACTGACTCCGCAAAGAGGCGAAAAAAAGAGTATATCGCAGTCGGGTGCATCCGACTGCAACGTTCTTACTTGTTTTTATTTAATTTTATGTGAAATTTTGGCCAATATAATTCACCGCACTTATAAAGCGCCCGAGTTATGACGTGTTGAACGTGAAAGCTTTTGGTTTTTTTTTGTATATAATGGGAAAGTTTTGACCAAAATTATTCACCGCACTCATATAGCGCCCGAGTTATGACGTGTTGAACGTGAAAACTTTTGGTTTTTTTTTTGTGTATAATGGGAAATTTTGGACAAAATTATTCACCGCACTCATATAGCGCCCGAGTTATGACGTGTTGAACGTGAAAGCTATTGGTTTTTTTTTGTATTTAATGGGAAATTTTGGCCAAAAGTATTCAACGTACTCGTATAGCGCCCGAGTTATGACGTGTTGAACGTAAAAACTTTTGGTTTTTTTTTTGTATAAAATGGGAAATTTTGGCCACAGTACTAGTATAGCGCCCGAGTTATGACGGGTTGAACGTGAAAACTTTTGTTTTTTTTTTTTGTTTATAATGGGAAATTTTGGCCAAAAGTATTCAACGTACTCGTATAGCGCCCGAGTTATGACGTGTTGAACGTGAAAACTTTTTTTTTTTTTGTATATAGTGGGAAATTTTGGGCAAAATTACTCATCGTACTGGTATAGTGGCCGAGTTACGACGTGTTGAACGTGAAAGCTTTTGGTTGTATTTTGTATATAATGGGAAATTTTGGCCAAAATTATTCATTGTACTCGTATAGCGCCCGAGTTATGACGGGTTGAACGTGAAAACTATTGGTTTTTTTTTTTGTATACAATGGGAAATATTGGCCAAAAGTATTCATCGTACTCGTATAGCGCCCGAGTTATGACGTGTTGAACCTGAAAACTTTTGGTTTTTTTTTTGTATACAATGGAAAATTTTGGCCAAAATTACTCATCGTACTCGTATAGCGCACGAGTTATGAATTGAAAACTTTTGGTTTTTTTTTTTGTATATAATGTGAAATTTTGGCCAAAATTAATCACCGTACTCGTATAGCGTTCGAGTTATGACGTGTTGAAAGTGAAAACTTTTGGTTTTTTTTTTGTTTATAATGGGAAATTTTGGCCAAAAGTATTCAACGTACTCGTATAGCGCCCGAGTTATGACGTGTTGAACGTGAAAACTTTTTTTTTTTTTTGTATATAATTGGATATATTGGCCAAAAGTATTCATCGTACTCGTATAGTGCCCGAGTTATGACGTGTTGAACTTGAAACTTTTTGGTTTTTTTTTGTACATAGTGGGAAATTTTGGGCAAAATTACTCATCGTACTGGTATAGTGGCCGAGTTACGACGTGTTGAACGTGAAAGCTTTTGGTTGTATTTTGTATATAATGGGAAATTTTGGCCAAAATTATTCATTGTACTTGTATAGCGCCCGAGTTATGACGGGTTGAACGTGAAAACAATTGGTTTTTTTGTTTTGTATACAATGGGAAATATTGGCCAAAAGTATTCATCGTACTCGTATAGCGCCCATGTTATGACGTGTTGAACGTGAAAGCTTTTGGTTTTTTTTTTGTATACAATGGGAAATTTTGGCCAAAATTATTTATCGTACTCGTATAGCGCCCGAGTTATGACGTGTTGAACGTGAAAACTTTTTTTTTTTTTGTATATAATTGGATATATTGGCCAAAAGTATTCATCGTACTCGTATAGTGCCCGAGTTATGACGTGTTGAACTTGAAACTTTTTGGTTTTTTTTTGTATATAGTGGGAAATTTTGGGCAAAATTACTCATCGTACTCGTATAGCGCACGAGTTATGAATTGAAAACTTTTGGTTTTTTTTTTTGTATATAATGTGAAATTTTGGCCAAAATTAATCACCGTACTCGTATAGCGTCCGAGTTATGACGTGTTGAAAGTGAAAACTTTTGGTTTTTTTTTTGTTTATAATGGGAAATTTTGGCCAAAAGTATTCAACGTACTCGTATAGCGCCCGAGTTATGACGTGTTGAACGTGAAATTTTTTTTTTTTTTTGTATATAATTGGATATATTGGCCAAAAGTATTCATCGTACTCGTATAGTGCCCGAGTTATGACGTGTTGAACTTGAAACTTTTTGGTTTTTTTTTGTATATAGTGGGAAATTTTGGGCAAAATTACTCATCGTACTGGTATAGTGGCCGAGTTACGACGTGTTGAACGTGAAAGCTTTTGGTTGTATTTTGTATATAATGGGAAATTTTGGCCAAAATTATTCATTGTACTCGTATAGCGCCCGAGTTATGACGGGTTGAACGTGAAAACAATTGGTTTTTTTGTTTTGTATACAATGGGAAATATTGGCCAAAAGTATTCATCGTACTCGTATAGCGCCCGAGTTATGACGTGTTGAACCTGAAAACTTTTGGTTTTTTTTTTGTATACAATGGAAAATTTTGGCCAAAATTACTCATCGTACTCGTATAGCGCACGAGTTATGAATTGAAAACTTTTGGTTTTTTTTTTGTATATAATGGGAAATTTTGGCCAAAATTATTCATTGTACTCGTAGAGCGCCCTAAATATGACGGGTTGAACGTGAAAGCTTTTGTTTTTGTTTTTTTTTTTGTATACAATGGGAAATATTGGCCAAAATTATTCACCGCACTCATATAGCGCCCGAGTTATTACGTGTTGAACGTGAAAACTTTTGGTTTTTTTTTTTTGTATATAATGGGAAATTTTGGCCAAAATTATTTATCGTTCTCGTATAGCGTCCGAGTAATGACGTGTTGAACGTGAAAACGTTTGGTTTTTTTTTGTATATAATGGGAAATTTTGGCCAAAATTACTCATCGTACTGGTATAGCGCCCGAGCTATGACGTGTTGAACGTGAAAGCTTTTGGTTTTTTTTTTGTAGATAATGGGAAATTTTGGCCAAAATTATTCATTGTACTCGTAGAGCGCCCTAAATATGACGGGTTGAACGTGAAAGCTTTTGTTTTTGTTTTTTTTTTTGTATACAATGGGAAATATTGGCCAAAATTATTCACCGCACTCATATAGCGCCCGAGCTATGACGTGTTGAACGTGAAAACTTTTTTTTTTTTTTTTTTGTAGACAATGGGAAATTTTGGCCAAAATTATTCACCGCACTCATATGGCACCCGAGTTATGATGTGTTGAACGTGAAAACTTTTGGTTTTTTTTTTGTATACAATGGAAAATTTTGGCCAAAATTACTCATCGTACTCGTATAGCGCACGAGTTATGAATTGAAAACTTTTGGTTTTTTTTTTTGTATATAATGTGAAATTTTGGCCAAAATTAATCACCGTACTCGTATAGCGCCCGAGTTATGACGTGTTGAACGTAAAAAATTTTGGTTTTTTTTTTGTATTTAATGGGAAATTTTGGCTAAAATTATTCATTGTTCTCGTATAGTGCCCGATCTATGACGTGTTGAACGTGAAAACTTTTGGTTTTTTTTTTGTATATAATGGGAAATTTTGGCCAAAATTATTCACCGCCTTCATATAGCGCCCGAGCTATGACGTGTTGAACGTGAAAACTTCTGGTTCATTATACTCTTTTTTTAACTTTTTTGAAAAAAAAGGAAAAAAGATTATATTGGGTTTGTGAAATGTCCGTCTGTCCGTCTGTCCGTATGAACGCAGGTTTTTTCCACAGTTTTGAAGCTAGAGCAACCAAACTTGGTATACATGTTGGTATATACCATAGGCAGACAAAGTGTCAAGATCTCCCACCCACCCCCACCCCTTCCCCCACAAACCGCGAAAACCTATATCTTCCACAGTTTTGTAGCTAGAGTAACCAAATTTGGCACAAGGGCTACTTATCACATCCTTCATTGATCTGGCAAAAAAAAATTCGGCCACGCCCACCCCCGCCCCCACAAATAGGCAAAGTCTGTATCTCCCCCACCCCTTTAGCTAGAATCACCAAATTTTGCAGGTTGAATTCTGTTGCCCTATTTAATAGATTGGATAAAAATATTTTTGCCACGCCCACCCCCGCCCTTGCAATCAAGCAATGTTTGTTTCTCCCAAACCTGTAGAACAGGCCCAACCAAATTTTAATTGATGGCAAAACTTTAAAGATTTGAGCAGAAATTCAATTGCCACGCCCACTGACTCCGCAAAGAGGCGAAAAAAAGAGTATATCGCAGTCGGGTGCATCCGACTGCAACGTTCTTACTTGTTTTTATTTAATTTTATGTGAAATTTTGGCCAATATAATTCACCGCACTTATAAAGCGCCCGAGTTATGACGTGTTGAACGTGAAAGCTTTTGGTTTTTTTTTGTATATAATGGGAAAGTTTTGACCAAAATTATTCACCGCACTCATATAGCGCCCGAGTTATAACGTGTTGAACGTGAAAACTTTTGGTTTTTTTTTTGTGTATAATGGGAAATTTTGGACAAAATTATTCACCGCACTCATATAGCGCCCGAGTTATGACGTGTTGAACGTGAAAGCTATTGGTTTTTTTTTGTATTTAATGGGAAATTTTGGCCAAAAGTATTCAACGTACTCGTATAGCGCCCGAGTTATGACGTGTTGAACGTAAAAACTTTTGGTTTTTTTTTTGTATATAATGGGAAATTTTGGCCACAGTACTAGTATAGCGCCCGAGTAATGACGGGTTGAACGTGAAAACTTTTGTTTTTTTTTTTTGTTTATAATGGGAAATTTTGGCCAAAAGTATTCAATGTACTCGTATAGCGCCCGAGTTATGACGTGTTGAACGTGAAAACTTTTTTTTTTTTTGTATATAATTGGATATATTGGCCAAAAGTATTCATCGTACTCGTATAGTGCCCGAGTTATGACGTGTTGAACTTGAAACTTTTTGGTTTTTTTTTGTATATAGTGGGAAATTTGGGGCAAAATTACTCATCGTACTGGTATAGTGGCCGAGTTACGACGTGTTGAACGTGAAAGCTTTTGGTTGTATTTTGTATATAATGGGAAATTTTGGCCAAAATTATTCATTGTACTCGTATAGCGCCCGAGTTATGACGGGTTGAACGTGAAAACTATTGGTTTTTTTTTTTTGTATACAATGGGAAATATTGGCCAAAAGTATTCATCGTACTCGTATAGCGCCCGAGTTATGACGTGTTGAACCTGAAAACTTTTGGTTTTTTTTTTGTATACAATGGAAAATTTTGGCCAAAATTACTCATCGTACTCGTATAGCGCACGAGTTATGAATTGAAAACTTTTGGTTTTTTTTTTTGTATATAATGTGAAATTTTGGCCAAAATTAATCACCGTACTCGTATAGCGTTCGAGTTATGACGTGTTGAAAGTGAAAACTTTTGGTTTTTTTTTTGTTTATAATGGGAAATTTTGGCCAAAAGTATTCAACGTACTCGTATAGCGCCCGAGTTATGACGTGTTGAACGTGAAAACTTTTTTTTTTTTTTGTATATAATTGGATATATTGGCCAAAAGTATTCATCGTACTCGTATAGTGCCCGAGTTATGACGTGTTGAACTTGAAACTTTTTGGTTTTTTTTTGTATATAGTGGGAAATTTTGGGCAAAATTACTCATCGTACTGGTATAGTGGCCGAGTTACGACGTGTTGAACGTGAAAGCTTTTGGTTGTATTTTGTATATAATGGGAAATTTTGGCCAAACTTATTCATTGTACTTGTATAGCGCCCGAGTTATGACGGGTTGAACGTGAAAACAATTGGTTTTTTTGTTTTGTATACAATGGGAAATATTGGCCAAAAGTATTCATCGTACTCGTATAGCGCCCGAGTTATGACGTGTTGAACCTGAAAACTTTTGGTTTTTTTTTTGTATACAATGGAAAATTTTGGCCAAAATTACTCATCGTACTCGTATAGCGCACGAGTTATGAATTGAAAACTTTTGGTTTTTTTTTTGTATATAATGGGAAATTTTGGCCAAAATTATTCATTGTACTCGTAGAGCGCCCTAAATATGACGGGTTGAACGTGAAAGCTTTTGTTTTTGTTTTTTTTTTTGTATACAATGGGAAATATTGGCCAAAATTATTCACCGCACTCATATAGCGCCCGAGTTATTACGTGTTGAACGTGAAAACTTTTGGTTTTTTTTTTTGTATATAATGGGAAATTTTGGCCAAAATTATTTATCGTTCTCGTATAGCGCCCGAGTAATGACGTGTTGAACGTGAAAACGTTTGGTTTTTTTTTGTATATAATGGGAAATTTTGGCCAAAATTACTCATCGTACTGGTATAGCGCCCGAGCTATGACGTGTTGAACGTGAAAGCTTTTGGTTTTTTTTTTGTAGATAATGGGAAATTTTGGCCACAGTACTAGTATAGCGCCCGAGTAATGACGGGTTGAACGTGAAAACTTTTGTTTTGTTTTTTTTGTGTATACAATGGGAAATATTGGAAAAAAGTATTCATCATACTCGTATAGCGCCCGAGCTATGACGTGTTGAACGTGAAAACTTTTGGTTCTTTTTTTTTGTATATAATGGGAAATTTTGGCCAAAATTATTTATCGTACTCGTTTAGTGCCCTAGTTATGACGTGTTGAACGTGAAAACTTTTGTTTTTTTTTTTTGTGTATACAATGGGAAATATTGGAAAAAAGTATTCATCGTACTCGTATAGCGCCCGAGTTATGACGTGTTGAACGTGAAAACAATTGGTTTTTTTGTTTTGTATACAATGGGAAATATTGGCCAAAAGTATTCATCGTACTCGTATAGCGCCCGAGTTATGACGTGTTGAACCTGAAAACTTTTGGTTTTTTTTTTGTATATAATGGGAAATTTTGGCCAAAATTATTTATCGTACTCGTTTAGTGCCCTAGTTATGACGTGTTGAACGTGAAAACTTTTGTTTTTTTTTTTTGTGTATACAATGGGAAATATTGGAAAAAAGTATTCATCGTACTCGTATAGCGCCCGAGTTATGACGTGTTGAACGTGAAAACTTTTGGTTATTTTTTTTATATACAATGGGAAATATTGGCCAATAGTATTCATCGTACTCGTATAGCGCCCGAGTTATGACGTGTTGAACGTGAAAACTTTTTTTTTTTTTTTTTTGTAGACAATGGGAAATTTTGGCCAAAATTATTCACCGCACTCATATGGCACCCGAGTTATGATGTGTTGAACGTGAAAACTTTTGGTTTTTTTTTTGTATATAATGGGAAATTTTGGCCACAGTACTAGTATAGCGCCCGAGTAATGACGGGTTGAACGTGAAAACTTTTGTTTTGTTTTTTTTGTGTATACAATGGGAAATATTGGAAAAAAGTATTCATCATACTCGTATAGCGCCCGAGCTATGACGTGTTGAACGTGAAAACTTTTGGTTCTTTTTTTTTGTATATAATGGGAAATTTTGGCCAAAATTATTTATCGTACTCGTTTAGTGCCCTAGTTATGACGTGTTGAACGTGAAAACTTTTGTTTTTTTTTTTTGTGTATACAATGGGAAATATTGGAAAAAAGTATTCATCGTACTCGTATAGCGCCCGAGTTATGACGTGTTGAACGTGAAAACAATTGGTTTTTTTGTTTTGTATACAATGGGAAATATTGGCCAAAAGTATTCATCGTACTCGTATAGCGCCCGAGTTATGACGTGTTGAACCTGAAAACTTTTGGTTTTTTTTTTGTATATAATGGGAAATTTTGGCCAAAATTATTTATCGTACTCGTTTAGTGCCCTAGTTATGACGTGTTGAACGTGAAAACTTTTGTTTTTTTTTTTTGTGTATACAATGGGAAATATTGGAAAAAAGTATTCATCGTACTCGTATAGCGCCCGAGTTATGACGTGTTGAACGTGAAAACTTTTGGTTATTTTTTTTATATACAATGGGAAATATTGGCCAATAGTATTCATCGTACTCGTATAGCGCCCGAGTTATGACGTGTTGAACGTGAAAACTTTTTTTTTTTTTTTTTTTGTAGACAATGGGAAATTTTGGCCAAAATTATTCACCGCACTCATATGGCACCCGAGTTATGATGTGTTGAACGTGAAAACTTTTGGTTTTTTTTTTGTATATAATGGGAAATTTTGGCCACAGTACTAGTATAGCGCCCGAGTAATGACGGGTTGAACGTGAAAACTTTTGTTTTGTTTTTTTTGTGTATACAATGGGAAATATTGGAAAAAAGTATTCATCGTACTCGTATAGCGCCCGAGTTATGACGTGTTGAACGTGAAAACTTTTGGTTATTTTTTTTTATATACAATGGGAAATATTGGCCAATAGTATTCATCGTACTCGTATAGCGCCCGAGTTATGACGTGTTGAACGTGAAATTTTTTGGTTTTTTTTTTGCATATAATGGGAAATTTTGGCCACCGTACTAGTTTAGCGCCCGAGTAATGACGGGTTGAACATGAAACTTTTTTTTTTTTTTTTGTGTATACAATGGGAAATATTGGCCAAAAACATTCATCGTACTCGTATAGCGCCCATGTTATGACGTGTTGAACGTGAAAACTTTTGGTTTTTTTTGTGTATACAATGGGAAATTTTGGCCAAAATTATTTATCGTACTCGTATAGCGCCCGAGTTATGACGTGTTGAACGTGAAAACTTTTTTTTTTTTTTGTATATAATTGGATATATTGGCCAAAAGTATTCATCGTACTCGTATAGTGCCCGAGTTATGACGTGTTGAACTTGAAACTTTTTGGTTTTTTTTTGTATATAGTGGGAAATTTTGGGCAAAATTACTCATCGTACTGGTATAGTGGCCGAGTCACGACGTGTTGAACGTGAACGCTTTTGGTTGTGTTTTGTATATAATGGGAAATTTTGGCCAAAATTATTCATTGTACTCGTATAGCGCCCGAGTTATGACGGGTTGAACGTGAAAACTATTGGTTTTTTTTTTTGTATACAATGGGAAATATTGGCCAAAAGTATTCATCGTACTCGTATAGCGCCCGAGTTATGACGTGTTGAACCTGAAAACTTTTGGTTTTTTTTTTGTATACAATGGAAAATTTTGGCCAAAATTACTCATCGTACTCGTATAGCGCACGAGTTATGAATTGAAAACTTTTGGTTTTTTTTTTGTATATAATGGGAAATTTTGGCCAAAATTATTCATTGTACTCGTAGAGCGCCCTAAATATGACGGGTTGAACGTGAAAGCTTTTGTTTTTGTTTTTTTTTTGTATACAATGGGAAATATTGGCCAAAATTATTCACCGCACTCATATAGCGCCCGAGCTATGACGTGTTGAACGTGAAAACTTTTTTTTTTTTTTTTTTGTAGACAATGGGAAATTTTGGCCAAAATTATTCACCGCACTCATATGGCACCCGAGTTATGATGTGTTGAACCTGAAAACTTTTGGTTTTTTTTTTGTATATAATGGGAAATTTTGGCCACAGTACTAGTATAGCGCCCGAGTAATGACGGGTTGAACGTGAAAACTTTTGTTTTGTTTTTTTTGTGTATACAATGGGAAATATTGGAAAAAAGTATTCATCATACTCGTATAGCGCCCGAGCTATGACGTGTTGAACGTGAAAACTTTTGGTTCTTTTTTTTTGTATATAATGGGAAATTTTGGCCAAAATTATTTATCGTACTCGTTTAGTGCCCTAGTTATGACGTGTTGAACGTGAAAACTTTTGTTTTTTTTTTTTGTGTATACAATGGGAAATATTGGAAAAAAGTATTCATCGTACTCGTATAGCGCCCGAGTTATGACGTGTTGAACGTGAAAACTTTTGGTTATTTTTTTTATATACAATGGGAAATATTGGCCAATAGTATTCATCGTACTCGTATAGCGCCCGAGTTATGACGTGTTGAACATGAAATTTTTTGGTTTTTTTTTTGCATATAATTGGAAATTTTGGCCACCGTACTAGTATAGCGCCCGAGTAATGACGGGTTGAACATGAAATTTTTTTTTTTTTTTTTGTGTATACAATGGGAAATATTGGCCAAAAACATTCATCGTACTCGTATAGCGCCCATGTTATGACGTGTTGAACGTGAAAACTTTTGGTTTTTTTTGTGTATACAATGGGAAATTTTGGCCAAAATTATTTATCGTACTCGTATAGCGCCCGAGTTATGACGTGTTGAACGTGAAAACTTTTTTTTTTTTTTGTATATAATTGGATATATTGGCCAAAAGTATTCATCGTACTCGTATAGTGCCCGAGTTATGACGTGTTGAACTTGAAACTTTTTGGTTTTTTTTTGTATATAGTGGGAAATTTTGGGCAAAATTACTCATCGTACTGGTATAGTGGCCGAGTCACGACGTGTTGAACGTGAACGCTTTTGGTTGTGTTTTGTATATAATGGGAAATTTTGGCCAAAATTATTCATTGTACTCGTATAGCGCCCGAGTTATGACGGGTTGAACGTGAAAACTATTGATTTTTTTTTTTGTATACAATGGGAAATATTGGCCAAAAGTATTCATCGTACTCGTATAGCGCCCGAGTTATGACGTGTTGAACCTGAAAACTTTTGGTTTTTTTTTTGTATACAATGGAAAATTTTGGCCAAAATTACTCATCGTACTCGTATAGCGCACGAGTTATGAATTGAAAACTTTTGGTTTTTTTTTTTGTATATAATGTGAAATTTTGGCCAAAATTAATCACCGTACTCGTATAGCGCCCGAGTTATGACGTGTTGAACGTAAAAAATTTTGGTTTTTTTTTTTGTATTTAATGGGAAATTTTGGCTAAAATTATTCATTGTTCTCGTATAGTGCCCGATCTATGACGTGTTGAACGTGAAAACTTTTGGTTTTTTTTTTGTATATAATGGGAAATTTTGGCCAAAATTATTCACCGCCTTCATATAGCGCCCGAGCTATGACGTGTTGAACGTGAAAACTTTTGGTTTTTTTTTTGTATATAATGGGAAATTTTGGCCAAAAGTATTCAACGTACTCATATATCGCCCGAGCTATGACGTGTTGAACGTGAAAACTTCTGGTTCATTATACTCTTTTTTTAACTTTTTTGAAAAAAAAGGAAAAAAGATTATATTGGGTTTGTGAAATGTCCGTCTGTCCGTCTGTCCGTATGAACGCAGGTTTTTTCCACAGTTTTGAAGCTAGAGCAACCAAACTTGGTATACATGTTGGTATATACCATAGGCAGACAAAGTGTCAAGATCTCCCACCCACCCCCACCCCTTCCCCCACAATCCGCGAAAACCTATATCTTCCACAGTTTTGTAGCTAGAGTAACCAAATTTGGCACAAGGGCTACTTATCACATCCTTCATTGATCTGGCAAAAAAAAATTCGGCCACGCCCACCCCCGCCCCCACAAATAGGCAAAGTCTGTATCTCCCCCACCCCTTTAGCTAGAATCACCAAATTTTGCAGGTTGAATTCTGTTGCCCTATTTAATAGATTGGATAAAAATATTTTTGCCACGCCCACCCCCGCCCTTGCAATCAAGCAATGTTTGTTTCTCCCAAACCTGTAGAACAGGCCCAACCAAATTTTAATTGATGGCAAAACTTTAAAGATTTGAGCAGAAATTCAATTGCCACGCCCACTGACTCCGCAAAGAGGCGAAAAAAAGAGTATATCGCAGTCGGGTGCATCCGACTGCAACGTTCTTACTTGTTTTTATTTAATTTTATGTGAAATTTTGGCCAATATAATTCACCGCACTTATAAAGCGCCCGAGTTATGACGTGTTGAACGTGAAAGCTTTTGGTTTTTTTTTGTATATAATGGGAAAGTTTTGACCAAAATTATTCACCGCACTCATATAGCGCCCGAGTTATGACGTGTTGAACGTGAAAACTTTTGGTTTTTTTTTTGTGTATAATGGGAAATTTTGGACAAAATTATTCACCGCACTCATATAGCGCCCGAGTTATGACGTGTTGAACGTGAAAGCTATTGGTTTTTTTTTGTATTTAATGGGAAATTTTGGCCAAAAGTATTCAACGTACTCGTATAGCGCCCGAGTTATGACGTGTTGAACGTAAAAACTTTTGGTTGTATTTTGTATATAATGGGAAATTTTGGCCACAGTACTAGTATAGCGCCCGAGTAATGACGTGTTGAACGTGAAAACTATTGGTTTTTTTTTTTGTTTATAATGGGAAATTTTGGCCAAAAGTATTCAACGTACTCGTATAGCGCCCGAGTTATGACGTGTTGAACGTGAAAACTTTTGGTTTTTTTTTTGTATACAATGGAAAATTTTGGCCAAAATTACTCATCGTACTCGTATAGCGCACGAGTTATGAATTGAAAACTTTTGGTTTTTTTTTTGTATATAATGTGAAATTTTGGCCAAAATTAATCACCGTACTCGTATAGCGTCCGAGTTATGACGTGTTGAAAGTGAAAACTTTTGGTTTTTTTTTGTTTATAATGGGAAATTTTGGCCAAAAGTATTCAACGTACTCGTATAGCGCCCGAGTTATGACGTGTTGAACGTGAAAGCTATTGGTTTTTTTTTGTATTTAATGGGAAATTTTGGCCAAAAGTATTCAACGTACTCGTATAGCGCCCGAGTTACGACGTGTTGAACGTGAAAGCTTTTGGTTGTATTTTGTATATAATGGGAAATTTTGGCCAAAATTATTCATTGTACTCGTAAAGCGCCCGAGTTATGACGGGTTGAACGTGAAAACTATTGGTTTTTTTTTTTGTATACAATGGGAAATATTGGCCAAAAGTATTCATCGTACTCGTAGAGCGCCCGAGTTATGACGTGTTGAACCTGAAAACTTTTGGTTTTTTTTTTGTATACAATGGAAAATTTTGGCCAAAATTACTCATCGTACTCGTATAGCGCACGAGTTATGAATTGAAAACTTTTGGTTTTTTTTTTTGTATATAATGTGAAATTTTGGCCAAAATTAATCACCGTACTCGTATAGCGTCCGAGTTATGACGTGTTGAAAGTGAAAACTTTTGGTTTTTTTTTGTTTATAATGGGAAATTTTGGCCAAAAGTATTCAACGTACTCGTATAGCGCCCGACTTATGACGTGTTGAACGTGAAAACTTTTTTTTTTTTTTGTATATAATTGGATATATTGGCCAAAAGTATTCATCGTACTCGTATAGTGCCCGAGTTATGACGTGTTGAACTTGAAACTTTTTGGTTTTTTTTTGTATATAGTGGGAAATTTTGGGCAAAATTACTCATCGTACTGGTATAGTGGCCGAGTTACGACGTGTTGAACGTGAAAGCTTTTGGTTGTATTTTGTATATAATGGGAAATTTTGGCCAAAATTATTCATTGTACTCGTATAGCGCCCGAGTTATGACGGGTTGAACGTGAAAACAATTGGTTTTTTTGTTTTGTATACAATGGGAAATATTGGCCAAAAGTATTCATCGTACTCGTATAGCGCCCGAGTTATGACGTGTTGAACCTGAAAACTTTTGGTTTTTTTTTTTGTATACAATGGAAAATTTTGGCCAAAATTACTCATCGTACTCGTATAGCGCACGAGTTATGAATTGAAAACTTTTGGTTTTTTTTTTGTATATAATGGGAAATTTTGGCCAAAATTATTCATTGTACTCGTAGAGCGCCCTAAATATGACGGGTTGAACGTGAAAGCTTTTGTTTTTGTTTTTTTTTTTGTATACAATGGGAAATATTGGCCAAAATTATTCACCGCACTCATATAGCGCCCGAGTTATTACGTGTTGAACGTGAAAACTTTTGGTTTTTTTTTTTTGTATATAATGGGAAATTTTGGCCAAAATTATTTATCGTTCTCGTATAGCGCCCGAGTAATGACGTGTTGAACGTGAAAACGTTTGGTTTTTTTTTGTATATAATGGGAAATTTTGGCCAAAATTACTCATCGTACTGGTATAGCGCCCGAGCTATGACGTGTTGAACGTGAAAGCTTTTGGTTTTTTTTTTGTAGATAATGGGAAATTTTGGCCAAAATTATTCATTGTACTCGTAGAGCGCCCTAAATATGACGGGTTGAACGTGAAAGCTTTTGTTTTTGTTTTTTTTTTTGTATACAATGGGAAATATTGGCCAAAATTATTCACCGCACTCATATAGCGCCCGAGCTATGACGTGTTGAACGTGAAAACTTTTTTTTTTTTTTTTTTGTAGACAATGGGAAATTTTGGCCAAAATTATTCACCGCACTCATATGGCACCCGAGTTATGATGTGTTGAACGTGAAAACTTTTGGTTTTTTTTTTGTATATAATGGGAAATTTTGGCCACAGTACTAGTATAGCGCCCGAGTAATGACGGGTTGAACGTGAAAACTTTTGTTTTGTTTTTTTTTGTGTATACAATGGGAAATATTGGAAAAAAGTATTCATCATACTCGTATAGCGCCCGAGCTATGACGTGTTGAACGTGAAAACTTTTGGTTATTTTTTTTGTATATAATGGGAAATTTTGGCCAAAATTATTTATCGTACTCGTTTAGTGCCCTAGTTATGACGTGTTGAACGTGAAAACTTTTGTTTTTTTTTTTTGTGTATACAATGGGAAATATTGGAAAAAAGTATTCATCGTACTCGTATAGCGCCCGAGTTATGACGTGTTGAACGTGAAAACTTTTTGTTATTTTTTTTGTGTATACAATGGGAAATATTGGCCAATAGAATTCATCGTACTCGTATAGCGCCCGAGTTATGACGTGTTGAACGTGAAAACTTTTGGTTTTTTTTTTGCATATAATGGGAAATTTTGGCCACCGTACTAGTATAGCGCCCGAGTAATGACGGGTTGAACATGAAACTTTTTTTTTTTTTTTTTGTGTATACAATGGGAAATATTGGCCAAAAACATGCATCGTACTCGTATAGCGCCCATGTTATGACGTGTTGAACGTGAAAACTTTTGGTTTTTTTTGTGTATACAATGGGAAATTTTGGCCAAAATTATTTATCGTACTCGTATAGCGCCCGAGTTATGACGTGTTGAACGTGAAAACTTTTTTTTTTTTTTGTATATAATTGGATATATTGGCCAAAAGTATTCATCGTACTCGTATAGTGCCCGAGTTATGACGTGTTGAACTTGAAACTTTTTGGTTTTTTTTTGTATATAGTGGGAAATTTTGGGCAAAATTACTCATCGTACTGGTATAGTGGCCGAGTTACGACGTGTTGAACGTGAAAGCTTTTGGTTGTATTTTGTATATAATGGGAAATTTTGGCCAAAATTATTCATTGTACTCGTATAGCGCCCGAGTTATGACGGGTTGAACGTGAAAACTATTGGTTTTTTTTTTGTATACAATGGGAAATATTGGCCAAAATTACTCATCGTACTCGTGTAGCGCACGAGTTATGAATTGAATACTTTTGGTTTTTTTTTTTGTATATAATGTGAAATTTTGGCCAAAATTAATCACCGTACTCGTATAGCGTCCGAGTTATGACGTGATGAAAGTGAAAACTTTTGGTTTTTTTTTTGTTTATAATGGGAAATTTTGGCCAAAAGTATTCAACGTACTCGTATAGCGCCCGAGTTATGACGTGTTGAACGTAAAAAATTTTGGTTTTTTTTTTGTATTTAATGGGAAATTTTGGCTAAAATTATTCATTGTTCTCGTATAGTGCCCGATCTATGACGTGTTGAACGTGAAAACTTTTGGTTTTTTTTTTGTATATAATGGGAAATTTTGGCCAAAATTATTCACCGCCTTCATATAGCGCCCGAGCTATGACGTGTTGAACGTGAAAACTTTTGGTTTTTTTTTTGTATATAATGGGAAATTTTGGCCAAAAGTATTCAACGTACTCATATATCGCCCGAGCTATGACGTGTTGAACGTGAAAACTTCTGGTTCATTATACTCTTTTTTTAACTTTTTTGAAAAAAAAGGAAAAAAGATTATATTGGGTTTGTGAAATGTCCGTCTGTCCGTCTGTCCGTATGAACGCAGGTTTTTTCCACAGTTTTGAAGCTAGAGCAACCAAACTTGGTATACATGTTGGTATATACCATAGGCAGACAAAGTGTCAAGATCTCCCACCCACCCCCACCCCTTCCCCCACAAACCGCGAAAACCTATATCTTCCACAGTTTTGTAGCTAGAGTAACCAAATTTGGCACAAGGGCTACTTATCACATCCTTCATTGATCTGGCAAAAAAAAATTCGGCCACGCCCACCCCCGCCCCCACAAATAGGCAAAGTCTGTATCTCCCCCACCCCTTTAGCTAGAATCACCAAATTTTGCAGGTTGAATTCTGTTGCCCTATTTAATAGATTGGATAAAAATATTTTTGCCACGCCCACCCCCGCCCTTGCAATCAAGCAATGTTTGTTTCTCCCAAACCTGTAAAACAGGCCCAACCAAATTTTAATTGATGGCAAAACTTTAAAGATTTGAGCAGAAATTCAATTGCCACGCCCACTGACTCCGCAAAGAGGCGAAAAAAAGAGTATATCGCAGTCGGGTGCATCCGACTGCAACGTTCTTACTTGTTTTTATTTAATTTTATGTGAAATTTTGGCCAATATAATTCACCGCACTTATAAAGCGCCCGAGTTATGACGTGTTGAACGTGAAAGCTTTTGGTTTTTTTTGTATATAATGGGAAAGTTTTGACCAGAATTATTCACCGCACTCATATAGCGCCCGAGTTATGACGTGTTGAACGTGAAAACTTTTGGTTTTTTTTTTGTGTATAATGGGAAATTTTGGACAAAATTATTCACCGCACTCATATAGCGCCCGAGTTATGACGTGTTGAACGTGAAAGCTATTGGTTTTTTTTTGTATTTAATGGGAAATTTTGGCCAAAAGTATTCACCGCACTCATATGGCACCCGAGTTATGACGTGTTGAACGTAAAAACTTTTGGTTTTTTTTTTGTATATAATGGGAAATTTTGGCCACAGTACAAGTATAGCGCCCGAGTAATGACGGGTTGAACGTGAAAACTTTTGTTTTGTTTTTTTTGTGTATACAATGGGAAATATTGGAAAAAAGTATTCATCATACTCGTATAGCGCCCGAGTTATGACGTGTTGAACGTGAAAGCTTTTGGTTTTTTTTTTGTATATAAAGGGAAATTTTGGCCAAAATTATTGATCGTACTCGTTTAGTGCCCTAGTTATGACGTGTTGAACGTGAAAACGTTTGGTTTTTTTTTGTATATAATGGGAAATTTTGGCCAAAATTACTCATCGTACTGGTATAGCGCCCGAGCTATGACGTGTTGAACGTGAAAGCTTTTGGTTTTTTTTTTGTAGATAATGGGAAATTTTGGCCAAAATTATTCATTGTACTCGTAGAGCGCCCTAAATATGACGGGTTGAACGTGAAAGCTTTTGTTTTTGTTTTTTTTTTTGTATACAATGGGAAATATTGGCCAAAATTATTCACCGCACTCATATAGCGCCCGAGCTATGACGTGTTGAACGTGAAAACTTTTTTTTTTTTTTTTTTTGTAGACAATGGGAAATTTTGGCCAAAATTATTCACCGCACTCATATGGCACCCGAGTTATGATGTGTTGAACGTGAAAACTTTTGGTTTTTTTTTTGTATATAATGGGAAATTTTGGCCACAGTACTAGTATAGCGCCCGAGTAATGACGGGTTGAACGTGAAAACTTTTGTTTTGTTTTTTTTTGTGTATACAATGGGAAATATTGGAAAAAAGTATTCATCATACTCGTATAGCGCCCGAGCTATGACGTGTTGAACGTGAAAACTTTTGGTTATTTTTTTTGTATATAATGGGAAATTTTGGCCAAAATTATTTATCGTACTCGTTTAGTGCCCTAGTTATGACGTGTTGAACGTGAAAACTTTTGTTTTTTTTTTTTGTGTATACAATGGGAAATATTGGAAAAAAGTATTCATCGTACTCGTATAGCGCCCGAGTTATGACGTGTTGAACGTGAAAACTTTTTGTTATTTTTTTTGTGTATACAATGGGAAATATTGGCCAATAGAATTCATCGTACTCGTATAGCGCCCGAGTTATGACGTGTTGAACGTGAAAACTTTTGGTTTTTTTTTTGCATATAATGGGAAATTTTGGCCACCGTACTAGTATAGCGCCCGAGTAATGACGGGTTGAACATGAAACTTTTTTTTTTTTTTTTTGTGTATACAATGGGAAATATTGGCCAAAAACATTCATCGTACTCGTATAGCGCCCATGTTATGACGTGTTGAACGTGAAAACTTTTGGTTTTTTTTGTGTATACAATGGGAAATTTTGGCCAAAATTATTTATCGTACTCGTATAGCGCCCGAGTTATGACGTGTTGAACGTGAAAACTTTTTTTTTTTTTTGTATATAATTGGATATATTGGCCAAAAGTATTCATCGTACTCGTATAGTGCCCGAGTTATGACGTGTTGAACTTGAAACTTTTTGGTTTTTTTTTGTATATAGTGGGAAATTTTGGGCAAAATTACTCATCGTACTGGTATAGTGGCCGAGTTACGACGTGTTGAACGTGAAAGCTTTTGGTTGTATTTTGTATATAATGGGAAATTTTGGCCAAAATTATTCATTGTACTCGTATAGCGCCCGAGTTATGACGGGTTGAACGTGAAAACTATTGGTTTTTTTTTTGTATACAATGGGAAATATTGGCCAAAATTACTCATCGTACTCGTGTAGCGCACGAGTTATGAATTGAAAACTTTTGGTTTTTTTTTTTGTATATAATGTGAAATTTTGGCCAAAATTAATCACCGTACTCGTATAGCGTCCGAGTTATGACGTGATGAAAGTGAAAACTTTTGGTTTTTTTTTTGTTTATAATGGGAAATTTTGGCCAAAAGTATTCAACGTACTCGTATAGCGCCCGAGTTATGACGTGTTGAACGTAAAAAATTTTGGTTTTTTTTTTGTATTTAATGGGAAATTTTGGCTAAAATTATTCATTGTTCTCGTATAGTGCCCGATCTATGACGTGTTGAACGTGAAAACTTTTGGTTTTTTTTTTGTATATAATGGGAAATTTTGGCCAAAATTATTCACCGCCTTCATATAGCGCCCGAGCTATGACGTGTTGAACGTGAAAACTTTTGGTTTTTTTTTTGTATATAATGGGAAATTTTGGCCAAAAGTATTCAACGTACTCATATATCGCCCGAGCTATGACGTGTTGAACGTGAAAACTTCTGGTTCATTATACTCTTTTTTTAACTTTTTTGAAAAAAAAGGAAAAAAGATTATATTGGGTTTGTGAAATGTCCGTCTGTCCGTCTGTCCGTATGAACGCAGGTTTTTTCCACAGTTTTGAAGCTAGAGCAACCAAACTTGGTATACATGTTGGTATATACCATAGGCAGACAAAGTGTCAAGATCTCCCACCCACCCCCACCCCTTCCCCCACAAACCGCGAAAACCTATATCTTCCACAGTTTTGTAGCTAGAGTAACCAAATTTGGCACAAGGGCTACTTATCACATCCTTCATTGATCTGGCAAAAAAAAATTCGGCCACGCCCACCCCCGCCCCCACAAATAGGCAAAGTCTGTATCTCCCCCACCCCTTTAGCTAGAATCACCAAATTTTGCAGGTTGAATTCTGTTGCCCTATTTAATAGATTGGATAAAAATATTTTTGCCACGCCCACCCCCGCCCTTGCAATCAAGCAATGTTTGTTTCTCCCAAACCTGTAAAACAGGCCCAACCAAATTTTAATTGATGGCAAAACTTTAAAGATTTGAGCAGAAATTCAATTGCCACGCCCACTGACTCCGCAAAGAGGCGAAAAAAAGAGTATATCGCAGTCGGGTGCATCCGACTGCAACGTTCTTACTTGTTTTTATTTAATTTTATGTGAAATTTTGGCCAATATAATTCACCGCACTTATAAAGCGCCCGAGTTATGACGTGTTGAACGTGAAAGCTTTTGGTTTTTTTTGTATATAATGGGAAAGTTTTGACCAGAATTATTCACCGCACTCATATAGCGCCCGAGTTATGACGTGTTGAACGTGAAAACTTTTGGTTTTTTTTTTGTGTATAATGGGAAATTTTGGACAAAATTATTCACCGCACTCATATAGCGCCCGAGTTATGACGTGTTGAACGTGAAAGCTATTGGTTTTTTTTTGTATTTAATGGGAAATTTTGGCCAAAAGTATTCACCGCACTCATATGGCACCCGAGTTATGACGTGTTGAACGTAAAAACTTTTGGTTTTTTTTTTGTATATAATGGGAAATTTTGGCCACAGTACAAGTATAGCGCCCGAGTAATGACGGGTTGAACGTGAAAACTTTTGTTTTGTTTTTTTTGTGTATACAATGGGAAATATTGGAAAAAAGTATTCATCATACTCGTATAGCGCCCGAGTTATGACGTGTTGAACGTGAAAGCTTTTGGTTTTTTTTTTGTATATAAAGGGAAATTTTGGCCAAAATTATTGATCGTACTCGTTTAGTGCCCTAGTTATGACGTGTTGAACGTGAAAACTTTTGTTTTTTTTTTTGTGTATACAATGGGAAATATTGGAAAAAAGTATTCATCGTACTCGTATAGCGCCCGAGTTATGACGTGTTGAACGTGAAAGCTTTTGGTTTTTTTTTTGTATATAATGGGAAATTTTGGCCAAAATTATTCATTGTACTCGTAGAGCCCCCTAAATATGACGGGTTGAACGTGAAAGCTTTTGTTTTTGTTTTTTTTTTTGTATACAATGGGAAATATTGGCCAAAATTATTCACCGCACTCATATAGCGCCCGAGCTATGACGTGTTGAACGTGAAAACTTTTGGTTTTTTTTTTGCATATAATGGGAAATTTTGGCCACCGTACTAGTATAGCGCCCGAGTAATGACGGGTTGAACATGAAACTTTTTTTTTTTTTTTTTTTGTGTATACAATGGGAAATATTGGCCAAAAACATTCATCGTACTCGTATAGCGCCCATGTTATGACGGGTTGAACGTGAAAACTATTGGTTTTTTTTGTATATAATTGGATATATTGGCCAAAAGTATTCATCGTACTCGTATAGTGCCCGAGTTATGACGTGTTGAACGTGAAACTTTTTATTTTTTTTTTGTATATAGTGGGAAATTTTGGGCAAAATTACTCATCGTACTGGTATAGTGGCCGAGTTACGACGTGTTGAACGTGAAAGCTTTTGGTTGTATTTTGTATATAATGGGAAATTTTGGCCAAAATTATTCATTGTACTCGTATAGCGCCCGAGTTATGTCGGGTTGAAAGTGAAAACTTTTGGTTTTTTTTTTGTTTATAATGGGAAATTTTGGCCAAAAGTATTCAACGTACTCGTATAGCGCCCGAGTTATGACGTGTTGAACGTAAAAAATTTTGGTTTTTTTTTTGTATTTAATGGGAAATTTTGGCTAAAATTATTCATTGTTCTCGTATAGTGCCCGATCTATGACGTGTTGAACGTGAAAACTTTTGGTTTTTTTTTGTATATAATGGGAAATTTTGGCCAAAATTATTCACCGCCTTCATATAGCGCCCGAGCTATGACGTGTTGAACGTGAAAACTTTTGGTTTTTTTTTTGTATATAATGGGAAATTTTGGCCAAAAGTATTCAACGTACTCATATATCGCCCGAGCTATGACGTGTTGAACGTGAAAACTTCTGGTTCATTATACTCTTTTTTTAACTTTTTTGAAAAAAAAGGAAAAAAGATTATATTGGGTTTGTGAAATGTCCGTCTGTCCGTCTGTCCGTATGAACGCAGGTTTTTTCCACAGTTTTGAAGCTAGAGCAACCAAACTTGGTATACATGTTGGTATATACCATAGGCAGACAAAGTGTCAAGATCTCCCACCCACCCCCACCCCTTCCCCCACAAACCGCGAAAACCTATATCTTCCACAGTTTTGTAGCTAGAGTAACCAAATTTGGCACAAGGGCTACTTATCACATCCTTCATTGATCTGGCAAAAAAAAATTCGGCCACGCCCACCCCCGCCCCCACAAATAGGCAAAGTCTGTATCTCCCCCACCCCTTTAGCTAGAATCACCAAATTTTGCAGGTTGAATTCTGTTGCCCTATTTAATAGATTGGATAAAAATATTTTTGCCACGCCCACCCCCGTCCTTGCAATCAAGCAATGTTTGTTTCTCCCAAACCTGTAGAACAGGCCCAACCAAATTTTAATTGATGGCAAAACTTTAAAGATTTGAGCAGAAATTCAATTGCCACGCCCACTGACTCCGCAAAGAGGCGAAAAAAAGAGTATATCGCAGTCGGGTGCATCCGACTGCAACGTTCTTACTTGTTTTTATTTAATTTTATGTGAAATTTTGGCCAATATGATTCACCGCACTTATAAAGCGCCCGAGCTATGACGTGTTGAACGTGAAAGCTTTTGGTTTTTTTTTGTATATAATGGGAAAGTTTTGACCAAAATTATTCACCGCACTCATATAGCGCCCGAGTTATGACGTGTTGAACGTGAAAACTTTTGGTTTTTTTTTTGTGTATAATGGGAAATTTTGGACAAAATTATTCACCGCACTCATATAGCGCCCGAGTTATGACGTGTTGAACGTGAAAGCTATTGGTTTTTTTTTGTATTTAATGGGAAATTTTGGACAAAAGTATTCATCGTACTCGAATAGCGCCCGAGTTATGACGAGTTGAACGTGAAAACTTTTGGGTTTTTTTTTGTATATAATAGAATATTTTAGCCAAAATTATTCACCGCACTCGTATAGCGCCCGAGTTATGACGTGTTGAACGTGAAAACTATTGGTTTTTTTTTTTGTATATAATGGGAAATTTTGGCCACCGTACTAGTATAGCGCCCGAGCTATGACGTGTTGAACGTGAAAGCTTTTGGTTTTTTTTTTGTATATAAAGGAAAATTTTGGCCAAAATTACTCATCGTACTGGTATAGCGCCCGAGCTATGACGTGTTGAACGTGAAAGCGTTTGGTTTTTTTTTGTATACAATGGGAAATATTGGCCAAAAGTATTCATCGTACTCGAATAGCGCCCGAGTTATGACGAGTTGAACGTGAAAACTTTTGGGTTTTTTTTTGTATATAATAGAATATTTTAGCCAAAATTATTCACCGCACTCGTATAGCGCCCGAGTTATGACGTGTTGAACGTGAAAACTATTGGTTTTTTTTTTTGTATATAATGGGAAATTTTGGCCACCGTACTAGTATAGCGCCCGAGCTATGACGTGTTGAACGTGAAAGCTTTTGGTTTTTTTTTTGTATATAAAGGAAAATTTTGGCCAAAATTACTCATCGTACTCGTATAGCGCACGAGCTATGAATTGAAAACTTTTGATATTTTTTTTTGTATATATATGAAATTTTGGCCAAAATTAATCACCGTACTCGTATAGCGTCCGAGTTATGACGTGTTGAAAGTGAAAACTTTTGGTTTTTTTTTTGTATATAATGGGAAATTTTGGCCAAAATTATTCACCGCACTCGTATAGCGCCCGAGTTATGACGTGTTGAACGTGAAAATTATTGGTTTTTTTTTGTATATAATGAAAAATTTTGGCCACCGTACTAGTATAGCGCCCGAGTAATGACGGGTTGAACGTGAAAACTTGTGGTTTTTTTTTTTGTATATAATGGAATATTTTAGCCAAAATTATTCACCGCACTCATAAAGCGCCTGAGTTATGACGTGTTGCACGTGAAAACTATTGTGTTTTTTTTTTGTATATAATGGGAAATTTTGGCCACCGTTCTAGTATGGCGAACGAGCTATGACGTGTTGAACGTGAAAGCTTTTGGTTTTTTTTTTTTTGTTTATAATGGAAATTTTTGGCCAAAATTAATCACCGTACTCATATAGCGCCAGAGCTATGACGTGTTGAACTTGAAAACTTTTGTTTTTTTTTTGTATATATTGGGAAATTTTGGCCAAAATTATTCACCTCACTCGTATAGCGCCCGAGTTATGACGTGTTGAACGTGAAAACTGTAGGTTTTTTTTTTGTATATAAAGGGAAATTTTGTCCACCGTACTAGTATAGCACCCGAGTTATGACGTGTTGAACGTGAAAACTTTTGGTTTTTTTTTTGTATATAATGGGAAATTTTGGCCAAAATTATTCACCGCACTCATATAGCGCCCGATCTATGACTTGTTGAACGTGAAAACTTTTGGTTCATTATTTTTTCATTTAATATCATGTGAAATTTTGGCCAATATTATTCACCGCACTCATAAAGCGCCCGAGTTATGACGTGTTGAACGTGAAAAGTTTTGGTTTTTTTTTGTATATAATGGGAAATTTTGGACAAAATTATTCACCGCACTCATATAGCGCCCGAGCTATGACGTGTTGAACGTGAAAGCTTTTGTTTTTGTTTTTTTTTTTGTATATAATGGGAAATTTTGGCCACCGTACTAGTATAGCGCCCGAGCTATGACGTGTTGAACGTGAAAACTTTTTGGTTTTTTTTTGTATATAATGGGAAAGTTTTGGCCAAAATTATTCACCGCACTCATATAGGGCCCGATCTATGACATGTTGAACGTGAAAACTTTTGGTTCATTATTTTTTCATTTAATATCATGTGAAATTTTGGCCAATATTATTCACCGCCCTCATAAAGCGCCCGAGCTATGACGTGTTGAACTTGAAAACTTTTGGTTTTTTTTTGTATATAATGGGAAATTTTCGTCAAAATTATTCACCGTACTCGTAAAGCGTCCGAGTTATAACGTGTTGAACGTGAAAACTTTTTTTTTTTTTTTTGTATATAATGGGAAATTTTGGACAAAATTAATCACCGCACTTATATAGCGCCCGAGCTATGACGTGTTGAACGTGAAAGCTTCTGGTTTATTTTTTTGTATATAATGGGAAATTTTTGCCAAAATTATTCATCGTACTCGTATAGCGCCCGAGTTATGACGTGTTGAACGAGAAAACTTTTGGTTTTTTTTTTTGTATATAATGGGAAATTTTGGCCACCGTACTAGTATAGCGCCCGAGCTATGACGTGTTGAACGTGAAAACTTTTGGTTGTTTTTTTGTATATAATGGGAAATTTTGGCCAAAATTATTCACCGCACTCATATAGCGCCCGATCTATGACTTGTTGAACGTGAAAACTTTTGGTTCATTATTTTTTCATTTAATATCATGTGAAATTTTGGCCAATATTATTCACCGCCCTCATAAAGCGCCCGAGCTATGACGTGTTGAACTTGAAAACTTTTGGTTTTTTTTTGTATATAATGGGAAATTTTCGTCAAAATTATTCACCGTACTCGTAAAGCGTCCGAGTTATAACGTGTTGAACGTGAAAACTTTTTTTTTTTTTTTTGTATATAATGGGAAATTTTGGACAAAATTAATCACCGCACTCATATAGCGCCCGAGCTATGACGTGTTGAACGTGAAAACTTTTGGTTTTTTTTTTTGTATATAATGGGAAATTTTGGCCACCGTACTAGTATAGCGCCCGAGCTATGACGTGTTGAACGTGAAAACTTTTTTTTTTTTTTTCGTATATAATGGGAAAGTTTTGGCCAAAATTATTCACCGCACTCATATAGCGCCCGAGCTATGACGTGTTGAACGTGAAAACTTTTTGTTTTTTTTTTTTTTTGTAGACAATGGGAAATTTTTGCCAAAATTATTCACCGCACTCATATGGCACCCGAGTTATGACGTGTTGAACGTGAAAGCTTTTGGTTTTTTTTTTGTATATAATGGAAAATTTTGGCCAAAATTACTCATCGTACTCGTATAGCGCACGAGTTATGAATTGAAAACTTTTTTTTTTTTTTTGTATATAATGTGAAATTTTGGAAAAAATTAATCACCGTAATCGTATAGCGGCCGAGTTATGACGTGTTGAACGTGAAACCTTTTGTTTTTTTTTTTTTTGTAAACAATGGGAAATATTGGCCAAAAGTATTCATCCTACTCGTATAGCGCCCGAGTTATGACGTGTTGAACGTGAAAACTTTTGGTTTTTTTTTTGTATATAATGGGAAATTTTGGCCAAAATTATTTATTGTACTCGTTTAGTGCCCTAGTTATGACGTGTTGAACGTGAAAACTTTTGTTTTTTTTTTTGTGTATACAATGGGAAATATTGGCCAATAGTATTCATCGTACTCGTATAGCGCCCATGTTATGACGTGTTGAACGTGAAAACTTTTGGTTTTTTTTTTGCATATAATGGGAAATTTTGGCCACCGTACTAGTATAGGGCCCGAGTAATGACGGGTTGAACATGAAACTTTTTTTTTTTTTTTTTGTGTATACAATGGGAAATATTGGCCAAAAACATTCATCGTACTCGTATAGCGCCCATGTTATGACGTGTTGAACGTGAAAACTTTTGGTTTTTTTTGTGTATACAATGGGAAATTTTGGCCAAAATTATTTATCGTACTCGTATAGCGCCCGAGTTATGACGTGTTGAACGTGAAAACTTTTTTTTTTTTTTCTATATAATTGGATATATTGGCCAAAAGTATTCATCGTACTCGTATAGTGCCCGAGTTATGACGTGTTGAACGTGAAACTTTTTGGTTTTTTTTTTGTATATAGTGGGAAATTTTGGGCAAAATTACTCATCGTACTGGTATAGTGGCCGAGTTACGACGTGTTGAACGTGAAAGCTTTTGGTTGTATTTTGTATATAATGGGAAATTTTGGCCAAAATTATTCATTGTACTCGTATAGCGCCCGAGTTATGACGGGTTGAACGTGAAAACTATTGGTTTTTTTTTTTTGTATACAATGGGAAATATTGGCCAAAAGTATTCATCGTACTCGTATAGCGCCCGAGTTATGACGTGTTGAACCTGAAAACTTTCGGTTTTTTTTTTGTATACAATGGAAAATTTTGGCCAAAGTTACTCATCGTACTCGTATAGCGCACGAGTTATGAATTGAAAACTTTTGGTTTTTTTTTTTTGTATATAATGTGAAATTTTGGCCAAAATTAATCACCTTACTCGTATAGCGTCCGAGTTATGACGTGTTGAAAGTGAAAACTTTTGGTTTTTTTTTTGTTTATAATGGGAAATTTTGGCCAAAAGTATTCAACGTACTCGTATAGCGCCCGAGTTATGACGTGTTGAACGTAACAAATTTTGGTTTTTTTTTTGTATTTAATGGGAAATTTTGGCTAAAATTATTCATTGTTCTCGTATAGTGCCCGATCTATGACGTGTTGAACGTGAAAACTTTTGGTTTTTTTTTTGTATGTAATGGGAAATTTTGGCCAAAATTATTCACCGCCTTCATATAGCGCCCGAGCTATGACGTGTTGAACGTGAAAACTTTTGGTTTTTTTTTTGTATATAATGGGAAATTTTGGCCAAAAGTATTCAACGTACTCATATAGCGCCCGAGCTATGACGTGTTGAACGTGAAAACTTCTGGTTCATTATACTCTTTTTTTAACTTTTTTGAAAAAAAAGGAAAAAAGATTATATTGGGTTTGTGAAATGTCCGTCTGTCCGTCTGTCCATATGAACGCAGGTTTTTTCCACAGTTTTGAAGCTAGAGCAACCAAACTTGGTATACATGTTGGTATATACCATAGGCAGACAAAGTGTCAAGATATCCCACCCACCCCCACCCCTTCCCCCACAAACCGCGAAAACCTATATCTTCCACAGTTTTGTAGCTAGAGTAACCAAATTTGGCACAAGGGCTACTTATCACATCCTTCATTGATCTGGCAAAAAAAAATTCGGCCACGCCCACCCCCGCCCCCACAAATAGGCAAAGTCTGTATCTGCCCCACCCCTTCAGCTAGAATCACCAAATTTTGCAGGTTGAATTCTGTTGCCTTATTTAATAGATTGGATAAAAATATTTTTGCCACGCCCACCCCCGCCCTTGCAATCAAGCAATGTTTGTTTCTCCCAAACCTGTAGAACAGGCCCAACCAAATTTTAATTGATGGCAAAACTTTAAAGATTTGAGCAGAAATTCAATTGCCACGCCCACTGACTCCGCAAAGAGGCGAAAAAAAGAGTATATCGCAGTCGGGTGCATCCGACTGCAACGTTCTTACTTGTTTTTATTTAATTTTATGTGAAATTTTGGCCAATATAATTCACCGCACTTATAAAGCGCCCGAGTTATGACGTGTTGAACGTGAAAGCTTTTGGTTTTTTTTTGTATATAATGGGAAAGTTTTGACCAAAATTATTCACCGCACTCATATAGCGCCCGAGTTATGACGTGTTGAACGTGAAAACTTTTGGTTTTTTTTTTGTGTATAATGGGAAATTTTGGACAAAATTATTCACCGCACTCATATAGCGCCCGAGTTATGAAGTGTTGAACGTGAAAGCTATTGGTTTTTTTTTGTATTTAATGGGAAATTTTGGACAAAAGTATTCAACGTACTCGTATAGCGCCCGAGTTATGACGTGTTGAACGTAAAAACTTTTGGTTTTTTTTTTGTATATAATGGGAAATTTTGGCCAAAATTATACACCGCACTCATATAGCGCCCGAGTTATGATGTGTTGAACGTGAAAACTTTTGGTTTTTTTTTTTGTATATATTGGGAAATTTTGGCCAAAATTATTTATCGTTCTCGTATAGCGCCCGAGTTATGACGTGTTGAACGTGAAAACGTTTGGCTTTTTTTGTATATAATGGGAAATTTTGGCCAAAATTACTCATCGTACTGGTATAGCGCCCGAGCTATGACGTGTTGAACGTGAAAGCGTTTGGTTTTTTTTTTGTATATAATGGGAAATTTTGGCCAAAATTATTCATTGTACACGTAGAGCGCCCGAGTTATGACGGGTTGAACGTGAAGGTTTTTGTTTTTGTGTTTTTTTGTATACAATGGGAAATATTGGCCAAAAGTATTCATCGTACTCGAATAGCGCCCGAGTTATGACGAGTTGAACGTGAAAACTTTTGGGTTTTTTTTTGTATATAATAGAATATTTTAGCCAAAATTATTCACCGCACTCGTATAGCGCCCGACTTATGACGTGTTGAACGTGAAAACTATTGGTTTTTTTTTTTGTATATAATGGGAAATTTTGGCCACCGTACTAGTATAGCGCCCGAGCTATGACGTGTTGAACCTGAAAACTTTTGGTTTTTTTTTTGTATATAAAGGAAAATTTTGGCCAAAATTACTCATCGTACTCGTATAGCGCACGAGCTATGAATTGAAAACTTTTGATATTTTTTTTTGTAAATATATGAAATTTTTGCCAAAATTAATCACCGTACTCGTATAGCGTCCGAGTTATGACGTGTTGAAAGTGAAAACTTTTGGTTTTTTTTTTGTATATAATGGGAAATTTTGGCCAAAATTATTCACCGCACTCGTATAGCGCCCGAGTTATGACGTGTTGAACGTGAAAACTGTAGGTTTTTTTTTTGTATATAATGGGAAATTTTGTCCACCGTACTAGTATAGCACCCGAGTTATGACGTGCTGAACGTGAAAACTTTTGGTTTTTTTTTTTTTGTATACAATGGGAAATTTTGGCCAAAAGTATTCATCGTTCTCGTATAGCGCCCGAGTTATGACGTGTTGAACGTGAAAACGTTTGGTTTTTTTTTTTGTATATAATGGGAAATTTTGGCCACCGTACTAGTATAGCGCCCGAGCTATGACGTGTTGAACGTGAAAACTTTTGGTTGTTTTTTTGTATATAATGGGAAATTTTGGCCAAAATTATTCACCGCACTCATATAGCGCCCGATCTATGACTTGTTGAACGTGAAAACTTTTGGTTCATTATTTTTTTATTTAATATCATGTGAAATTTTGGCCAATATTATTCACCGCACTCATAAAAAGCCCGAGTTATGACGTGTTGAACGTGAAAACTTTTGGTTTTTTTTTGTATATAATGGGAAATTTTGGACAAAATTATTCACCGCACTCATATAGCGCCCGAGCTATGACGTGTTGAACGTGAAAACTTTTGGTTTTTTTTTTTGTATATAATGGGATATGTTAGCCAAAATTATTCACCGCACTCATAAAGCGCCCGAGTTATGACGTGTTGCACGTGAAAACTATTGTTTTTTTTTTTTTGTATATAATGGGAAATTTTGGCCACCGTTCTAGTATGGCGAACGAGCTATGACGTGTTGAACGTGAAAGCTTTTGGTTTTTTTTTTTTGTTTATAATGGAAATTTTTGGCCAAAATTAATCACCGTACTTATATAGCGCCAGAGCTATGACGTGTTGAACTTGAAAACTTTTGTTTTTTTTTTTGTATATATTGGGAAATTTTGGCCAAAATTATTCACCTCACTCGTATAGCGCCCGAGTTATGACGTGTTGAACGTGAAAACTGTAGGTTTTTTTTTTGTATATAATGGGAAATTTTGTCCACCGTACTAGTATAGCACCCGAGTTATGACGTGTTGAACGTGAAAACTTTTGGTTTTTTTTTTTTTGTATACAATGGGAAATTTTGGCCAAAAGTATTCATCGTTCTCGTATAGCGCCCGAGTTATGACGTGTTGAACGTGAAAACGTTTGGTTTTTTTTTTTGTATATAATGGGAAATTTTGGCCACCGTACTAGTATAGCGCCCGAGTAATGACGGGTTGAACGTGAAAACTTTTGGTTTTTTTTTTTGTATATAATGGGATATGTTAGCCAAAATTATTCACCGCACTCATAAAGCGCCCGAGTTATGACGTGTTGCACGTGAAAACTATTGTTTTTTTTTTTTGTATATAATGGGAAATTTTGGCCACCGTTCTAGTATGGCGAACGAGCTATGACGTGTTGAACGTGAAAGCTTTTGGTTTTTTTTTTTTGTTTATAATGGAAATTTTTGGCCAAAATTAATCACCGTACTTATATAGCGCCAGAGCTATGACGTGTTGAACTTGAAAACTTTTGTTTTTTTTTTTGTATATTTTGGGAAATTTTGGCCAAAATTATTCACCTCACTCGTATAGCGCCCGAGTTATGACGTGTTGAACGTGAAAACTGTAGGTTTTTTTTTTGTATATAATGGGAAATTTTGTCCACCGTACTAGTATAGCACCCGAGTTATGACGTGTTGAACGTGAAAACTTTTGGTTTTTTTTTTTTTGTATACAATGGGAAATTTTGGCCAAAAGTATTCATCGTTCTCGTATAGCGCCCGAGTTATGACGTGTTGAACGTGAAAACGTTTGGTTTTTTTTTTTGTATATAATGGGAAATTTTGGCCACCGTACTAGTATAGCGCCCGAGCTATGACGTGTTGAACGTGAAAACTTTTGGTTGTTTTTTTGTATATAATGGGAAATTTTGGCCAAAATTATTCACCGCACTCATATAGCGCCCGATCTATGACTTGTTGAACGTGAAAACTTTTGGTTCATTATTTTTTCATTTAATATCATGTGAAATTTTGGCCAATATTATTCACCGCACTCATAAAGCGCCCGAGTTATGACGTGTTGAACGTGAAAACTTTTGGTTTTTTTTTGTATATAATGGGAAATTTTGGACAAAATTATTCACCGCACTCATATAGCGCCCGAGCTATGACGTGTTGAACGTGAAAACTTTTGGTTTTTTTTTTGTATATAATGGGAAATTTTGGCCACCGTACTAGTATAGCGCCCGAGCTATGACGTGTTGAACGTGAAAACTTTTTGGTTTTTACTCCCTGTTCCCATTAAAAATGGGAAAAAGGGAGTTATAAAGTACTGCAAATGTGTGTAACAGGTAGAAGGAAGCATTTCCGACTATATAAACTATATATATTCTTGATCAGCATCAACAGCCATGACGATCTAGCCATGTCCGTCTGTCTGTCTGTCTGTCCGTCTGTCCGTCTGTCTGTCTGTCCGTCTGTCCGTCTGTCCGTCTGTATGAACGCGTTGATCTCAGAGACTATAAGAGCTAGAGACACCAAACTTGGCATGCACGTTCCTGTATACCATACGCAGATCAAGTTTATTTCAAATTTCGGGTGCACCCCCCTGCACCCCCGCAAATCGCAAAAGACTCCCACAGCCACAATTTTAAAGATAGAGCTTTAATTTTTGGTACACATGTATGTTTAATCAATGTCTTTCGGATGTGTTAATTTCAACACGATCGGATAAATAGCACCAAAGTTATAGAAGAATCTATTACGCCCGTCTCAGCTGGCAGCAACAACAGTTTGACAAGCAGTTGACGAGTTAAGTGCACTGCTTGCTTGTGTTGCCGCTGAACTGCTTGAAATGCAAGTTGGGAGCAGGGAGTCTCGTAGTCGGGCACACTCGACTAGAGCATTCTTACTTGTTTTTTGTATAAAATGGGAAAGTTTTGGCCAAAATTATTCACCGCACTCACATAGCGCCCGAGCTATGACGTGTTGAACGTGAAAACGTTTTGTTTTTTTTTTTTTATAATGTGAAATTTTGGCCACCGTACTAGTATAGCGCCCCAGTTATGACGTGTTGAAGGTGAAAACTTTTATTTTTTTTTTGTATATAATGGGAAATTTTGGCCAAAAGTATTCATCGTTCTCGTATAGCGCCCGAGTTATGACGTGTTGAACGTGAAAACGTTTGGTTTATTTTTGTATATAATGGGAAATTTTGGCCAAAATTACTCATCGTTCTGGTATAGCGCCCGAGCTATGACGTGTTGAACGTGAAAGCTTTTGGTTTATTTTTTTGTATATAATGGGAAATTTTTGCCAAAATTATTCATCGTACTCGTATAGCGCCCGAGTTATGACGTGTTGAACGTGAAAACTTTTGGTTTTTTTTTTTGTATATAATGGGAAATTTTGGCCACCGTACTAGTATAGCGCCCGAGCTATGACGTGTTGAGCGTGAAAACTTTTGGTTGTTTTTTTGTATATAATGGGAAATTTTGGCCACCGTACTAGTATAGCGCCCGAGCTATGACGTGTTGAACGTGAAAACTTTTTTTTTTTTTTTCCTATATAATGGGAAAGTTTTGGCCAAAATTATTCACCGCACTCATATGGCGCTCGAGTTATGACGTGTTGAACGTGAAAGCTTTTGGTTTTTTTTTGTATATAATAGAAAATTTTGGCCAAAATTACTCATCCTACAAAATTATTCACCGTACTAGTATAGCGCCCGATGTATGACTTGTTGAACGTGAAAACTTTTGGTTTTTTTTTTTTGTATATAATGGCAAATTTTGGACAAAATTATTCACCGCACTCATATAGCGCCCGAGTTATGACGTGTTGAACGTGAAAACTTTTGGTTTTTTTTTGTATATAATGGGAAATTTTGGACACTCATATAGCGCCCAAGTTATGACGCGTTGAACGTGAAAGCTTTTGGTTTTTTTTTTTATATGATGGGAAATTTTGGACAAAATTACTCACCGCACTCATATAGCGCCCGAGCTATGACGTGTTGAACGTGAAAACTTTTGGTTTTTTTTTTTTGTATATAATGGGAAATTTTGGCCACCGTACTAGTATAGCGCCCGAGCTATGACGTGTTGAACGTGAAAGCTTTTGGTTTTTTTTTGTAAATAATGGGAAATTTTGGACAAAATTATTCACCGCACTCATATAGCGCCCGAGTTATGACGTGTTGAACGTGAAAACTTTTGTTTTTTTTTTTTTGTCAACAAGGGGAAATATTGGCCAAAATTATTCATTGTACTCGTATAGCGCCCGAGCTATGACGTGTTGAACGTGAAAACTTTTGGTTTTTTTTTTGTATGTAATGGGAAATTTTGGCCACCGTACTAGTATAGCGCCCGAGCTATGATGTGTTGAACGTGAAAGCTTTTGGTTTTTTTTTGTATATAATGGTAAATTTAAGACAAAATTATTCACCGCACTCATATAGCGCCCGAGTTATGACGTGTTGAACGTGAAAACTTTTGGTTTTTTTTTTTGTATACAATGGTAAATTTTGGCCACCGTACTAGTATAGCGCCCGAGCTATGACGTGTTGAACGTGAAAGCTTTTGGTTTATTTTTTTGTATATAATGGGAAATTTTTGCCAAAATTATTCATCGTACTCGTATAGCGCCCGAGTTATGACGTGTTGAACGTGAAAACTTTTGGTTTTTTTTTTTGTATATAATGGGAAATTTTGGCCACCGTACTAGTATAGCGCCCGAGCTATGACGTGTTGAACGTGAAAACTTTTGGTTGTTTTTTTGTATATAATGGGAAATTTTGGCCACCGTACTAGTATAGCGCCCGAGCTATGACGTGTTGAACGTGAAAACTTTTTTTTTTTTTTTCCTATATAATGGGAAATTTTTGGCCAAAATTATTCACCGCACTCATATGGCGCTCGAGTTATGACGTGTTGAACGTGAAAGCTTTTGGTTTTTTTTTGTATATAATAGAAAATTTTGGCCAAAATTACTCATCCTACAAAATTATTCACCGTACTAGTATAGCGCCCGATGTATGACTTGTTGAACGTGAAAACTTTTGGTTTTTTTTTTGTATATAATGGGAAATTTTGGACAAAATTATTCACCGCACTCATATAGCGCCCGAGATATGACGTGTTGAACGTGAAAACTTTTGGTTTTTTTTTGTATATAATGGGAAATTTTGGACACTCATATAGCGCCCAAGTTATGACGCGTTGAACGTGAAAGCTTTTGGTTTTTTTTTTTATATGATGGGAAATTTTGGACAAAATTACTCACCGCACTCATATAGCGCCCGAGCTATGACGTGTTGAACGTGAAAACTTTTGGTTTTTTTTTTTTTGTATATAATGGGAAATTTTGGCCACCGTACTAGTATAGCGCCCGAGCTATGACGTGTTGAACGTGAAAGCTTTTTGTTTTTTTTTTGTAAATAATGGGAAATTTTGGACAAAATTATTCACCGCACTCATATAGCGCCCGAGTTATGACGTGTTGAACGTGAAAACTTTTTTTTTTTTTTGTATACAATGGGAAATTTTCGTCAAAATTATTCATTGTACTCGTATAGCGCCCGAGTTATGACGTGTTGAACGTGAAAACTTTTGGTTTTTTTTTTTGTATGTAATGGGAAATTTTGGCCACCGTACTAGTATAGCGCCCGAGCTATGATGTGTTGAACGTGAAAGCTTTTGGTTTTTTTTTGTATATAATGGTAAATTTAAGACAAAATTATTCACCGCACTCATATAGCGCCCGAGTTATGACGTGTTGAACGTGAAAACTTTTGGTTTTTTTTTTTGTATACAATGGTAAATTTTGGCCACCGTACTAGTATAGCGCCTGAGCTTTGACGTGTTGAACGTGAAAACTTTTGGTTTTTTTTTTTTTGTATATAATGGAAAATTTTGGCCAAAATTCTTCACCGCACTCATATAGCGCCCGAGTTATGACGTGTTGAACGTGAAAACTGTTTGTTTTTTTTTGCATACAATGGGAAATTTTGGCCAAAATTATTCACCGCACTCATATGGCGCTCGAGTTATGACGTGTTGAACGTGAAAGCTTTTGGTTTTTTTTTGTATATAATAGAAAATTTTGGCCAAAATTACTCATCCTACAAAATTATTCACCGTACTAGTATAGCGCCCGATGTATGACTTGTTGAACGTGAAAACTTTTGGTTTTTTTTTTGTATATAATGGGAAATTTTGGACAAAATTATTCACCGCACTCATATAGCGCCCGAGTTATGACGTGTTGAACGTGAAAACTTTTGATTTTTTTTTGTATATAATGGGAAATTTTGGACACTCATATAGCGCCCAAGTTATGACGTGTTGAACGTGAAAGCTTTTGGTTTTTTTTTTTATATGATGGGAAATTTTGGACAAAATTACTCACCGCACTCATATAGCGCCCGAGCTATGACGTGTTGAACGTGAAAACTTTTGGTTTTTTTTTTTGTATATAATGGGAAATTTTGGCCACCGTACTAGTATAGCGCCCGAGCTATGACGTGTTGAACGTGAAAGCTTTTGGTTTTTTTTTTGTATATAATGGGAAAGTTTTGGCCAAAATTTTTTACCGCACTCATATAGCGCCCGAGCTATGACGTGTTGAACGTGAAAACTTTTTGTTTTGTTTTTTTTGTAGACAATGGGAATTTTGGCCAAAATTATTCACCGCACTCATATGGCACCCGAGTTATGACGTGTTGAACGTGAAAGCTTTTGGTTTTGTATATAATGGAAAATTTTGGCCAAAATTACTCATCGTACTCGTATAGCGCCCGAGTTATGACGTGTTGAACGTGAAAACTTTTGGTTTTTTGTTTTGTATATAATGTGAAATTTGGCCAAAATTAATCACCGTACTCGTAAAGCGTCCGAGTTATGTCGTGTTGAACGTGAAAACTTTTTTTTTTTTTTTGTATATAATGGGAAATTTTGGCCAAAATTATTCACCGCACTCATATAGCGCCCGAGCTATGACGTGTTGAACGTGAAAGCTTTTGGTTTTTTTTTGTATATAATGGGAAATTTTGGACAAAATTATTCACCGCACTTATATAGCGCCCGAGCTATGACGTGTTGAACGTGAAACTTTTTGGTTATTTTTTGTATATAATGGGAAATTTTGGACAAAATTATTCACCGCACTCATATAGCGCCCGAGTTATGACGTGTTGAACGTGAAAACTTTTTTTTTTTTTTGTATACAATGGGAAATTTTGGTCAAAATCATTCATTGTACTCGTATAGCGCCCGAGTTATGACGTGTTGAACGTGAACATTTTTGGTTTTTTTTTTTAATGTAATGGGAAATTTGGGCCACCGTACTAGTATAGCGCCCGAGCTATAACGTGTTGAGCGTGAAAACTTTTGGTTTTTTTTTTGTATATAATGGGAAATTTCGGACAAAATTATTCACCGCACTCATATAGCGCCCGAGTTATGACGTGTTGAACGTGAAAACTTTTGGTTTTTTTTGTATATAATGGGAAATTTTGGACAAAATTATTCACCGCACTCATATAGCGCCCGAGCTATGATGTGTTGAACGTGAAAGCTTTTGGTTTTGTTTGTATATAATGGGAAATTTTGCACAAAATTATTCACCGCATTCATATAGCGCCCGAGCTATGACGTGTTGAACCTGAAAACTTTTGGTTTTTTTTTTTGTATACAATGGTAAATTTTGGCCACCGTACTAGTATAGCGCCCGAGCTTTGACGTGTTGAACGTGAAAACTTTTGGTTTTTTTTTTGTATATAATGGAAAATTTTGGCCAAAATTATTCACCGCACTCATATAGCGCCCGAGTTATGACGTGTTGAACGTGAAAACTATTATTTTTTTTTTTGTATACAATGGGAAATTTTGGCCAAAATTATTCGCCGCACTCTTATGGCGCCCGAGTTATGACGTGTTGAACGTGAAAGCTTTTGGTTTTTTTGTATATAATGGGAAATTTTGGCCAAAATTACTCATCGTACTCCTATAGCGCCCAAGTTATGACGTGTTGAACGTGAAAACTTTTGGTTTTTTTTTGTGTATAATGGGAAATTTTGGACAAAATTATTCATTGCACTCATATAGCGCCCGAGTTATGACGTGTTGAACGTGAAAGCTTTTGGTTTTTTTTGTATATAATGGGAAATTTTGGACAAAATTATTCACCTCACTCATATAGCGCCCGAGCTATGACGTGTTGAACGTGAAAACTTTTGGTTTTTTTTTGTATATAATGGGAAATTTTGGACAAAATTATTCACCGCACTCATATAGCGCCCGAGCTATGATGTGTTGAACGTGAAAACTTTTGGATCATTTTTCTTCATTTAATATTATGTGAAATTTTGGCCAAAATTATTCACCGCACTCATCAAGCGCCCGAGTTATGTCGTGTTGAACGTGAAAACTTTTGTTTTTTTTTTGTATATAATGGGAAATTTTGGACAAAATTATTCACCGCACTTATATAGCGCCCGAGTTATGACGTGTTGAACGTGAAAGCTTTTGGTATTTTTTTGTATATAATGGGAAATTTTGGACAAAATTATTCACCGCACTCATATAGCGCCCGAGTTATGACGTGTTGAACGTGAAAACTTTTGTTTTTTTTTTGTATATAATGGGAAATTTTGGACAAAATTATTCACCGCACTTATATAGCGCCCGAGTTATGACGTGTTGAACGTGAAAGCTTTTGGTTTTTTTTTGTATATAATGGGAAATTTTGGACAAAATTATTCACCGCACTCATATAGCGCCCGAGTTATGACGTGTTGAGCGTGAAAAATTTTGGTTTGTTTTTTTTTGTATAAACTGGGAAACTTTTGGCTAAAATTATTCACCGCACTCATATAGCGCCCGAGATATGACGTGTTGAACGTTAAAACTTTTGGTTTTTTTTTTTTGTATATAATGGGAAATTTTGGACAAAATTATTCACCGCACTCATATAGCGCCCGAGTTATGACGTGTTGAACGTGAAAACTTTTGGTTTTTTTTTTGTATACAATGGAAAATTTTGGCCACCGTTCTAGTATAGCGCCCGAGCTTTGACGTGTTGAACGTGAAAACTTTTGGTTTTTTTTTTGTATATAATGGGAAATTTTGGCCAAAATTATTCACCGCACTCATATAGCGCCCGAGTTATGACGTGTTGAACGTGAAAGCTTTTGGTTTTTTTTGTATATAATGGGAAATTTTGGACAAAATTAGTCACCGCACTCATATAGCGCCCGAGTTATGACGTGTTGAACGTGAAAACTTTTGGTTATTTTTTTGTATATAATGGGAAATTTTGGACAAAATTATTCACCGCACTCATATAGCGCCCGAGTTATGACGTGTTGAACGTGAAAACTTTTGGTTTTTTTTGTATAAAATGGGAAATTTTGGACAAAATTATTCACCGCACTCATATAGCGCCCGAGCTATGACGTGTTGAACGTGAAAACTTTTGGTTTTTTTTTGTATATAATGGGAAATTTTGGACAAAATTATTCACCGCACTTATATAGCGCCCGAGTTATGACGTCTTGAACGTGAAAGCTTTTGGTTTTTTTTTGTATATAATGTGAAATTTTGGACAAAATTATTCACCGCACTCATATAGCGCCCGAGTTATGACGTGTTGAACGTGAAAACTTTTGGTTTTTTTTTTGTATATAATGGGAAAGTTTGGTCAAAATTATTCATTGTACTCGTATAGCGCCCGAGTTATGACGTGTTGAACGTGAAAACTTTTTTTTTTTTGTATTTAATGGGAAATTTTGGCCACCGTACTAGTAAAGCGCCCGAGCTATGACGTGTTGAGCGTGAAAAATTTTGGTTTTTTTGTTTTGTATATAATGGGAAACTTTTGGCCAAAATTATTCACCGCACTCATATAGCGCCCGAGATATGACGTGTTGAACGTGAAAACTTTTGGTTTTTTTTTTGTATAAAATGGGAAATTTTGGACAAAATTATTCACCGCACTCATATAGCGCCCGAGTTATGACGTGTTGAACGTGAAAACTTTTGGTTTTTTTTGTGTATATAATGGGAAAGTTTGGTCAAAATTATTCATTGTACTCGTATAGCGCCCGAGTTATGACGTGTTGAACGTGAAAACTTTTGGTTTTTTTTTTGTATACAATGGAAAATTTTGGCCACCGTTCTAGTATAGCGCCCGAGCTTTGACGTGTTGAACGTGAAAACTTTAGGTTTTTTTTTTTGTATATAATGGGAAATTTTGGCCAAAATTATTCACCGCACTTATATAGCGCCCGAGTTATGACGTGTTGAACGTGAAAACTGTTTGTTTTTTTTTTTGTATACAATGGGAAATTTTGGCCAAAATTATTCACCGCACTCATATAGCGCCCGAGTTATGACGTGTTGAACGTGAAAGCTTTTGGTTTTTTTTGTATATAATGGGAAATTTTGGACAAAATTAGTCACCGCACTCATTTGGCGCCCGAGTTATGACGTGTTGAACGTGAAAGCTTTTGGTTTTTTTTTTGTATATAATGGGAAATTTTGGACAAAATTATTCAGCGCACTCATATAGCGCCCGAGTTATGACGTGTTGAACGTGAAAGCTTTTGGTTTTTTTTGTATATAATGGGAAATTTTGGACAAAATTAGTCACCGCACTCATATAGCGCCCGAGTTATGACGTGTTGAACGTGAAAACTTTTGGTTTTTTTTTTGTATACAATGGGAAATTTTGGACAAAATTATTCACCGCACTCATATAGCGCCCGAGCTATGATGTGTTGAACGTGAAAACTTTTGGTTCATTTTTTTTCTTTTAATATTATGTGAAATTTAGGCCAAAATTATTCACCGCAATCATAAAGCGCCCGAGTTATGACGTGTTGAACGTGAAAACTTTTGGTTTTTTTTTGTATATAATGGGAAATTTTGGACAAAATTATTCACCGCACTTATATAGCGCCCGAGTTATGACGTGTTGAACGTGAAAGCTTTTGGTTTTTTTTTGTATATAAAGGGAAATTTTGGACAAAATTATTCACCGCACTCATATAGCGCCCGAGTTATGACGTGTTGAACGTGAAAACTTTTGGCTTTTTTTTTGTATATAATGGGAAAGTTTGGTGAAAATTATTCATTGTACTCGTATAGCGCCCGAGTTATGACGTGTTGAACGTGAAAACTTTTGGTTTTTTTTTTTGTATATAATGGGAAATTTTGGCCACCGTACTAGTAAAGCGCCCGAGCTATGACGTGTTGAGCGTGAAAAATTTTGGTTTGTTTTTTTTTGTATATAATGGGAAACTTTTGGCCAAAATTATTCACCGCACTCATATAGCGCCCGAGATATGACGTGTTGAACGTGAAAACTTTTGGTTTTTTTTTTTGTATATAATGAGAAATTTTGGACAAAATTATTCACCGCACTCATATAGCGCCCGAGTTATGACGTGTTGAACGTGAAAACTTTTGGTTTTTTTTTTGTATACAATGGAAAATTTTGGCCACCGTTCTAGTATAGCGCCCGAGCTTTGACGTGTTGAACGTGAAAACTTTTGGTTTTTTTTGTATAAAATGGGAAATTTTGGACAAAATTATTCACCGCACTCATATAGCGCCCGAGCTATGACGTGTTGAACGAGAAAACTTTTGGTTTTTTTTGTATAAAATGGGAAATTTTGGACAAAATTATTCACCGCACTCATATAGCGCCCGAGCTATGACGTGTTGAACGTGAAAACTTTTGGTTTTTTTTTGTATATAATGGGAAATTTTGGACAAAATTATTCACCGCACTTATATAGCGCCCGAGTTATGACGTGTTGAACGTCAAAACTTTTGGTTTTTTTTGTATAAAATGGGAAATTTTGGACAAAATTATTCACCGCACTCATATAGCGCCCGAGCTATGACGTGTTGAACGTGAAAACTTTTGGTTTTTTTTTGTATATAATGGGAAATTTTGGACAAAATTATTCACCGCACTTATATAGCGCCCGAGTTATGACGTGTTGAACGTGAAAGCTTTTGGTTTTTTTTGTATACAATGTGAAATTTTCGACAAAATTATTCACCGCACTTATATAGCGCCCGAGTTATGACGTGTTGAATGGAAAGCTTTTGGTTTTTTTTTGTATATAATGTGATATTTTGGACAAAATTATTCACCGCACTCATATAGCGCCCGAGTTATGACGTGTTGAACGTGAAAACTTTTGGTTTTTTTTTTGTATATAATGGGAAAGTTTGGTCAAAATTATTCATTGTACTCGTATAGCGCCCGAGTTATGACGTGTTGAACGTGAAAACTTTTTTTTTTTTTAATTTAATGGGAAATTTTGGCCACCGTACTAGTAAAGCGCCCGAGCTATGACGTGTTGAGCGTGAAAAATTTTGGTTTTTTTTTTTTTGTATATAATGGGAAACTTTTGGCCAAAATTATTCACCGCACTCATATAGCGCCCGAGTTATGACGTGTTGAGCGTGAAAACTGTTTGTTTTTTTTTTTTGTATACAATGGGAAATTTTGGCCAAAATTATTCACCGCACTCATATAGCGCCCGAGTTATGACGTGTTGAACGTGAAAGCTTTTGGTTTTTTTTGTATATAATGGGAAATTTTGGACAAAATTAGTCACCGCACTCATATAGCGCCCGAGTTATGACGTGTTGAACGTGAAAGCTTTTGGTTTTTTTTTTGTATATAATGGGAAATTTTGGACAAAATTATTCAGCGCACTCATATAGCGCCCGAGTTATGACGTGTTGAACGTGAAAGCTTTCGGTTTTTTTTGTATATAATGGGAAATTTTGGACAAAATTAGTCACCGCACTCATATAGCGCCCGAGCTATGATGTGTTGAACGTGAAAACTTTTGGTTCATTTTTTTTCATTTAATATTATGTGAAATTTAGGCCAAAATTATTCACCGCAATCATAAAGCGCCCGAGTTATGACGTGTTGAACATGAAAACTTTTGGTTTTTTTTTGTATATAATGGGAAATTTTGGACAAAATTATTCACCGCACTCATATAGCGCCCGAGCTATGACGGGTTGAACGTGAAAACTTTTGGTTTTTTTTGTATAAAATGGGAAATTTTGGCCAAAATTATTCACCGCAATCATAAAGCGCCCGAGTTATGACGTGTTGAACGTGAAAACTTTTGGTTTTTTTTTTGTATATAATGGGAAAGTTTGGTCAAAATTATTCATTGTACTCGTATAGCGCCCGAGTTATGACGTGTTGAACGTGAAAACTTTTTTTTTTTTGTATTTAATGGGAAATTTTGGCCACCGTACTAGTAAAGCGCCCGAGCTATGACGTGTTGAGCGTGAAAAATTTTGTTTTTTTTTTTTTTGTATATAATGGGAAACTTTTGGCCAAAATTATTCACCGCACTCATATAGCGCCCGAGATATGACGTGTTGAACGTGAAAACTTTTGGTTTTTTTTTTGTATAAAATGGGAAATTTTGGACAAAATTATTCACCGCACTCATATAGCGCCCGAGTTATGACGTGTTGAACGTGAAAACTTTTGGTTTTTTTTGTGTATATAATGGGAAAGTTTGGTCAAAATTATTCATTGTACTCGTATAGCGCCCGAGTTATGACGTGTTGAACGTCAAAGCTTTTGGTTTTTTTTGTATATAATGGGAAATTTTGGACAAAATTAGTCACCGCACTCATATAGCGCCCGAGTTATGACGTGTTGAACGTGAAAACTTTTGGTTTTTTTTTTGTATACAATGGGAAATTTTGGACAAAATTATTCACCGCACTCATATAGCGCCCGAGCTATGATGTGTTGAACGTGAAAACTTTTGGTTCATTTTTTTTCATTTAATATTATGTGAAATTAAGGCCAAAATTATTCACCGCAATCATAAAGCGCCCGAGTTATGACGTGTTGAACGTGAAAACTTTTGGTTTTTTTTTGTATATAATGGGAAATTTTGGACAAAATTATTCACCGCACTCATATAGCGCCCGAGTTATGACGTGTTGAACGTGAAAACTTTTGGTTTTTTTTGTATAAAATGGGAAATTTTGGCCAAAATTATTCACCGTAATCATAAAGCGCCCGAGTTATGACGTGTTGAACGTGAAAACTTTTGGTTTTTTTTTGTATATAATGGGAAATTTTGGACAAAATTATTCACCGCACTCATATAGCGCCCGAGTTATGACGTGTTGAACGTGAAAACTTTTGGTTTTTTTTTTGTATACAATGGAAAATTTTGGCCACCATTCTAGTATAGCGCCCGAGCTTTGACGTGTTGAACGTGAAAACTTAAGGTTTTTTTTTTTGTATATAATGGGAAATTTTGGCCAAAATTATTCACCGCACTCATATAGCGCCCGAGTTATGACGTGTTGAACGTGAAAACTGTTTGTTTTTTTTTTTGTATACAATGGGAAATTTTGGCCAAAATTATTCATTGTACTCGTATAGCGCCCGAGTTATGACGTGTTGAACGTGAAAACTTTTTTTTTTTTGTATTTAATGGGAAATTTTGGCCACCGTACTAGTAAAGCGCCCGAGCTATGACGTGTTGAGCGTGAAAAATTTTGGTTTTTTTTTTTTGTATATAATGGGAAACTTTTGGCCAAAATTATTCACCGCACTCATATAGCGCCCGAGTTATGACGTGTTGAACGTGAAAGCTTTTGGTTTTTTTTGTATATAATGGGAAATTTTGGACAAAATTAGTCACCGCACTCATATAGCGCCCGAGTTATGACGTGTTGAACGTGAAAGCTTTTGGTTTTTTTTTTGTATATAATGGAAAATTTTGGACAAAATTATTCAGCGCACTCATATAGCGCCCGAGTTATGACGTGTTGAACGTGAAAGCTTTTGGTTTTTTTTGTATATAATGGGAAATTTTGGACAAAATTAGTCACCGCACTCATATAGCGCCCGAGTTATGACGTGTTGAACGTGAAAACTTTTGGTTTTTTTTGTATACAATGGGAAATTTTGGACAAAATTATTCACCGCACTCATATAGCGCCCGAGCTATGATGTGTTGAACGTGAAAACTTTTGGTTCATATTTTTTCATTTAATATTATGTGAAATTTTGGCCAAAATTATTCACCGCAATCATAAAGCGCCCGAGTTATGACGTGTTGAACGTGAATACTTTTGGTTTTTTTTTGTATATAATGGGAAATTTTGGACAAAATTATTCACCGCACTCATATAGCGCCCGAGTTATGACGTGTTGAACGTGAAAACTTTTTGTTATTTTTTTGTATATAATGGGAAATTTTGGACAAAATTATTCACCGCACTCATATAGCGCCCGAGTTATGACGTGTTGAACGTGAAAACTTTTGGTTTTTTTTTTGTATACAATGGGAAATTTTGGACAAAATTATTCACCGCACTCATATAGCGCCCGAGCTATGATGTGTTGAACGTGAAAACTTTTGGTTCATTTTTTTTCATTTAATATTATGTGAAATTTTGTCCAAAATTATTCACCGCAATCATAAAGCGCCCGAGTTATGACGTGTTGAACGTGAAAACTTTTGGTTTTTTTTTTGTATATAATGGGAAATTTTGGACAAAATTATTCACCGCACTTATATAGCGCCGGAGCTATGACGTGTTGAACGTGAAAACTTTTCGTTTTTTTTTTTGTATATAATGGGTAAGTTTGGTCAAAATTATTCATTGTACTCGTATAGCGCCCGAGTTATGACGTGTTGAACGTGAAAACTTTTGGTTTTTTTTTGTATATAATGGGAAATTTTTGACAAAATTATTCACCGCACTCATATAGCTCCCGAGTTATGACGTGTTGAACGTGAAAACTTTTGGTTTTTTTTTTAATATAATGGGAAATTTTGGCCACCATACTAGTATAGCGCCCGAGCTATGACGTGTTGAACGTGAAAACTTTTGGTTTTTTTTTTGTATATAATGGGAAATTTTGGACAAAATTATTCACCGCACTCATATAGCGCCCGAGTTATGACGTGTTGAACGTGAAAACTTTTTGTTTTTTTTTTTATATAATGGGAAATTTTGGACAAAATTATTAACCGCACTCATATAGCGCCCGAGCTATGACGTGTTGAACGTGAAAGCTTTTGGTTTTTTTTTTTGTATATAATGGGAAATTTTGGCCACCGCACTAGTATAGCGCCCGAGCTATGACGTGTTGAACGTGAAAACTTTTGGTTTTTTTTTGTATATAATGGGAAAGTTTTGGCCAAAATTACTCATCGTACTCGTATAGCGCACGAGTTATGAATTAAAAACTTTTTTTTTTTTTTTTTGTATACAATGGGAAATTTTGGCCAAAATTAATCACCGTAATCGTAAAGCGTCCGAGTTATGACGTGTTGAACGTGAAAACTTTTGTTTTTTTTTTTTGTAAACAAGGGGAAATATTGGCCAAAAGTATTCATCGTACTCGTATAGCGCCCTAGTTATGACGTGTTGAACGTGAAAGCTTTTTTGTTTTTTTTTTTGTATATAATGGGAAATTTTGGCCAAAATTATTCATTGTACTCGTATAGCGCCCGAGTTATGACGGGTTGAACGTGAAAGCTTTTGTTGTTTTTTGTTTGTATACAATGGCAAATATTGGCTAAAAGTATTTATCGTACTCGTATAGCGCCCGAGCTATGACGTGTTGAACGTGAAAACTTTTGGTTTTTTTTTTGTATATAATGGGAAATTTTGGACAAAATTATTCACCGCACTCATATAGCGCCCGAGTTATGACGTGTTGAACGTGAAAACTTTTTGTTTTTTTTTTTATATAATGGGAAATTTTGGACAAAATTATTCACCGCGCTCATATAGCGCCCGAGCTATGACGTGTTGAACGTGAAAGCTTTTGGTTTTTTTTTTTGTATATAATGGGAAATTTTGGCCACCGTACTAGTATAGCGCCCGAGCTATGACGTGTTGAACGTGAAAACTTTTGGTTTTTTTTTGTATATAATGGGAAAGTTTTGGCCAAAATTACTCATCGTACTCGTATAGCGCACGAGATATGAATTAAAAACTTTTGTTTTTTTTTTTTTTTGTATATAATGTGAAATTTTGGCCAAAATTAATCACCGTAATCGTATAGCGTCCGAGTTATGACGTGTTGAACGTGAAAACTTTTGTTTTTTTTTTTTTTGTAAACAAGGGGAAATATTGGCCAAAAGTATTCATCGTACTCGTATAGCGCCCTAGTTATGACGTGTTGAACGTGAAAGCTTTTTTGTTTTTTTTTTTGTATATAATGGGAAATTTTGGCCAAAATTATTCATTGTACTCGTATAGCGCCCGAGTTATGACGGGTTGAACGTGAAAGCTTTTGTTGTTTTTTGTTTGTATACAATGGCAAATATTGGCTAAAAGTATTTATCGTACTCGTATAGCGCCCGAGTTATGACGTGTTGAACGTGAAAACTTTTGTTTTTTTTTTTTGTATAAAATGTGAAATTTTGGCCAAAATTATTCATTGTACTCGTGTAGCGCCCGAGTTATGACGTGTTGAACGTGAAAGCTTTTGCCCAATAGCTATAATGTGTTGAACGTGAAAACTTTTGGTTCATTTTTTTTCATTTAATATTATGTCAAATTTTGGCCAAAATTATTCACCGCAATCATATAGCGCCCGAGTTATGACGTGTTGAACGTGAAAACTTTTGGTTTTTTTTTGTATATAATGGGAAATTTTGGACAAAATTATTCACCGCACTTATAAAGCGCCCGAGCTATGACGTGTTGAACGTGAAAGCTTTTCGTTTTTTTTTTGTATATAATGGGTAAGTTTGGTCAAAATTATTCATTGTACTCGTATAGCGCCCGAGATATGACGTGTTGAACGTGAAAACTTTTGATTTTTTTTTGTATATAATGGGAAATTTTTGACAAAATTATTCACCGCACTCATATAGCTCCCGAGTTATGACGTGTTGAACGTGAAAACTTTTGGTTTTTTTTTTAATATAATGGGAAATTTTGGCCACCATACTAGTATAGCGCCCGAGCTATGACGTGTTGAACGTGAAAACTTTTTGTTTTTTTTTTGTATATAATGGGAAATTTTGGACAAAATTATTCACCGCACTCATATAGCGCCCGAGTTATGACGTGTTGAACGTGAAAACTTTTTGTTTTTTTTTTTATATAATGGGAAATTTTGGACAAAATTATTCACCGCACTCATATAGCGCCCGAGCTATGACGTGTTGAACGTGAAAGCTTTTGGTATTTTTTTTTGTATATAATGGGAAATTTTGGCCACCGTACTAGTAAAGCGCCCGAGCTATGACGTGTTGAACGTGAAAACTTTTGGTTTTTTTTTGTATATAATGGGAAAGTTTTGGCCAAAATTACTCATCGTACTCGTATAGCGCACGAGTTATGAATTAAAAACTTTTGTTTTTTTTTTTTTTTTTTATATAATGTGAAATTTTGGCCAAAATTAATCACCGTAATCGTATAGCGTCCGAGTTATGACGTGTTGAACGTGAAAACTTTTGTTTTTTTTTTTTTGTAAACAAGGGGAAATATTGGCCAAAAGTATTCATCGTACTCGTATAGCGCCCTAGTTATGACGTGTTGAACGTGAAAGCTTTTTTGTTTTTTTTTTTGTATATAATGGGAAATTTTGGCCAAAATTATTCATTGTACTCGTATTGCGCCCGAGTTATGACGGGTTGAACGTGAAAGCTTTTGTTGTTTTTTGTTTGTATACAATGGCAAATATTGGCTAAAAGTATTTATCGTACTCGTATAGCGCCCGAGCTATGACGTGTTGAACGTGAAAACTTTTGGTTTTTTTTTTGTATATAATGGGAAATTTTGGACAAAATTATTCACCGCACTCATATAGCGCCCGAGTTATGACGTGTTGAACGTGAAAACTTTTTGTTTTTTTTTTTATGTAATGGGAAATTTTGGACAAAATTATTCACCGCGCTCATATAGCGCCCGAGTTATGACGTGTTGAACGTGAAAGCTTTTGGTTTTTTTTTTTGTATATAATGGGAAATTTTGGCCACCGTACTAGTATAGCGCCCGAGCTATGACGTGTTGAACGTGAAAACTTTTGGTTTTTTTTTGTATATAATGGGAAAGTTTTGGCCAAAATTACTCATCGTACTCGTATAGCGCACGAGTTATGAATTAAAAACTTTTGTTTTTTTTTTTTTTGTATATAATGTGAAATTTTGGCCAAAATTAATCACCGTAATCGTATAGCGTCCGAGTTATGACGTGTTGAACGTGAAAACTTTTGTTTTTTTTTTTTTGTAAACAAGGGGAAATATTGGCCAAAAGTATTCATCGTACTCGTATAGCGCCCTAGTTATGACGTGTTGAACGTGAAAGCTTTTTTGTTTTTTTTTTTGTATATAATGGGAAATTTTGGCCAAAATTATTCATTGTACTCGTATAGCGCCCAAGTTATGACGGGTTGAACGTGAAAGCTTTTGTTGTTTTTTGTTTGTATACAATGGCATATATTGGCTAAAAGAATTTATCGTACTCGTATAGCGCCCGAGTTATGACGTGTTGAACGTGAAAACTTTTGTTTTTTTTTTTTGTATATAATGGGAAATTTTGGCCAAAATTATTCATTGTACTCGTATAGCGCCCGAGTTATGACGTGTTGAACGTGAAAGCTTTTGCCCAATAGCTATAATGTGTTGAACGTGAAAACTTTTGGTTCATTTTTTTTCATTTAATATTATGTGAAATTTTGGCCAAAATTATTCACCGCAATCATAAAGCGCCCGAGTTATGACGTGTTGAACGTGAAAACTTTTGGTTTTTTTTTGTATATAATGGGAAATTTTGGACAAAATTATTCACCGCACTTATATAGCGCCCGAGCTATGACGTGTTGAACGTGAAAACTTTTCGTTTTTTTTTTGTATATAATGGGTAAGTTTGGTCAAAATTATTCATTGTACTCGTATAGCGCCCGAGATATGACGTGTTGAACGTGAAAACTTTTGGTTTTTTTTTGTATATAATGGGAAATTTTTGACAAAATTATTCACCGCACTCATATAGCTCCCGAGTTATGAGGTGTTGAACGTGAAAACTTTTGGTTTTTTTTTTAATATAATGGGAAATTTTGGCCACCATACTAGTATAGCGCCCGAGCTATGACGTGTTGAACGTGAAAACTTTTGGTTTTTTTTTTGTATATAATGGGAAATTTTGGACAAAATTATTCACCGCACTCATATAGCGCCCGAGTTATGACGTGTTGAACGTGAAAACTTTTTGTTTTTTTTTTTATATAATGGGAAATTTTGGACAAAATTATTCACCGCACTCATATAGCGCCCGAGCTATGACGTGTTGAACGTGAAAGCTTTTGGTTTTTTTTTTTGTATATAATGGGAAATTTTGGCCACCGTACTAGTATAGCGCCCGAGCTATGACGTGTTGAACGTGAAAACTTTTGGTTTTTTTTTGTATATAATGGGAAAGTTTTGGCCAAAATTACTCATCGTACTCGTATAGCGCACGAGTTATGAATTAAAAACTTTTGTTTTTTTTTTTTTTTTGTATATAATGTGAAATTTTGGCCAAAATTAATCACCGTAATCGTATAGCGTCCGAGTTATGACGTGTTGAACGTGAAAACTTTTGTTTTTTTTTTTTTGTAAACAAGGGGAAATATTGGCCAAAAGTATTCATCGCACTCGTATAGCGCCCTAGTTATGACGTGTTGAACGTGAAAGCTTTTTTGTTTTTTTTTTTGTATATAATGGGAAATTTTGGCCAAAATTATTCATTGTACTCGTATAGCGCCCGAGTTATGACGGGTTGAACGTGAAAGCTTTTGTTGTTTTTTGTTTGTATACAATGGCAAATATTGGCTAAAAGTATTTATCGTACTCGTATAGCGCCCGAGTTATGACGTGTTGAACGTGAAAACTTTTGTTTTTTTTTTTTGTATATAATGGGAAATTTTGGCCAAAATTATTCATTGTACTCGTATAGCGCCCGAGTTATGACGTGTTGAACGTGAAAGCTTTTGGTTTTTTTTTTGTATATTGGGAAATTTTGGACAAAATTATTCATTGTACTCGTATAGCGCCCGAGTTATGACGGGTTGAACGTGAAAGCTTTTGTTGTTTTTTTTTTTGTATACAATGGAAAATATTGGGCAAAAGTATTCATCGTACTCGTATAGCGCCCGAGCTATGACGTGTTGAACGTGAAAACTTTTTTTTTTTTTTGTATATAATGGGAAATTTTGGACAAAAAATTATTCACCGCACTTATATAGCGCCCGAGCTATGACGTGCTGAACGTGAAAGCTTTTGGTTTTTTTTTGTATATAATGGGAAATTTTGGACAAAATTATTCACCGCACTCATATAGCGCCCAAATTATGACGTGTTGAACGTGAAAACTTTTGGTTTTTTTTTGTATATAATGTGAAATTTTGGCCAAAATTATTCACCGTACTCGTAAAGCGTCCGAGTTATAACGTGTTGAACGTGAAAACTTTTTTTTTTTTTTTTTGTATATAATGGGAAATTTTGGCCAAAATTATTCATTGTACTCGTATAGCGCCCGAGTTATGACGGGTTGAACGTGAAAGCTTTTGTTGTTTTTGTTTTTGTATACAATGGAAAATATTGGGCAAAAGTATTCAGCGTACTCGTATAGCGCCCGAGCTATGACGTGTTGAACGTGAAAACTTTTTTTTTTTTTTTTGTATATAATGGGAAATTTTGGACAAAATTATTCACCGCACTTATATAGCGCCCGAGCTATGACGTGTTGAACGTGAAAGCTTTTGGTTTTTTTTTGTATATAATGGGAAATTTTGGACAAAATTATTCACCGCACTCATATAGCGCCCAAATTATGACGTGTTGAACGTGAAAACTTTTGGTTTTTTTTTGTATATAATGTGAAATTTTGGCCAAAATTATTCACCGTACTCGTAAAGCGTCCGAGTTATAACGTGTTGAACGTGAAAACTTTTTTTTTTTTTTTTGTATATAATGGGAAATTTTGGCCAAAATTACTCATCGTAATCGTATAGCGCCCGAGCTATGACGTGTTGAACGTGAAAGCTTTTGGTTTTTTTTTTGTATATAATGGGAAATTTTGGACAAAATTATTCACCGTACTCGTAAAGCGTCCGAGTTTAAACGTGTTGAACGTGAAAACTTTTGTTTTTTTTTTGTATAAAATGGGAAATTTTGGACAAAATTATTCACCGCACTCGTAAAGCGCCCGAGTTATGACGTGTTGAACGTGAAAACTTTTGGTTTTTTTTTTGTATATAATGTGAAATTTTGGCCAAAATTATTCACCGTACTCGTAAAGCGTCCGAGTTATAACGTGTTGAACGTGAAAACTGTTTGTTTTTTTTTTTGTATACAATGGGAAATTTTGGAAAAAATTATTCACCGCACTTATATAGCGCCCGAGCTATGACGTGTTGAACGTGAAAACTTTTTTTTTTTTTTGTATACAATGGGAAATTTTGGTCAAAATTATTTATTGTACTCGTATAGCGCCCGAGTAATGACGTGTTGAACGTGAAAACTTTTGGTTTTTTTTTGTATGTAATGGGAAATTTTGGCCACCGTACTAGTATAGCGCCCGAGTTATGACGTGTTGAACGTGAAAGCTTTTGGTTTTTTTTTGTATATAATGGGAAATTTTGGACAAAATTATTCACCGTACTCGTAAAGCGTCCGAGTTTAAACGTGTTGAACGTGAAAACTTTTGTTTTTTTTTTGTATATAATGTGAAATTTTGGCCAAAATTATTCACCGTACTCGTAAAGCGTCCGAGTTTAAACGTGTTGAACGTGAAAACTTTTGTTTTTTTTTTGTATAAAATGTGAAATTTTGGCCAAAATTATTCACCGTACTCGTAAAGCGTCCGAGTTATAACGTGTTGAACGTGAAAACTTTTTTTTTTTTTTTTGTATATAATGGGAAATTTTGGCCAAAATTATTCATTGTACTCGTATAGCGCCCGAGTTATGACGGGTTGAACGTGAAAGCTTTTGTTGTTTTTGTTTTTGTATACAATGGAAAATATTGGGCAAAAGTATTCAGCGTACTCGTATAGCGCCCGAGCTATGACGTGTTGAACGTGAAAACTTTTTTTTTTTTTTTTGTATATAATGGGAGATTTTTGACAAAATTATTCACCGCACTCATATAGCGCCCGAGTTATGACGTGTTGAACGTGAAAACTTTTTTTTTTTTTTGTATACAATGGGAAATTTTGGTCAAAATTATTTATTGTACTCGTACAGCGCCCGAGTAATGACGTGTTGAACGTGAAAACTTTTGGTTTTTTTTTTGTATGTAATGGGAAATTTTGGCCACCGTACTAGTATAGCGCCCGAGTTATGACGTGTTGAACGTGAAAACTTTTGGTTTTTTTTTGTATATAATGGGAAATTTTGGACAAAATTATTCACCGCACTCATATAGCGCCCAAGTTATGACGTGTTGAACGTGAAAACTTTTGGTTTTTTTTTTGTTTACAATGGGAAATTTTGGACAAAATTATTCACCGCACTCATATAGCGCCCGAGCTATGATGTGTTGAACGTGAAAACTTTTGGCTAATTTTTTTTCATTTAATATTATGTGATATTTTGGCCAAAATTATTCATCGCAATCATAAAGCGCCCGAGTTATGACGTGTTGATCGTGAAAACTTTTGGTTTTTTTTTGTATATAATGGGAAATTTTGGCCAAAATTATTCACCGTACTCGTAAAGCGTTTGAGTTATAACGTGTTGAACGTGAAAACTTTTTTTTTTTTTTTTGTATATAATGGGAAATTTTGGACAAAATTAATCACCGCACTTATATAGCGCCCGAGCTATGACGTGTTGAACGTGAAAGCTTTTGGTTTTTTTTTGTATATAATGGGAAATTTTGGACAACGTTATTCACCGCACTCATATAGCGCCCGAGTTATGACGTGTTGAACGTGAAAACTTTTTTTTTTTTTTGTATGCAATGGGAAATTTTGGTCAAAATTATTCATTGTACTCGTATAGCGCCCGAGATATGACGTGTTTAATGTGAAAACTTTTGGTTTTTTTTTGTATATAATGGGAAATTTTTGACAAGTTATTCACCGCACTCATATAGCGCCCGAGTTATGACGTGTTGAACGTGAAAACTTTTGGTTTTTTTTTTTGTATACAATGGGAAATTTTGGACAAAATTATTCACCGCACTCATATAGCGCCCGAGCTATGATGTGTTGAACGTGAAAACTTTTGGTTCATTTTTTTTCATTTAATATTATGTGAAATTTTGGCCAAAATTATTCACCGCAATCATAAAGCGCCCGAGTTATGACGTGTTGAACGTGAAAACTTTTGGTTTTTTTTTGTATATAATGGGAAATTTTGGACAAAATTATTCACCGCACTTATATAGCGCCCGAGCTATGACGTGTTGAACGTGAAAACTTTTCGTTTTTTTTTTGTATATACTGGGTAAGTTTGGTCAAAATTATTCATTGTACTCGTAAAGCGCCCGAGATATGACGTGTTGAACGTGAAAACTTTTGGTTTTTTTTTTGTATATAATGGGAAATTTTTGACAAAATTATTCACCGCACTCATATAGCTCCCGAGTTATGACGTGTTGAACGTGAAAACTTTTGGTTTTTTTTTTAATATAATGGGAAATTTTGGCCACCATACTAGTATAGCGCCCGAGCTATGACGTGTTGAACGTGAAAACTTTTGGTTTTTTTTTTGTATATAATGGGAAATTTTGGACAAAATTATTCACCGCACTCATATAGCGCCCGAGTTATGACGTGTTGAACATGAAAACTTTTTGTTTTTGTTTTATATAATGGGAAATTTTGGTCAAAATTATTCATTGTACTCATATAGCGCCCGAGCTATGACGTGTTGAACGTGAAAGCTTTTGGTTTTTTTTTTTGTATATAATGGGAAATTTTGGCCACCGTACTAGTATAGCGCCCGAGATATGACGTGTTGAACGTGAAAACTTTTGGTTTTTTTTTGTATATAATGGGAAATTTTTGACAAAATTATTCACCGCACTCATATAGCTCCCGAGTTATGACGTGTTGAACGTGAAAACTTTTGGTTTTTTTTTTAATATAATGGGAAATTTTGGCCACCATACTAGTATAGCGCCCGAGCTATGACGTGTTGAACGTGAAAACTTTTGGTTTTTTTTTTGTATATAATGGGAAATTTTGGACAAAATTATTCACCGCACTCATATAGCGCCCGAGCTATGACGTGTTGAACGTGAAAGCTTTTTTGTTTTTTTTTTTGTATATAATGGGAAATTTTGGCCAAAATTATTCATTGTACTCGTATAGCGCCCGAGTTATGACGGGTTGAACGTGAAAGCTTTTGTTGTTTTTTGTTTGTATACAATGGCAAATATTGGCTAAAAGTATTTATCGAACTCGTATAGCGCCCGAGTTATGACGTGTTGAACGTGAAAACTTTTGTTTTTTTTTTTGTATATAATGGGAAATTTTGGCCAAAATTATTCATTGTACTCGTATAGCGCCCGAGTTATGACGGGTTGAACGTGAAAGCTTTTGTTGTTTTTGGTTTTGTATACAATGGAAAATATTGGGCAAAATTATTCATCGTACTCGTATAGCGCCCGAGCTATGACGTGTTGAACGTGAAAACTTTTGGTTTTTTTTTTGTATATAATGGAAAATTTTGGCCAAAATTACTCATCGTACTCGTATAGCGGCCGAGTTATGACGTGTTGAACGTGAAAGCTTTTGGTTTTTTTTTGTATATTGGGAAATTTTGGACAAAATTATTCATTGTACTCGTATAGCGCCCGAGTTATGACGGGTTGAACGTGAAAGCTTTTGTTGTTTTTGTTTTTGTATACAATGGAAAATATTGGGCAAAATTACTCATCGTACTCGTATAGTGGCCGAGTTATGACGTGTTGAACGTGAAAGCTTTTGGTTTTTTTTTGTATATTGGGAAATTTTGGACAAAATTATTCATCGTACTCGTATAGCGCCCGAGCTATGACGTGTTGAACGTGAAAACTTTTGGTTTTTTTTTGTATATAATGTGAAATTTTGGACAAAAAATTATTCACCGCACTTATATAGCGCCCGAGCTATGACGTGCTGAACGTGAAAGCTTTTGGTTTTTTTTTGTATATAATGGGAAATTTTGGACAAAATTATTCACCGCACTCATATAGCGCCCAAATTATGACGTGTTGAACGTGAAAACTTTTGGTTTTTTTTTGTATATAATGTGAAATTTTGGCCAAAATTATTCACCGTAATCGTAAAGCGTCCGAGTTATAACGTGTTGAACGTGAAAACTTTTTTTTTTTTTTTTGTATATAATGGGAAATTTTGGCCAAAATTATTCATTGTACTCGTATAGCGCCCGAGTTATGACGGGTTGAACGTGAAAGCTTTTGTTGTTTTTGTTTTTGTATACAATGGAAAATATTGGGCAAAAGTATTCATCGTACTCGTATAGCGCCCGAGCTATGACGTGTTGAACGTGAAAACTTTTTTTTTTTTTTTTGTATACAATGGGAAATTTTGGACAAAATTATTCACCGCACTTATATAGCGCCCGAGCTATGACGTGTTGAACGTGAAAGCTTTTGGTTTTTTTTTTGTATATAATGGGAAATTTTGGACAAAATTATTCACCGCACTCATATAGCGCCCAAATTATGACGTGTTGAACGTGAAAACTTTTGGTTTTTTTTTGTATATAATGTGAAATTTTGGCCAAAATTATTCACCGTACTCGTAAAGCGTCCGAGTTATAACGTGTTGAACGTGAAAACTTTTTTTTTTTTTTGTATATAATGGGAAATTTTGGCCAAAATTACTCATCGTACTCGTATAGCGCCCGAGTTATGACGTGTTGAACGTGAAAGCTTTTGTTGTTTTTGTTTTTGTATACAATGGAAAATATTGGGCAAAAGTATTCATCGTACTCGTATAGCGCCCGAGCTATGACGTGTTGAACGTGAAAACTTTTTTTTTTTTTTTTGTATACAATGAAAAATTTTGGACAAAATTATTCACCGCACTTATATAGCGCCCGAGCTATGACGTGTTGAACGTGAAAGCTTTTGGTTTTTTTTTTGTATATAATGGGAAATTTTGGACAAAATTATTCATTGTACTCGTATAGCGCCCGAGTTATGACGGGTTGAACGTGAAAGCTTTTGTTGTTTTTGTTTTTGTATACAATGGAAAATATTGCGCAAAAGTATTCATCGTACTCGTATAGCGCCCGAGCTATGACGTGTTGAACGTGAAAACTTTTTTTTTTTTTTTTGTATATAATGGGAAATTTTGGACAAAATTATTCACCGCACTTATATAGCGCCCGAGCTATGACGTGTTGAACGTGAAAGCTTTTGGTTTTTTTTTGTATATAATGGGAAATTTTGGACAAAATTATTCATCGTACTCGTATAGCGCCCGAGCTATGACGTGTTGAACGTGATTTTTTTTTTTTTTTTTGTATATAATGTGAAATTTTGGACAAAAAATTATTCACCGCACTTATATAGCGCCCGAGCTATGACGTGCTGAACGTGAAAGCTTTTGGTTTTTTTTTGTATATTGGGAAATTTTGGACAAAATTATTCATTGTACTCGTATAGCGCCCGAGTTATGACGGGTTGAACGTGAAAGCTTTTGTTGTTTTTGTTTTTGTATACAATGGAAAATATTGCGCAAAAGTATTCATCGTACTCGTATAGCGCCCGAGCTATGACGTGTTGAACGTGAAAACTTTTTTTTTTTTTTTGTATATAATGGGAAATTTTGGACAAAATTATTCACCGCACTTATATAGCGCCCGAGCTATGACGTGTTGAACGTGAAAGCTTTTGGTTTTTTTTTGTATATTGGGAAATTTTGGACAAAATTATTCATCGTACTCGTATAGCGCCCGAGCTATGACGTGTTGAACGTGAAAACTTTTTTTTTTTTTTTTGTATATAATGTGAAATTTTGGACAAAAAATTATTCACCGCACTTATATAGCGCCCGAGCTATGACGTGCTGAACGTGAAAGCTTTTGGTTTTTTTTTGTATATAATGGGAAATTTTGGACAAAATTATTCACCGCACTCATATAGCGCCCAAATTATGACGTGTTGAACGTGAAAACTTTTGGTTTTTTTTTGTATATAATGTGAAATTTTGGCCAAAATTATTCACCGCAATCGTAAAGCGTCCGAGTTATAACGTGTTGAACGTGAAAACTTTTTTTTTTTTTTTTGTATATAATGGGAAATTTTGGCCAAAATTATTCATTGTACTCGTATAGCGCCCGAGTTATGACGGGTTGAACGTGAAAGCTTTTGTTGTTTTTGTTTTTGTATACAATGGAAAATATTGGGCAAAAGTATTCATCGTACTCGTATAGCGCCCGAGCTATGACGTGTTGAACGTGAAAACTTTTTTTTTTTTTTTTGTATACAATGGGAAATTTTGGACAAAATTATTCACCGCACTTATATAGCGCCCGAGCTATGACGTGTTGAACGTAAAAGCTTTTGGTTTTTTTTTTGTATATAATGGGAAATTTTGGACAAAATTATTCACCGCACTCATATAGCGCCCAAATTATGACGTGTTGAACGTGAAAACTTTTGGTTTTTTTTTGTATATAATGTGAAATTTTGGCCAAAATTATTCACCGTACTCGTAAAGCGTCCGAGTTATAACGTGTTGAACGTGAAAACTTTTTTTTTTTTTTTTGTATATAATGGGAAATTTTGGCCAAAATTACTCATCGTACTCGTATAGCGCCCGAGTTATGACGTGTTGAACGTGAAAGCTTTTGGTTTTTTTTTGTATATAATGGGAAATTTTGGACAAAATTATTCATTGTACTCGTATAGCGCCCGTGTTATGACGGGTTGAACGTGAAAGCTTTTGTTGTTTTTGTTTTTGTATACAATGGAAAATATTGCGCAAAAGTATTCATCGTACTCGTATAGCGCCCGAGCTATGACGTGTTGAACGTGAAAACTTTTTTTTTTTTTTTTGTATATAATGGGAAATTTTGGACAAAATTATTCACCGCACTTATATAGCGCCCGAGCTATGACGTGTTGAACGTGAAAGCTTTTGGTTTTTTTTTGTATATAATGGGAAATTTTGGACAAAATTATTCACCGCACTCATATAGCGCCCAAATTATGACGTGTTGAACGTGAAAACTTTTGGTTTTTTTTTGTATATAATGTGAAATTTTGGCCAAAATTATTCACCGTACTCGTAAAGCGTCCGAGTTATAACGTGTTGAACGTGAAAACTTTTTTTTTTTTTTTGTATATAGAATGGGAAATTTTGGACAAAATTAATCACCGCACTTATATAGCGCCCGAGCTATGACGTGTTGAACGTGAAAGCTTTTGGTTTTTTTTTTGTATATAATGGGAAAGTTTGGACAAAATTATTCACCGTACTCGTAAAGCGTCCGAGTTTAAACGTGTTGAACGTGAAAACTTTTGTTTTTTTTTGTATAAAATGGGAAATTTTGGACAAAATTATTCACCGCACTCGTAAAGCGCCCGAGTTATGACGTGTTGAACGTGAAAACTTTTGGTTTTTTTTTTGTATAAAATGTGAAATTTTGGCCAAAATTATTCACCGTACTCGTAAGGCGTCCGAGTTATAACGTGTTGAACGTGAAAACTTTTTTTTTTTTTTTTGTATATAATGGGAAATTTTGGACAAAATTATTCACCGCACTTATATAGCGCCCGAGCTATGACGTGTTGAACGTGAAAGCTTTTGGTTTTTTTTTGTATATAATGGGAGATTTTTGACAAAATTATTCACCGCACTCATTTAGCGCCCGAGTTATGACGTGTTGAACGTGAAAACTTTTTTTTTTTTTTGTATACAATGGGAAATTTTGGTCAAAATTATTTATTGTACTCGTATAGCGCCCGAGTAATGACGTGTTGAACGTGAAAACTTTTGGTTTTTTTTTGTATGTAATGGGAAATTTTGGCCACCGTACTAGTATAGCGCCCGAGTTATGACGTGTTGAACGTGAAAACTTTTGGTTTTTTTTTTGTATATAATGGGAAATTTTGGACAAAATTATTCAGCGCACTCATATAGCGCCCGAGTTATGATGTGTTGAACGTGAAAACTTTTGGTTTTTTTTTTGTATATAATGGGAAATTTTGGCCACCGTACTAGTATAGCGCCCGAGCTATGACGTGTTGAAAGTGAAAACTTTTTGGTTTTTTTTTGTATATAATGGGAAAGTTTTGGCCAAAATTATTCACCGCACTCATATAGCGCCCGAGCTATGACGTGTTGAACGTGAAAACTTTTTGTTTTTTTTTTGTATATAATGGGAAATTTTGGACAAAATTATTCACCGCACTCATATAGCGCCCGAGCTATGATGTGTTGAACGTGAAAACTATTGGTTCATTTTTTTTCATTAAATATTATGTAATATTTTGGTCAAAATTATTCACCGCAATCATAAAGCGCCCGAGTTATGACGTGTTGAACGTGAAAACTTTTGGTTTTTTTTTGTATATAATGGGAAATTTTGGCCAAAATTATTCACCGTACTCGTAAAGCGTTTGAGTTATAACGTGTTGAACGTGAAAACTTTTTTTTTTTTTTTTGAATATAATGGGAAATTTTGGACAAAATTAATCACCGCACTTATATAGCGCCCGAGTTATGACGTGTTGAACGTGAAAGCTTTTGGTTTTCTTTGTATATAATGGGAAATTTTGGACAACATTATTCACCGCACTCATATAGCGCCCGAGTTATGACGTGTTGAACGTGAAAACTTTTTTTTTTTTTGTATGCAATGGGAAATTTTGGTCAAAATTATTCATCGTACTCGTATAGCGCCCGAGTTATGACGTGTTGAACGTGAAAACTTTTTTTTTTTTTTGTATGCAATGGGAAATTTTGGTCAAAATTATTCATCGTACTCGTATAGCGCCCGAGTAATGACGTGTTGAACGTGAAAACTTTTGGTTTTTTTTTTTGTATGTAATGGGGAATTTCGTCCACCGTACTAGTATAGCGCCCGAGCTATAACGTGTTGAGCGTGAAAACTTTTGGTTTTTGTTTGTATATAATGGGAAAGTTTTGGCCATAATTATTCACCGCACTCATATGGCGCCCGAGTTATGACGTGTTGAACGTGAAAACTTTTTTTTTTTTTGTACACAATGGGAAATTTTGGTCAAAATTATTTATTGTACTCATATAGCGCCCGAGTTATAACGTGTTGAACGTGAAAACTTTTGGTTTATTTTTTTTGTATATAATGGGAAATTTTGGCCACCGTACTAGTATAGCGCCCGAGCTATGACGTGTTGAACGTGAAAGCTTTTGGTTTTTTTTTTGTATATTAAGGAAAATTTTGGCCAAAATTACTCATCGTACTCGTATAGCGCACGAGCTATGAATTGAAAACTTTTGATATTTTTTTTTGTATATATATGAAATTTTGGCCAAAATTAATCACCGTACTCGTATAGCGTCCGAGTTATGACGTGTTGAAAGTGAAAACTTTTGGTTTTTTTTTTGTATATAATGGGAAATTTTGGCAAAAATTATTCACCGCACTCGTATAGCGCCCGAGTTATGACGTGTTGAACGTGAAAATTATTGGTTTTTTTTTTGTTTAAAATGAAGAATTTTGGCCACCGTACTAGTATAGCGCCCGAGTAATGACGGGTTGAACGTGAAAACTTTTGGTTTTTTTTTTTGTATATAATGGGATATTTTAGCCAAAATTATTCACCGCACTCATATAGCGCCCGAGTTATGACGTGTTGCACGTGAAAACTATTGTTTTTTTTTTTGTATATAATGGGAAATTTTGGCCACCGTTCTAGTATGGCGAACGAGCTATGACGTGTTGAACGTGAAAGCTTTTGGTTTTTTTTTTTGTTTATAATGGAAAATTTTGGCCAAAATTAATCACCGTACTCATATAGCGCCAGAGCTATGACGTGTTGAACGTGAAAACTTTTGTTTTTTTTTTGTATATATTGGGAAATTTTGGCCAAAATTATTCACCTCACTCGTATAGCGCCCGAGTTATGACGTGTTGAACGTGAAAACTGTAGGTTTTTTTTTTGTATATAATGGGAAATTTTGTCCACCGTACTAGTATAGCGCCCGAGTTATGACGTGTTGAACGTGAAAACTTTTGGTTTTTTTTTTTTTTGTATACAAAGGGAAATTTTGGCCAAAAGTATTCATCGTTCTCGTATAGCGCCCGAGTTATGACGTGTTGAACGTGAAAACGTTTGGTTTTTTTTTGTATATAATGGGAAATTTTGGCCAAAATTACTCATCGTTCTGGTATAGCGCCCGAGCTATGACGTGTTGAACGTGAAAGCTTTTGGTTTATTTTTTTGTATATAATGGGAAATTTTGGCCAAAATTATTCATCGTACTCGTATAGCGCCCGAGTTATGACGTGTTGAACGTGAAAGTTTTTGGTTTTTTTTTTGTATATAATGGGAAATTTTGGCCACCGTTCTAGTATAGCGCCCGAGCTATGACGTGTTGAACGTGAAAACTTTTGGTTGTTTTTTTGTATATAATGGGAAATTTTGGCCAAAATTATTCACCGCACTCATATAGCGCCTGATCTATGACTTGTTGAACGTGAAAACTTTTGGTTCATTATTTTTTCATTTAATATCATGTGAAATTTTGGCCAATATTATTCACCGCACTCATAAAGCGCCCGAGTTATGACGTGTTGAACGTGAAAACTTTTGGTTTTTTTTTTGTATATAATGGGAAATTTTGGACAAAATTATTCACCGCACTCATATAGCGCCCGAGCTATGACGTATTGAACGTGAAAACTTTTGGTTTTTTTTTTGTATATAATGGGAAATTTTGGCCACCGTACTAGTATAGCGCCCGAGCTATGACGTGTTGAACGTGAAAACTTTTTGGTTTTTTTTTGTATATAATGGGAAAGTTTTGGCCAAAATTATTCACCGCACTCATATAGCGCCCGAGCTATGACGTGTTGAACGTGAAAACTTTTTGTTTTTTTTTTGTATATAATGGGAAATTTTGGCCACCGTACTAGTATAGCGCCCGAGCTATGACGTGTTGAACGTGAAAACTTTTGGTTGTTTTTTTGTATATAATGGGAAATTTTGGCCAAAATTATTCACCGCACTCATATAGCGCCTGATCTATGACTTGTTGAACGTGAAAACTTTTGGTTCATTATTTTTTCATTTAATATCATGTGAAATTTTGGCCAATATTATTCACCGCACTCATAAAGCGCCCGAGTTATGACGTGTTGAACGTGAAAACTTTTGGTTGTTTTTTTGTATATAATGGGAAATTTTGGCCAAAATTATTCACCGCACTCATATAGCGCCTGATCTATGACTTGTTGAACGTGAAAACTTTTGGTTCATTATTTTTTTCATTTAATATCATGTGAAATTTTGGCAAATATTATTCACCGCACTCATAAAGCGCCCGAGTTATGACGTGTTGAACGTGAAAACTTTTGGTTTTTTTTTGTATATAATGGGAAATTTTGGCCACCGTACTAGTATAGCGCCCCAGTTATGACGTGTTGAAGGTGAAAACTTTTATTTTTTTTTTTGTATATAATGGGAAATTTTGGCCAAAACTATTCATCGTTCTCGTATAGCGCCCGAGTTATGACGTGTTGAACGTGAAAACGTTTGGTTTATTTTTGTATATAATGGGAAATTTTGGCCACCGTACTAGTATAGCGCCCGAGCTATGACGTGTTGAACGTGAAAACTTTTTGTTTTTTTTTTGTATATAATGGGAAATTTTGGCCAAAATTATTCACCGCACTCATATGGCACCCGAGTTATGACGTGTTGAACGTGAAAGCTTTTGGTTTTTTTTTTGTATATAATGGAAAATTTTGGCCAAAATTACTCATCGTACTCGTATAGCGCACGAGTTATGAATTGAAAACTTTTTTTTTTTATTTGTATATAATGTGAAATTTTGGAAAAAATTATTCACCGCACTCATATAGCGCCCGAGCTATGACGTGTTGAACGTGAAAACTTATGGTTTTTTTTGTATACAATGTGAAATTTTGGTCAAGTTATTCACCGCACTTATATAGCGCCCGAGTTATGACGTGTTGAACGTGAAAGCTTTTGGTTTTTTTTTGTATATAATGTGAAATTTTGGACAAAATTATTCACCGCACTCATATAGCGCCCGAGTTATGACGTGTTGAACGTGAAAACTTTTGGTTTTTTTTTTGTATACAATGGGAAATTTTGGACAAAATTATTCACCGCACTCATATAGCGCCCGAGTTATGACGTGTTGAACGTGAAAGCTTTTGGTTTTTTTTTATATATAATGGGAAATTTTGGACAAAATTATTCACCGCACTCATATAGCGCCCGAGTTATGACGTGTTGAACGTGAAAACTTTTGGTTTTTTTTTGTATATAATGGGAAAGTTTGGTCAAAATTATTCATTGTACTCGTATAGCGCCCGAGTTATGACGTGTTGAACGTGAAAACTTTTGGTTCATTTTTCTTCATTTAATATTATGTGAAATTTTGGCCAACATTATTCACCGCACTCATAAAGCGCCCAAGCTATGTCGTGTTGAACGTGAAAACTTTTGGTTTTTTTTTGTATATAATGGGAAATTTTGGACAAAATTATTCACCGCACTCATATAGCGCCCGAGTTATGACGTGTTGAACGTGAAAGCTTTTGGTTTTTTTTTGTATATAATGGGAAATTTTGGACAAAATTATTCACCGCACTTATTTAGCGCCCGAGTTATGACGTGTTGAACGTGAAAGCTTTTGGTTTTTTTTTGTATATAATGGGAAATTTTGGACAAAATTATTCACCGCACTCATATAGCGCCCGAGTTATGACGTGTTGAACGTGAAAACTTTTGGTTTTTTTTGTGTATATAATGGGAAAGTTTGGTCAAAATTATTCATTGTACTCGTATAGCGCCCGAGCTATGACGTGTTGAACGTGAAAACTTTTTTTTTTTTGTATTTAATGGGAAGTTTTGGCCACCGTTCTAGTAAAGCGCCCGAGCTATGACGTGTTGAGCGTGAAAAATTTTGGTTTTTTTTTTTTGTATATAATGGGAAACTTTTGGCCAAAATTATTCACCGCACTCATATAGCGCCCGAGATATGACGTGTTGAACGTGAAAACTTTTGGTTTTTTTTTTTGTATAAAATGGGAAATTTTGGCCAAAATTATTCACCGCACTCATATAGCGCCCGAGTTATGACGTGTTGAACGTGAAAACTTTTGGTTTTTTTTGTGTATATAATGGGAAAGTTTGGTCAAAATTATTCATTGTACTCGTATAGCGCCCGAGTTATGACGTGTTGAACGTGAAAACTTTTTTTTTTTTGTATTTAATGGGAAGTTTTGGCCACCGTACTAGTTAAGCGCCCGAGCTATGACGTGTTGAGCGTGAAAAATTTTGGTTTTTTTTTTTGTATATAATGGGAAACTTTTGGCCAAAATTATTCACCGCACTCATATAGCGCCCGAGTTATGACGTGTTGAACGTGAAAGCTTTTGGTTTTTTTTTTGTATATAATGGGAAAGTTTGGTCAAAATTATTCATTGTACTCGTATAGCGCCCGAGTTATGACGTGTTGAACGTGAAAACTTTTGGTTTTTTTTTTGTATACAATGGAAAATTTTGGCCACCGTTCTAGTATAGCGCCCGAGCTTTGACGTGTTGAACGTGAAAACTTTAGGTTTTTTTTTTTGTATATGATGGGAAATTTTGGCCAAAATTATTCACCGCACTCATAAAGCGCCCGAGTTATGACGTGTTGAACGTGAAAACTGTTTGTTTTTTTTTTTGTATACAATGGGAAATTTTAGCCAAAATTATTCACCGCACTCATATAGCGCCCGAGTTATGACGTGTTGAACGTGAAAGCTTTTGGTTTTTTTTTGTATATAATGGGAAATTTTGGACAAAATTAGTCACCGCACTCATATAGCGCCCGAGTTATGACGTGTTGAACGTGAAAACTTTTGGTTATTTTTTTGTATATAATGGGAAATTTTGGACAAAATTATTCACCGCACTCATATAGCGCCCGAGTTATGACGTGTTGAACGTGAAAACTTTTGGTTTTTTTTGTATAAAATGGGAAATTTTGGACAAAATTATTCACCGCACTCATATAGCGCCCGAGCTATGACGTGTTGAACGTGAAAACTTTTGGTTTTTTTTTGTATATAATGGGAAATTTTGGACAAAATTATTCACCGCACTTATATAGCGCCCGAGTAATGACGTGTTGAACGTGAAAGCTTTTGGTTTTTTTTTTGTATACAATGGGAAATTTTGGACAAAATTATTCAGCGTACTCATATAGCGCCCGAGTTATGACGTGTTGAACGTGAAAGCTTTTGGTTTTTTTTGTATATAATGGGAAATTTTGGACAAAATTAGTCACCGCACTCATATAGCGCCCGAGTTATGACGTGTTGAACGTGAAAACTTTTGGTTTTTTTTTTGTATACAATGGGAAATTTTGGACAAAATTATTCACCGCACTCATATAGCGCCCGAGCTAAGATGTGTTGAACGTGAAAACTTTTGGTTCATTTTTCTTCATTTAATATTATGTGAAATTTTGGCCAAAATTATTCGCCGCACTCTTATGGCGCCCAAATTATGACGTGTTGAACGTGAAAACTTTTGGTTTTTTTTTGTATATAATGGGAAATTTTGGACAAAATTATTCACCGCACTCATATAGCGCCCGAGCTATGACGTGTTGAACGTGAAAGCTTTTGGTTTTTTTTTTGTATACAATGGGAAATTTTGGACAAAATTATTCAGCGTTCTCATATAGCGCCCGAGTTATGACGTGTTGAACGTGAAAGCTTTTGGTTTTTTTTTTGTATATAATGGGAAATTTTGGACAAAATTATTCAGCGCACTCATATAGCGCCCGAGTTATGACGTGTTGAACGTGAAAGCTTTTGGTTTTTTTTGTATATAATGGGAAATTTTGGACAAAATTATTCACCGCAATCATAAAGCGCCCGAGTTATGACGTGTTGAACGTGAAAACTTTTGGTTTTTTTTTGTATATAATGGGAAATTTTGGACAAAATTATTCACCGCACTTATATAGCGCCCGAGCTATGACGTGTTGAACGTGAAAACTTTTCGTTTTTTTTTTGTATATAATGGGTAAGTTTGGTCAAAATTATTCATTGTACTCGTATAGCGCCCGAGATATGACGTGTTGAACGTGAAAACTTTTGGTTTTTTTTTGTATATAATGGGAAATTTTTGACAAAATTATTCACCGCACTCATATAGCTCCCGAGTTATGACGTGTTGAACGTGAAAACTTTTGGTTTTTTTTTTAATATAATGGGAAATTTTGGCCACCATACTAGTATAGCGCCCGAGCTATGACGTGTTGAACGTGAAAACTTTTGGTTTTTTTTTTGTATATAATGGGAAATTTTGGACAAAATTATTCACCGCACTCATATAGCGCCCGAGTTATGACGTGTTGAACGTGAAAACTTTTTGTTTTTATTTTTATATAATGGGAAATTTTGGACAAAATTATTCACCGCACTCATATAGCGCCCGAGCTATGACGTGTTGAACGTGAAAGCTTTTGGTTTTTTTTTTTGTATATAATGGGAAATTTTGGCCACCGTACTAGTATAGCGCCCAAGCTATGACGTGTTGAACGTGAAAACTTTTGGTTTTTTTTTGTATATAATGGGAAAGTTTTGGCCAAAATTACTCATCGAACTCGTATAGCGCACGAGTTATGAATTAAAAACTTTTGTTTTTTTTTTTTTTTGTATATTATATGAAATTTTGGCCAAAATTAATCACCGTTATCGTATAGCGTCCGAGTTATGACGTGTTGAACGGGAAAACTTTTGTTTTTTTTTTTTGTAAACAAGGGGAATATTGGGCAAAAGTATTCATCGTACTCGTATACCGCCTGAGTTATGACGGGTTGAACGTGAAAGCTTTTGTTGTTTTTTGTTTGTATACAATGGCAAATATTGGCTAAAAGCATTTATCGTACTCGTAAAGCGCCCGAGTTATGACGTGTTGAACGTGAAAACTTTTGTTTTTTTTTTTGTATATAATGGGAAATTTTGGCCAAAATTATTCATTGTACTCGTATAGCGCCCGAGTTATGACGGGTTGAACGTGAAAGCTTTTGTTGTTTTTGGTTTTGTATACAATGGAAAACATTGGGCAAAAGTATTCATCGTACTCGTATAGCGCCCGAGCTATGACGTGTTGAACGTGAAAACTTTTGGTTTTTTTTTTGTATATAATGGAAAATTTTGGCCAAAATTACTCATCATACTCGTATAGCGCCCGAGTTATGACGTGTTGAACGTGAAAGCTTTTGGTTTTTTTTTGTATATAATGTTAAATTTTGGACAAAATTATTCATTGTACTCGTATAGCGCCCGAGTTATGACGGGTTGAACGTGAAAGCTTTTGTTGTTTTTGTTTTTGTATACAATGGAAAATATTGGGCAAAAGTATTCATCGTACTCGTATAGCGCCCGAGCTATGACGTGTTGAACGTGAAAACTTTTTTTTTTTTTTTTTGTATATAATGGGAAATTTTGGACAAAATTATTCACCGCACTTATATAGCGCCCGAGCTATGACGTGTTGAACGTGAAAGCTTTTGGTTTTTTTTTGTATATAATGGGAAATTTTGGACAAAATTATTCACCGCACTCATATAGCGCCCAATTATGACGTGTTGAACGTGAAAACTTTTGGTTTTTTTTTGTATATAATGTGAAATTTTGGCCAAAATTATTCACCGTACTCGTAAAGCGTCCGAGTAATAACGTGTTGAACGTGAAAACTTTTTTTTTTTTTTTTGTATATAATGGGAAATTTTGGCCAAAATTACTCATCGTACTCGTATAGCGCCCGAGTTATGACGTGTTGAACGTGAAAGCTTTTGTTGTTTTTTGTTTGTATACAATGGCAAATATTGGCTAAAAATATTTATCGTACTCGTATAGCGCCCGAGTTATGACGTGCTGAACGTGAAAACTTTTGTTTTTTTTTTTGTATATAATGGGAAATTTTGGCCAAAATTATTCATTGTACTCGTATAGCGCCCGAGTTATGACGTGTTGAACGTGAAAACTTTTGGTTTTTTTTTTTGTATATAATGGGAAATTTTGGACAAAATTATTCACCGCACTCATATAGCGCCCGAGCTATGACATGTTGAACGTGAAAGCTTTTGGTTTTTTTTTGTATATAATGGGAAATTTTGGACAAAATTATTCACCGCACTCATATAGCGCCCAAATTATGACGTGTTGAACGTGAAAACTTTTGGTTTTTTTTTGTATATAATGTGAAATTTTGGCCAAAATTATTCACCGTACTCGTAAAGCGTCCGAGTTATAACGTGTTGAACGTGAAAACTTTTTTTTTTTTTGTTGTATACAATGGGAAATTTTGGACAAAATTAATCACCGCACTTATATAGCGCCCGAGCTATGACGTGTTGAACGTGAAAGCTTTTGGTTTTTTTTTGTATATAATGGGAAATTTTGGACAAAATTATTCACCGTACTCGTAAAGCGTCCGAGTTTAAACGTGTTGAACGTGAAAACTTTTGTTTTTTTTTGTATAAAATGGGAGATTTTGGACAAAATTATTCACCGCACTCGTAAAGCGCCCGAGTTATGACGTGTTGAACGTGAAAACTTTTGGTTTTTTTTTTGTATATAATGTGAAATTTTGGCCAAAATTATTCACCGTACTCGTAAAGCGTCCGAGTTATAACGTGTTGAACGTGAAAACTTTTTTTTTTTTTTTTGTATATAATGGGAAATTTTGGACAAAATTATTCACCGCACTTATATAGCGCCCGAGCTATGACGTGTTGAACGTGAAAGCTTTTGGTTTTTTTTTGTATATAATGTGAAATTTTGGCCAAAATTATTCACCGTACTCGTAAAGCGTCCGAGTAATAACGTGTTGAACGTGAAAACTTTTTGTTTTTATTTTTATATAATGGGAAATTTTGGACAAAATTATTCACCGCACTCATATAGCGCCCGAGCTATGACGTGTTGAACGTGAAAGCTTTTGGTTTTTTTTTTTGTATATAATGGGAAATTTTGGCCACCGTACTAGTATAGCGCCCAAGCTATGACGTGTTGAACGTGAAAACTTTTGGTTTTTTTTTGTATATAATGGGAAAGTTTTGGCCAAAATTACTCATCGAACTCGTATAGCGCACGAGTTATGAATTAAAAACTTTTGTTTTTTTTTTTTTTTTGTATATTATATGAAATTTTGGCCAAAATTAATCACCGTTATCGTATAGCGTCCGAGTTATGACGTGTTGAACGGGAAAACTTTTGTTTTTTTTTTTTGTAAACAAGGGGAATATTGGGCAAAAGTATTCATCGTACTCGTATACCGCCTGAGTTATGACGGGTTGAACGTGAAAGCTTTTGTTGTTTTTTGTTTGTATACAATGGCAAATATTGGCTAAAAGCATTTATCGTACTCGTAAAGCGCCCGAGTTATGACGTGTTGAACGTGAAAACTTTTGTTTTTTTTTTTGTATATAATGGGAAATTTTGGCCAAAATTATTCATTGTACTCGTATAGCGCCCGAGTTATGACGGGTTGAACGTGAAAGCTTTTGTTGTTTTTGGTTTTGTATACAATGGAAAACATTGGGCAAAAGTATTCATCGTACTCGTATAGCGCCCGAGCTATGACGTGTTGAACGTGAAAACTTTTGGTTTTTTTTTTGTATATAATGGAAAATTTTGGCCAAAATTACTCATCATACTCGTATAGCGCCCGAGTTATGACGTGTTGAACGTGAAAGCTTTTGGTTTTTTTTTGTATATAATGTTAAATTTTGGACAAAATTATTCATTGTACTCGTATAGCGCCCGAGTTATGACGGGTTGAACGTGAAAGCTTTTGTTGTTTTTGTTTTTGTATACAATGGAAAATATTGGGCAAAAGTATTCATCGTACTCGTATAGCGCCCGAGCTATGACGTGTTGAACGTGAAAACTTTTTTTTTTTTTTTTGTATATAATGGGAAATTTTGGACAAAATTATTCACCGCACTTATATAGCGCCCGAGCTATGACGTGTTGAACGTGAAAGCTTTTGGTTTTTTTTTGTATATAATGGGAAATTTTGGACAAAATTATTCACCGCACTCATATAGCGCCCAATTATGACGTGTTGAACGTGAAAACTTTTTGTTTTTTTTTGTATATAATGTGAAATTTTGGCCAAAATTATTCACCGTACTCGTAAAGCGTCCGAGTAATAACGTGTTGAACGTGAAAACTTTTTTTTTTTTTTTGTATATAATGGGAAATTTTGGCCAAAATTACTCATCGTACTCGTATAGCGCCCGAGTTATGACGTGTTGAACGTGAAAGCTTTTGTTGTTTTTTGTTTGTATACAATGGCAAATATTGGCTAAAAATATTTATCGTACTCGTATAGCGCCCGAGTTATGACGTGCTGAACGTGAAAACTTTTGTTTTTTTTTTTGTATATAATGGGAAATTTTGGCCAAAATTATTCATTGTACTCGTATAGCGCCCGAGTTATGACGTGTTGAACGTGAAAACTTTTGGTTTTTTTTTTTGTATATAATGGGAAATTTTGGACAAAATTATTCACCGCACTCATATAGCGCCCGAGCTATGACATGTTGAACGTGAAAGCTTTTGGTTTTTTTTTGTATATAATGGGAAATTTTGGACAAAATTATTCACCGCACTCATATAGCGCCCAAATTATGACGTGTTGAACGTGAAAACTTTTGGTTTTTTTTTGTATATAATGTGAAATTTTGGCCAAAATTATTCACCGTACTCGTAAAGCGTCCGAGTTATAACGTGTTGAACGTGAAAACTTTTTTTTTTTGTTGTATACAATGGGAAATTTTGGACAAAATTAATCACCGCACTTATATAGCGCCCGAGCTATGACGTGTTGAACGTGAAAGCTTTTGGTTTTTTTTTGTATATAATGGGAAATTTTGGACAAAATTATTCACCGTACTCGTAAAGCGTCCGAGTTTAAACGTGTTGAACGTGAAAACTTTTGTTTTTTTTTGTATAAAATGGGAGATTTTGGACAAAATTATTCACCGCACTCGTAAAGCGCCCGAGTTATGACGTGTTGAACGTGAAAACTTTTGGTTTTTTTTTTGTATATAATGTGAAATTTTGGCCAAAATTATTCACCGTACTCGTAAAGCGTCCGAGTTATAACGTGTTGAACGTGAAAACTTTTTTTTTTTTTTTTGTATATAATGGGAAATTTTGGACAAAATTATTCACCGCACTTATATAGCGCCCGAGCTATGACGTGTTGAACGTGAAAGCTTTTGGTTTTTTTTTGTATATAATGGGAAATTTTTGACAAAATTATTCACCGCACTCATATAGCGCCCGAGTTATCACGTGTTTAACGTGAAAACTTCTTTTTTTTTTTGTATACAATGGGAAATTTTGGTCAAAATTATTTATTGTACTCGTATAGCGCCCGAGTAATGACGTGTTGAACGTGAAAACTTTTGGTTTTTTTTTTGTATGTAATGGGAAATTTTGGCCACCGTACTAGTATAGCGCCCGAGTTATGACGTGTTGAACGTAAACTTTTGGTTTTTTTTTTGTATATAATGGGAAATTTTGGACAAAATTATTCAGCGCACTCGTAAAGCGCCCCGAGTTATGACGTGTTGAACGTGAAAACTTTTTTTTTTTTTTTTGTATATAATGTGAAATTTTGGCCAAAATTATTCACCGTACTCGTAAAGCGTCCGAGTTATAACGTGTTGAACGTGAAAACTTTTTTTTTTTTTTGTATACAATGGGAAATTTTGGACAAAATTAATCACCGCACTTATATAGCGCCCGAGCTATGACGTGTTGAACGTGAAAGCTTTTGGTTTTTTTTTGTATATAATGGGAAATTTTGGACAAAATTATTCACCGTACTCGTAAAGCGTCCGAGTTTAAACGTGTTGAACGTGAAAACTTTTGTTTTTTTTTGTATAAAATGGGGAAATTTTGGCCAAAATTATTCACCGCACTCGTAAAGCGCCCGAGTTATGACGTGTTGAACGTGAAAACTTTTGGTTTTTTTTTTGTATATAATGTGAAATTTTGGACAAAATTATTCACCGCACTTATATAGCGCCCGAGCTATGACGTGTTGAACGTGAAAGCTTTTGGTTTTTTTTTGTATATAATGGGAAATTTTTGACAAAATTATTCACCGCACTCATATAGCGCCCGAGTAATGACGTGTTGAACGTGAAAACTTTTGGTTTTTTTTTTGTATGTAATGGGAAATTTTGGCCACCGTACTAGTATAGCGCCCGAGTTATGACGTGTTGAACGTGAAAACTTTTGGTTTTTTTTTTTGTATATAATGGGAAATTTTGGACAAAATTATTCAGCGCACTCATATAGCGCCCGAGCTATGACGTGTTGAACGTGAAAGCTTTTGGTTTTTTTTGTATATAATGGGAAATTTTGGACAAAATTAGTCACCGCACTCATATAGCGCCCGAGCTATGACGTGTTGAACGTGAAAACTTTTGGTTTTTTTTTTGTATACAATGGGAAATTTTGGACAAAATTATTCACCGCACTCATAAAGCGCCCGAGCTATGATGTGTTGAACGTGAAAACTTTTGGTTCATTTTTTTTCATTTAATAGTATGTGATATTTTGGCCAAAATTAATCACCGCAATCATAAAGCGCCCGAGCTATGACGTGTTGAACGTGAAAACTTTTGGTTTTTTTTTGTATATAATGGGAAATTTTGGCCAAAATTATTCACCGTACTCGTAAAGCGTCCGAGTTATAACGTGTTGAACGTGAAAACTTTTTTTTTTTTTTTGTATATAATGGGAAATTTTGGCCAAAATTACTCATCGTACTCGTATAGCGCCCGAGCTATGACGTGTTGAACGTGAAAGCTTTTGGTGTTTTTTTGTGTATAATGGGAAATTTTGGACAAAATTATTCACCGTACTCGTAAAGCGTCCGAGTTTAAACGTGTTGAACGTGAAAACTTTTGGTTTTTTTTGTATAAAATGGGAAATTTTGGACAAAATTATTCATTGTACTCGTATAGCGCCCGAGTTATGACGGGTTGAACGTGAAAGCTTTTGTTGTTTTTGGTTTTGTATACAATGGAAAACATTGGGCAAAAGTATTCATCGTACTCGTATAGCGCCCGAGCTATGACGTGTTGAACGTGAAAACTTTTGGATTTTTTTTTGTATATAATGGAAAATTTTGGCCAAAATTACTCATCGTACTCGTATAGCGCCCGAGTTATGACGTGTTGAACGTGAAAGCTTTTGGTTTTTTTTTGTATATAATGGGAAATTTTGGACAAAATTATTCATTGTACTCGTATAGCGCCCGAGTTATGACGGGTTGAACGTGAAAGCTTTTGTTGTTTTTGTTTTTGTATACAATGGAAAATATTGGGCAAAAGTATTCATCGTAGTCGTATAGCGCCCGAGCTATGACGTGTTGAACGTGAAAACTTTTTTTTTTTTTTTGTATATAATGGGAAATTTTGGACAAAATTATTCACCGCACTTATATAGCGCCAGAGCTATGACGTGTTGACCGTGAAAGCTTTTGGTTTTTTTTTGTATATAATGGGAAATTTTGGACAAAATTATTCACCGCACTCATATAGCGCCCAATTATGACGTGTTGAACGTGAAAACTTTTGGTTTTTTTTTTGTATATAATGTGAAATTTTGGCCAAAATTATTCACCGTACTCGTAAAGCGTCCGAGTAATAACGTGTTGAACGTGAAAACTTTTTTTTTTTTTTTTGTATATAATGGGAAATTTTGGCCAAAATTACTCATCGTACTCGTATAGCGCCCGAGTTATGACGTGTTGAACGTGAAAGCTTTTGTTGTTTTTTGTTTGTATACAATGGCAAATATTGGCTTAAAATATTTATCGTACTCGTATAGCGCCCGAGTTATGACGTGCTGAACGTGAAAACTTTTGTTTTTTTTTTTGTATATAATGGGAAATTTTGGCCAAAATTATTCATTGTACTCGTAAAGCGCCCGAGTTATGACGTGTTGAACGTGAAAACTTTTGGTTTTTTTTTTTGTATATAATGGGAAATTTTGGACAAAATTATTCACCGCACTCATATAGCGCCCGAGCTATGACATGTTGAACGTGAAAGCTTTTGGTTTTTTTTTGTATATAATGGGAAATTTTGGACAAAATTATTCACCGCACTCATATAGCGCCCAAATTATGACGTGTTGAACGTGAAAACTTTTGGTTTTTTTTTGTATATAATGTGAAATTTTGGCCAAAATTATTCACCGTACTCGTAAAGCGTCCGAGTTATAACGTGTTGAACGTGAAAACTTTTTTTTTTTTTGTTGTATACAATGGGAAATTTTGGACAAAATTAATCACCGCACTTATATAGCGCCCGAGCTATGACGTGTTGAACGTGAAAGCTTTTGGTTTTTTTTTGTATATAATGGGAAATTTTGGACAAAATTATTCACCGTACTCGTAAAGCATCCGAGTTTAAACGTGTTGAACGTGAAAACTTTTGTTTTTTTTTGTATAAAATGGGAAATTTTGGACAAAATTATTCACCGCACTCGTAAAGCGCCCGAGTTATGACGTGTTGAACGTGAAAACTTTTGGTTTTTTTTTGTATATAATGTGAAATTTTGGCCAAAATTATTCACCGTACTCGTAAAGCGTCCGAGTTATAACGTGTTGAACGTGAAAACTTTTTTTTTTTTTTTTGTATATAATGGGAAATTTTGGGCAAAATTATTCACCGCACTTATATAGCGCCCGAGCTATGACGTGTTGAACGTGAAAGCTTTTGGTTTTTTTTTGTATATAATGGGAAATTTTTGACAAAATTATTCACCGCACTCATATAGCGCCCGAGTTATCACGTGTTTAACGTGAAAACTTTTTTTTTTTTTTGTATACAATGGGAAATTTTGGTCAAAATTATTTATTGTACTCGTATAGCGCCCGAGTAATGACGTGTTGAACGTGAAAACTTTTGGTTTTTTTTTTGTATGTAATGGGAAATTTTGGCCACCGTACTAGTATAGCGCCCGAGTTATGACGTGTTGAACGTGAAAACTTTTGGTTTTTTTTTTGTATATAATGGGAAATTTTGGACAAAATTATTCAGCGCACTCGTAAAGCCCCCGAGTTATGACGTGTTGAACGTGAAAACTTTTTTTTTTTTTTTTGTATATAATGTGAAATTTTGGCCAAAATTATTCACCGTACTCGTAAAGCGTCCGAGTTATAACGTGTTGAACGTGAAAACTTTTTTTTTTTTTTTTGTATACAATGGGAAATTTTGGACAAAATTAATCACCGCACTTATATAGCGCCCGAGCTATGACGTGTTGAACGTGAAAGCTTTTGGTTTTTTTTTGTATATAATGGGAAATTTTGGACAAAATTATTCACCGTACTCGTAAAGCGTCCGAGTTTAAACGTGTTGAACGTGAAAACTTTTGTTTTTTTTTGTATAAAATGGGAAATTTTGGACAAAATTATTCACCGCACTCGTAAAGCGCCCGAGTTATGACGTGTTGAACCTGAAAACTTTTGGTTTTTTTTTTGTATATAATGTGAAATTTTGGACAAAATTATTCACCGCACTTATATAGCGCCCGAGCTATGACGTGTTGAACGTGAAAACTTTTGGTTTTTTTTTTGTATACAATGGGAAATTTTGGACAAAATTATTCACCGCACTCATATAGCGCCCGAGCTATGATGTGTTGAACGTGAAAACTTTTGGTTCATTTTTTTTCATTTAATAGTATGTGATATTTTGGCCAAAATTAATCACCGCAATCATAAAGCGCCCGAGCTATGACGTGTTGAACGTGAAAACTTTTGGTTTTTTTTTGTATATAATGGGAAATTTTGGCCAAAATTATTCACCGTACTCGTAAAGCGTCCGAGTTATAACGTGTTGAACGTGAAAACTTTTTTTTTTTTTTTGTATATAATGGGAAATTTTGGACAAAATTATTCACCGCACTCATATAGCGCCCGAGTTATGACGTGTTGAACGTGAAAACTTTTCGTTTTTTTTTTGTATATAATGGGAAATTTTGGACAAAATTATTCACCGTACTCGTATAGCGCCCGAGTTATGACGTGTTGAACGTGAAAACTTTTCGTTTTTTTTTTGTATATAATGGGTAAGTTTGGTCAAACTTATTCATTGTACTCGTATAGCGCCCGAGATATGACGTGTTGAACGTGAAAACTTTTGGTTTTTTTTTTGTATATAATGGGAAATTTTTGACAAAATTATTCACCGCACTCATATAGCTCCCGAGTTATGACGTGTTGAACGTGAAAACTTTTGGTTTTTTTTTAATATAATGGGAAATTTTGGCCACCATACTAGTATAGCGCCCGAGCTATGACGTGTTGAACGTGAAAACTTTTGGTTTTTTTTTTGTATATAATGGGAAATTTTGGACAAAATTATTCACCGCACTCATATAGCGCCCGAGTTATCACGTGTTTAACGTGAAAACTTTTTTTTTTTTTTGTATACAATGGGAAATTTTGGTCAAAATTATTTATTGTACTCGTATAGCGCCCGAGTAATGACGTGTTGAACGTGAAAACTTTTGGTTTTTTTTTTGTATGTAATGGGAAATTTTGGCCACCGTACTAGTATAGCGCCCGAGTTATGACGTGTTGAACGTGAAAACTTTTGGTTTTTTTTTTGTATATAATGGGAAATTTTGGACAAAATTATTCACCGTACTCGTAAAGCGTCCGAGTTATAACGTGTTGAACGTGAAAACTTTTTTTTTTTTTTTTGTATACAATGGGAAATTTTGGACAAAATTAATCACCGCACTTATATAGCGCCCGAGCTATGACGTGTTGAACGTGAAAGCTTTTGGTTTTTTTTTGTATATAATGGGAAATTTTGGACAAAATTATTCACCGTACTCGTAAAGCGTCCGAGTTTAAACGTGTTGAACGTGAAAACTTTTGTTTTTTTTTGTATAAAATGGGAAATTTTGGACAAAATTATTCACCGCACTCGTAAAGCGCCCGAGTTATGACGTGTTGAACCTGAAAACTTTTGGTTTTTTTTTTGTATATAATGTGAAATTTTGGACAAAATTATTCACCGCACTTATATAGCGCCCGAGCTATGACGTGTTGAACGTGAAAACTTTTGGTTTTTTTTTTGTATACAATGGGAAATTTTGGACAAAATTATTCACCGCACTCATATAGCGCCCGAGCTATGATGTGTTGAACGTGATCACTTTTGGTTCATTTTTTTTCATTTAATAGTATGTGATATTTTGGCCAAAATTAATCACCGCAATCATAAAGCGCCCGAGCTATGACGTGTTGAACGTGAAAACTTTTGGTTTTTTTTTGTATATAATGGGAAATTTTGGCCAAAATTATTCACCGTACTCGTAAAGCGTCCGAGTTATAACGTGTTGAACGTGAAAACTTTTTTTTTTTTTTTGTATATAATGGGAAATTTTGGCCAAAATTACTCATCGTACTCGTATAGCGCCCGAGCTATGACGTGTTGAACGTGAAAGCTTTTGGTTTTTTTTTGTGTATAATGGGAAATTTTGGACAAAATTATTCACCGTACTCGTAAAGCGTCCGAGTTTAAACGTGTTGAACGTGAAAACTTTTGGTTTTTTTTGTATAAAATGGGAAATTTTGGACAAAATTATTCACCGCACTCGTAAAGCGCCCGAGTTATAACGTGTTGAACGTGAAAACTTTTTTTTTTTGTTTTGTATATAATGGGAAATTTTGGACAAAATTATTCACCGCACTCATATAGCGCCCGAGCTATGATGTGTTGAACGTGAAAACTTTTGGTTCATTTTTTTTCATTTAATATTATGTGAAATTTTGGCCAAAATTATTCACCGTACTCGTAAAGCGTCCGAGTTATAACGTGTTGAACGTGAAAACTTTTTTTTTTTTTTTGTATATAATGGGAAATTTTGGACAAAATTAATCACCGCACTTATATAGCGCCCGAGCTATGACGTGTTCAACGTGAAAGCTTTTGGTTTTTTTTTTTTATATAATGGGAAATTTTGGACAAAATTATTCACCGTACTTGTAAAGCGTCCGAGTTTAAACGTGTTGAACGTGAAAACTCTTGGTTTTTTTTTGTATATAATGGGAAATTTTGGACAAAATTATTCACCGCACTCGTAAAGCGCCCGAGTTATAACGTGTTGAACGTGAAAACTTTTTTTTTTTTTTTGTATATAATGGGAAATTTTGGACAAAATTATTCACCGTACTCGTAAAGCGTCCGAGTTTAAACGTGTTGAACGTGAAAACTTTTGGTTTTTTTTGTATAAAATGGGAAATTTTGGACAAAATTATTCACCGCACTCGTATAGCGCCCGAGTTATAACGTGTTGAACGTGAAAATTTTTTTTTTTTTTTTGTATATAATGGGAAATTTTGGACAAAATTATTCACCGCACTCATATAGCGCCCGAGTTATGACGTGTTGAACGTGAAAACTTTTCGTTTTTTTTTTGTATATAATGGGAAATTTTGGACAAAATTATTCACCGTACTCGTATAGCGCCCGAGTTATGACGTGTTGAACGTGAAAACTTTTCGTTTTTTTTTTGTATATAATGGGTAAGTTTGGTCAAACTTATTCATTGTACTCGTATAGCGCCCGAGATATGACGTGTTGAACGTGAAAACTTTTGGTTTTTTTTTTGTATATAATGGGAAATTTTTGACAAAATTATTCACCGCACTCATATAGCTCCCGAGTTATGACGTGTTGAACGTGAAAACTTTTGGTTTTTTTTTAATATAATGGGAAATTTTGGCCACCATACTAGTATAGCGCCCGAGCTATGACGTGTTGAACGTGAAAACTTTTGGTTTTTTTTTTGTATATAATGGGAAATTTTGGACAAAATTATTCACCGCACTCATATAGCGCCCGAGTTATGACGTGTTGAACGTGAAAACTTTTTGTTTTTTTTTTTATATAATGGGAAATTTTGGACAAAATTATTCACCGCACTCATATAGCGCCCGAGCTATGACGTGTTGAACGTGAAAACTTTTAGTTTTTTTTTGTATATAATGGGAAAGTTTTGGCCAAAATTACTCATCGTACTCGTATAGCGCACGAGTTATGAATTAAAAACTTTTTTTTTTTTTTTTTTGTATATAATGTGAAATTTTGGCCAAAATTAATCACCGTAATCGTATAGCGTCCGAGCTATGACGTGTTGAACGTGAAAACTTTTGTTTTTTTTTTTTGTAAACAATGGGAAATATTGGCCAAAAGTATTCATCGTACTCGTATAGCGCCCTAGTTATGACGTGTTGAACGTGAAAGCTTTTTTGTTTTTTTTTTTTGTATATAATGGGAAATTTTGGCCAAAATTATTCATTGTACTCGTATAGCGCCCGAGTTATGACGGGTTGAACGTGAAAGCTTTTGTTGTTTTTGTTTTTGTATACAATGGAAAATATTGGGCAAAAGTTTTCATCGTACTCGTATAGCGCCCGAGCTATGACGTGTTGAACGTGAAAACTTTTGGTTTTTTTTTTGTATATAATGGAAAATTTTGGACAAAAGAAATCATCGTACTCGTATAGCGCCCGAGTTATGACGTGTTGAACGTGAAAAATTTTGGTTTTTTTTTGTATATAATGTGAAATTTTGGCCAAAATTATTCACCGTACTCGTAAAGCGTCCGAGTTATAACGTGTTGAACGTGAAAACTTTTTTTTTTTTTTTTGTATATAATGGGAAATTTTGGACAAAATTATTCACCGCACTTATATAGCGCCCGAGCTATGACGTGTTGAACGTGAAAGCTTTTGGTTTTTTTTTGTATATAATGGGAAATTTTGGACAAAATTATTCACCGCACTCATATAGCGCCCAAATTATGACGTGTTGAACGTGAAAAATTTTGGTTTTTTTTTGTATATAATGTGAAATTTTGGCCAAAATTATTCACCGTACTCGTAAAGCGTCCGAGTTATAACGTGTTGAACGTGAAAACTTTTTTTTTTTTTTTTGTATATAATGGGAAATTTTGGACAAAATTAATCACCGCACTTATATAGCGCCCGAGCTATGACGTGTTGAACGTGAAAGCTTTTGGTTTTTTTTTGTATATTATAATAAGATTGGTATTCCATCACAATAATAATAAGATTGGTCCAGTGGTTGAGAAGGAGAAGACGTCAGTCTTCTCCAATGGTTATTTATTGAATCTCGCTTAGAGTTAGAGCTGTCCACCATGAAGCAGTGAGCAGCCGTTTTACATACATTTAAGACTTATTATATATAGCAAGAGAGTCAGAGAGAGTCATGCGCGCACATATGTATACATAGCGACGGTCAAGCGTGAGAACGCTGACTTAGCTATTTGGGCGGTCGTTGATATCAAGTACGGATCATATTACGTCTGCACTTGAATATGCGCAGAGGGCACTTAGCGTTAAGCGCGCTGCGACAAAGTCGCTGTTATGTTTATGTATGCATTCTGTTGGCATAACAACAAAGTGTTGCAGCCTTATTCATATGTATGTATATATGTATGTACGCATGCTACATCTCCCTCCTTTAAAAAAATAACGTAATTTATGTAGTTATTTTAAGTATTAATGTTAATAATTTTTTTTTTTGTGTTTTTTTTTTTTTGAATTTTTTTTTTGTTTATATTATTTTAATATAAAAAATTTTGTTAATATGTAAGTGTAAATGTATATGTTTTAAAACTATGTGTATTTAGAAAAAAAAATATATGTATGTGTTAGTAATTTATTTCAATCGTTGTCTCTTTTTATATAAAAAAAAAAAAAAGAATTTTTCTTTCTTTTTGAGTTTCCTTTTCTTAAATTCCATTTTCCTTTTATTGTTTTGTATTATTTTGTTCGAACAGTTTTCTTTGTTTATATTAAAGTTTTCAATTCAATTATTATAAAGTTTTAATCTATCCTTATGTACTTTTTGTTCTTTCTTTTTAGTATCCCTAATTATTATATTATCGTTATTTTCTAACTTTTCTACTGTATAGGGTCCTAAATAAGTTGGATCTAACTTATGTCCTGTTTCATTCTTAAGTAGTACTTTATCTCCTACCGATATATCTATGTTTATTACTTTTTTATCATATAATTCCTTATTCTTTCTCTTATTTTCTTCTAACATAATTCTAGCTCTTTTATATGCTATTTCTAATCTATATTTACTTTCTTTAGCATAATCATCTATATTATATAAAGGTTCTATGGTATCTGTGTTATTAAAATGTTTTAATAAATTGTTTGTTTTACCGAAAACAAGTTCATATGGACAATAGTCATGTGCCATAGATGGGGTTGTGTTGAAACAGTAAACAAAATATTGGATCCATACGTCCCAATCAGTTTTATCAACCGATATATATGAACGTATGTATTCATTAAAAGTTCTGTGACTTCTTTCGACTGTTCCAACTGTCTGGTGGTGGTGTGCAGTTGATGTTATGTTATTTATTTGTAAATACTTGCACAAATCATTTATTATAGAATTTTTGTATTCTGTTCCCATGTCCGTAATGAACGTCTTCATTGGACCGTACTTCAGAATAAAATTCTCAAAAATCGCTTTTGCTACTGTGTTAGCACTTTTGTTTGGAATTGGAATCGCGACTAGATATTTGGTCAGATCACAAATTAATGTGACTGCGTATTCATTTCCATTTTCAGACTTGGGTAGTGGACCAATGGTGTCTACTATAACCCTGTCGAAAGCGTGTATTGGCGTATCAGTTATTGTTAAAGGAGTTTTTATATTTCTTGTCACTTTTGATTTTTGGCATTTTGGACATTTTCGTATGTACTCAGTAATATCTCGAGTCATACCTTTCCAATAATAATGTCTTTTGACCTTGGCCAAGGTTTTTGAGATGCCTGTGTGACCTCCTTGTATTGGATCATCATGGAATGTAGACAATAGAGCTTCTTTTTCTTTTTTTGTTTCTATTTGGGTCACCGGGTTGAGTAGCGCTACTCTCAATGAAATTAATATTTTATTGCCCATATTTTTGAAATTATCGATTGAAACGTGTTCAAAGATATTTTCCCACGGTGCCACTTTGAGTTGGCTGATTTTATTTATACCGGCTTGCGTTTCAAGCCTTTGGAAAAATTGACCTAAGTCAAGAGTTCCATTAGTATATAAATCGCTAACATCATATCTTGCAGTAATTTTCTTACCATGTTTAAAAAAACATAGCATGTTTTTTACATGCAAGGTCACTACTTTACGTAATTCATCATTGTTAATGACTTTATATACGTTGGGCTTTGAAGCTTTTTCTATAGATTGCCGTGGCAATTCTATTTTTTCTTTTCCTGCGCAGGAATTTTGTCTACTTTGATATCTTGTAGTGACTTTCTTTATTGATCCATTTATTTGTTGTAGCTGTTGAATGGTTATTCTTGATAACGCATCCGCTACAAAATTGTCTTTACCCTTCAGATATTCGACTGTAAAATTATACTCCTCTAATTCAAGTCTCATACGCGTTAGCTTTGAGCTTGGATTTACCATTGAGAACAAATATGTTAATGGTCTGTGATCTGTTTTGACATTAAAGTGTCTTCCATAAATATATGGTCTGAAATAAGTTATTGCCCAATGAATTGCTGCCAATTCTTGTTCTGTTGTGCTTTTATTACTTTCACCCTTAGTAAACGATCTTGATGCATAAGCAACTGGAAGTTGGAGTCCATTTTTGTTTTGAGTTAAAACTGCTCCACATGCTTGTTTACTTGCATCTGTTATTATGCAAAATTCTTTGCTGAAATCTGGGTATTGTAATAAATTTGGGTTTATTAGTGCCGATTTGAGATGTTCGAAAGCATGCTGGCAATCAGCTGTCCATTCGAATTTTACATCTTTTTTACATAATCTTGATATGTGACGAGAATATTCGGCAAAATTTTTGATAAAACGTCTATAGTAGTTGCAGAATGCAACGAATCGTCTAGCGCTGTCCGCATCATGTGGAACTGGGTAATTTTTAATGACGTCGTATTTTTTGTCGTCAGGCAAGATTCCTTTATCCGTGCATTTGTGTCCCAAAAATGTGACTTCATGCATGAAAAATGAACATTTTTCAGGATGTAATTTAAGATTGTATTTCCTACATTTCTCAAAAACATCTGTTAAGTTTTTGAGCATATGTGTTTCGGAACAACCAATGACTATTAAATCATCCATATAAAGGAAAGCTTGAGAAGGTTCTAATCCAGAAAATGCTATAGTCATCATTCTCTGGAAAGAATTTGGCGCTATTTTTAAACCGAATGGCAATCGCGTGAAGCGATACGAGCCATTGCTTGTTGAGAAAGACGTTATATCTCTTGAACTTTTTTCGAGTTCAATTTGATGAAATCCTGACATTAAATCAAGACATGAAAAGTATTTTGCTCTTCCTAGTTGATCCAAAATGTCATCAATTCTAGGGAGCGGGAATTTATCCGACAACAGTTTTTTATTAACTTGACGATAGTCAATTACTAATCGCCATTTTTTCTTGTCAGAACCTGGAAGAGATTTCTTCGGAACTAACAAAAGTGGGCTGTTATAAGGGGATACAGACGGTTCGACTATTTTATTGTCGATTAATTTTTGTACTTGTACTTGTATCTCATCTATTTGACTTTGAGGGTTTCTATAATTTTTTATGTAGACTGGTTCATCATCCTTCAATCTTAGCTTTTGTTTGTAGAAGTTATTGGTAGCGATTGATTCGGTTTCGAGTCCGAATACGTCACTATACTGGGTGCATAAGTTGGTCAATTCGTTTTTGAATTGTGGTGGAAAATTTTTAGCTAATTGAGATAAGACAGTTTTTTCTCTATTTTCTGGATTGTTTTGAACTATGTCGTAGTTCGAAAGTGGTTCATATGACAAATTTTTAATATCTACTACTTGATCGGTACTGGTCGTATTCAGTAATCGGACAAATGCATTTTTGGTTGTTGCAACTGTGTTTGCAACATAAATGCCTTCTTTAATTTCCTGGTTTGGAATTAGTACACTATCTTCATCTGATGATAGGTGAATTTTTCTGACTACTTGGGATCTTGCTGGTAGTACAATGGAATTATTACCAGAACTGTATGTTATTGGAACATAAATTGGGAAATTTAGATTATTTGGTCTCATTATGAGCCAATCTTCATTTGGTTTGAAATCTAACCGGCAATTGAATTTCTTAATGAAGTCAATGCCTATTATTCCATCACAAGGTATTGCGAAATGCAAATCTACTAAGTGAAAATCGTGTGGAATTATGTATTTACCTGTCTGTATCTCTATTGAAATCAGTCCTTTAGACTGTATTATGTCTTGGCCTATGCCTTGAATATTGATCTTCTTATTTATTTGGATATCATGAAAGATATCAGAATTTTCCTTTAACAGAGATATGTCTGCACCAGTATCTATTAAAAATACAAGTTTTTTATTTGTCTTCACATTGAAAAAGTTTACGAATATATTCAAACTAAGATTGATGGTATGAACCGCATAATTTTCTACTGCCGAGTATCTGAGGGTTGTTGAGAGTTTCCCTGGTTGTTCTGGGTTACTCTAACATTGTTTGAATTGGTATTATTTTGGTTGTTTCCACCTCGGTTGGAATTGTTGTTTCCATTACCTCGGCCTCGGCCTCGGTAATTGTTGTTTTGATAACCGTAGTTATTATTTCCTCTGTTTTGGTAGTTACCATTGCCTCTACCACGATAGTTACCACGATTGTTACTACCGCGGTAGTTGTTATTTCCTCTTTTAGAGTACATCACTGTATTCACGCTACCAGTAAGTCTTGTACTAGTACGGATGTATGCACTAACGGCAGCATCCATGGTAGTGAAAATACCAGACTCCATGACGGTTTTAACACTTTCGTGACTAGTTTTACTAATCATTGTGTTAACGGCTTCTGTAGTGCTGAGCGTGTCAGCATTTTCAGATGGTATGCCTTGGTCAATATAAGCAGCTTCAAGAAGCTGTCGCAGATTTTCTAGTTCAGTTGTGAACTGAGTGGCTGTTTTGCCTTTCTGCGTTAAAGTGTCCATTTTTGCCTTTATGTTGGCGGGTGTTTCACCGACAACTACGGCTTTTAATTTTGCAATAATTCCATCTATTGTGGTTTCATTTTTTATTTTATTGAGGGTTGTGCCCGTTATTTTTGATTTAATCAACTCTATGGCAATTTCCTCATAAGTTCCCTTTGTTAAGTTGACAAGTCTTAGTGCCGTTAAGAATTTTTCAAGACGGGTTTTCTTTCCGTCGAATTCTGGGACTGCTTGTGCAATTTCCCTAATATATGCCCTCTGGGCTGCGGCTATGTCGTCAGGCATTGTACGGCTATTATCAGTACTTTCTTCACTTTCAGATAAAATTTCTTTAGAATCCAGTGTGATAACAGCAGGGATTGTTAGATTTGTCAAATCTTCTTCTTCTAATTGAATATCCTCAGTCTGAACTTCATGGTTTTCACCAAGTTCCAACTTTACAGGTGTATTCAAAATAGAAGGTATTGTTAAAGTTAAATTATGCTTTTCTTTAACTGTTTTGATATTATTTCTCAGTCTTATCAGCAACCTTGACGTTTCTGACCAATGTTTATTGGTTAATACATCTTTATGCTGATATATCAATAATCGAACTTCGTTAAAGCTGTTGATCAATGTTATGGAGTTCCTATTAACTGTATCTATATGCGTTTGTCTATTTTGTGTTAGACATTTATACGCTTTATCAAATATCGTTTTAAAATTTTGGATTCGCTCAGAAAGTTCTGACCAATCCATAATATAGAAAAGCTACTTTGTTTTTCAAAATTATTCTGGGGTTTTTTTTTTTTTTTTTTTTATTTATTTAGTTTAATTTGTATCTTATAGCTATTATGTTATTGTCAATTATGGTTAATCATTGTTGTTTGTGCTGCAAATTTAAGTTTTGTCCAAATCATTTGCTTGGCTCATGAATCTTTTCTTTAGGCATTTGTTATGCAGTTTATATATTTTATAAAAACAATTTGCACACATTATAACAACTATGATTACCAGTAATATATTTGTTAATTCCAAGTCTGTGTTGTTTGATTCAACTTTATTTATAACGTTAGCAGTGGAATCCACTGACTTAACGTCTACTAATCCCATTTTTGGATTCTGTTCTGAATTATTATTTGATTCAATTAAAAAATCTTCGGAAAATTTACTTATTGCATTACTTTTCATAAATTGGAAATTTTTTTTTTTTTTTTTTTTTTTTTGCCTATGGCTTTAATTGAATTCAAAAAAATTTTTTTTTTTTTTTTTAATAAATAAACTGACTGAACTGAAAACTTATTATTTTTTTTTTTTTAATTTTTTTTTTTTTTTTAAAATTTAAAATTTATTTGGAATTTAAGATTCGGATTAATTTGTATGCTACTGGGTAATTTACCCAGTGCCTGAGACGTGTAAAAATTTTTTTTTTTTTACATAGCAACTTGCCTAGTGTTTTAGTTTGGCTTTATGGGCCTCACTTCTGATTGGGCGAAAGATATTACGCTCAATTTTTACAATTTGTTTTTTATAATAATATATATATATAGGTATTTTAAAATTATTGCTGGTGTCTGCTGCTGTTCCTGTTCTTTCCCGTCAGCTGGTCGTCACCAGTATGGTTGCGCTGACGTTCCCATCGAAGGCGCAAGGGGCGGGGGTGCCTCTCGCGCTTGTTGATTTCTCAGCTGCTGTTGTCCTGGGCCTATGGGCTCAGGCGGAACCGGTGCCGGTCTTCGCACAGGTTAATGCCTTGCCAGGCAAGTCGATCTGCAGTATGGGCTGTCCAGAGGTCCAGGGCAATCTCTTGGGCATTGCTCGACGTACTGAGGCACTTCGCTTTTGGGAGGTGGTGAGGTTATAGTATTGTCATTAATAACCTTGATATTTTTAATATTCACTGAGTGAGCATGTGGTGTAGGGTTTTCTTTTATTTGTTTCAGCTGTTGCTGATAATAATCAAGCATGGCCTGTAGCCTTATTGTTGCTTTCCACGGTGTGTTGGCCTTTGGTGAATATAATTGCCACTTAATGTGAGCAATTTCTTTATTCAATTTTTTAACGCGACCACCGCGACCCATAACACTCACTAAACTCTACTCACTCAGCTTTATTTTGTTAATTTTTTTTTTTTTTTTTTCCGCCTCTGCCATATAGTAGTTCCGCCTTTGATTGTTGTCGTTGCTTCCTTCGTCCTCTTCAATAGTTATAGTTTATTATTTTTTTTTTTGTTGTTGCAGCCCGGTGAAATCCGGTGTCACGGTCGCCATATAATAAGATTGGTATTCCATCACAATAATAATAAGATTGGTCCAGTGGTTGAGAAGGAGAAGACGTCAGTCTTCTCCAATGGTTATTTATTGAATCTCGCTTAGAGTTAGAGCTGTCCACCATGAAGCAGTGAGCAGCCGTTTTACATACATTTAAGACTTATTATATATAGCAAGAGAGTCAGAGAGAGTCATGCGCGCACATATGTATACATAGCGACGGTCAAGCGTGAGAACGCTGACTTAGCTATTTGGGCGGTCGTTGATATCAAGTACGGATCATATTACGTCTGCACTTGAATATGCGCAGAGGGCACTTAGCGTTAAGCGCGCTGCGACAAAGTCGCTGTTATGTTTATGTATGCATTCTGTTGGCATAACAACAAAGTGTTGCAGCCTTATTCATATGTATGTATATATGTATGTACGCATGCTACAATATAATGGGAAATTTTGGACAAAATTATTCACCGTACTCGTAAAGCGTCCGAGTTTTAACGAGTTGAACGTGAAAACTTTTGGTTTTTTTTGTATTAAATGGGAAATTTTGGACAAAATTATTCACCGCACTCGTAAAGCGCCCGAGTTATGACGTGTTGAACGTGAAAACTTTTGGTTTTTTTTTTTGTATATAATGTGAAATTTTGGCCAAAATTATTCACCGTACTCGTCAAGCGTCCGAGTTATAACGTGTTGAACGTGAAAACTTTTTTTTTTTTTTTTGTATATAATGGGAAATTTTGGACAAAATTATTCACCGCACTTATATAGCGCCCGAGCTATGACGTGTTGAACGTGAAAGCTTTTGGTTTTTTTTTGTATATAATGGGAAATTTTTGACAAAATTATTCACCGCACTCATATAGCGCCCGAGTTATGACGTGTTGAACGAGAAAACTTTTTTTTTTTTTTGTATACAATGGGAAATTTTGGTCAAAATTATTCCCCGTACTCGTAAAGCGTCCGAGTTATAACGTGTTGAACGTGAAAACTTTTTTTTTTTTTTTTGTATATAATGGGAAATTTTGGACAAAATTAAACACCGCACTTATATAGCGCCCGAGTTATGACGTGTTGAACGTGAAAACTTTTCGTTTTTTTTTTGTATATAATGGGTAAGTTTGGTCAAAATTATTCCCCGTACTCGTAAAGCGTCCGAGTTATAACGTGTTGAACGTGAAAACTTTTTTTTTTTTTTTTTGTATATAATGGGAAATTTTGGACAAAATTAAACACCGCACTTATATAGCGCCCGAGTTATGACGTGTTGAACGTGAAAACTTTTCGTTTTTTTTTTGTATATAATGGGAAATTTTGGCCACCGTACTAGTATAGCGCCCGAGTTATGACGTGTTGAACGTGAAAACTTTTGGTTTTTTTTTTTGTATATAATGGGAAATTTTGGACAAAATTATTCCCCGTACTCGTAAAGCGTCCGAGTTATAACGTGTTGAACGTGAAAACTTTTTTTTTTTTTTTTTGTATATAATGGGAAATTTTGGACAAAATTAAACACCGCACTTATATAGCGCCCGAGTTATGACGTGTTGAACGTGAAAACTTTTCGTTTTTTTTTTGTATATAATGGGTAAGTTTGGTCAAAATTATTCATTGTACTCGTATAGCGCCCGAGATATGACGTGTTGAACGTGAAAACTTTTGGTTTTTTTTTTGTATATAATGGGAAATTTTTGACAAAATTATTCTCCGCACTCATATAGCTTCCGAGTTATGACGTGTTGAACGTGAAAACTTTTGGTTTTTTTTTTAATATAATGGGAAATTTTGGCCACCATACTAGTGTAGCGCCCGAGCTATGACGTGTTGAACGTGAAAACTTTTGGTTTTTTTTTTGTATATAATGGAAAATTTTGGACAAAAAAAATCATCGTACTCGTATAGCGCCCGAGTTATGACGTGTTGAACGTGAAAACTTTTTTTTTTTTTTTTGTATATAATGGGAAATTTTGGACAAAATTATTCACCGCACTTATATAGCGCCCGAGCTATGACGTGTTGAACGTGAAAGCTTTTGGTTTTTTTTTGTATATAATGGGAAATTTTGGACAAAATTATTCACCGCACTCATATAGCGCCCAAATTATGACGTGTTGAACGTGAAAAATTTTGGTTTTTTTTTGTATATAATGTGAAATTTTGGCCAAAATTATTCACCGTACTCGTAAAGCGTCCGAGTTATAACGTGTTGAACGTGAAAACTTTTTTTTTTTTTTTTGTATATAATGGGAAATTTTGGACAAAATTATTCACCGCACTTATATAGCGCCCGAGCTATGACGTGTTGAACGTGAAAGCTTTTGGTTTTTTTTTGTATATAATGGGAAATTTTTGACAAAATTATTCACCGCACTCATATAGCGCCCGAGTTATGACGTGTTGAACGTGAAAACTTTTTTTTTTTTTTGTATACAATGGGAAATTTTGGTCAAAATTATTTATTGTACTCGTATAGCGCCCGAGTAATGACGTGTTGAACGTGAAAACTTTTGGTTTTTTTTTTGTATGTAATGGGAAATTTTGGCCACCGTACTAGTATAGCGCCCGAGTTATGACGTGTTGAACGTGAAAACTTTTGGTTTTTTTTTTTGTATAATGGGAAATTTTGGCCAAAATTATTCACCGTACTCGTAAAGCGTCCGAGATATAACGTGTTGAACGTGAAAACTGTTTTTTTTTTTTTTGTATATAATGGGAAATTTTTGACAAAATTATTCACCGCACTCATATAGCGCCCGAGTTATGACGTGTTGAACGTGAAAACTTTTTTTTTTTTTGTATGCAATGGGAAATTTTGGTCAAAATTATTTATTGTACTCGTATAGCGCCCGAGTAATGACGTGTTGAACGTGAAAACTTTTGGTTTTTTTTTTTGTATGTAATGGGGAATTTTGTCCACCGTACTAGTATAGCGCCCGAGCTATAACGTGTTGAGCGTGAAAACTTTTGGTTTTTGTTTGTATATAATGGGAAAGTTTTGGCCATAATTGTTGAACGTGAAAACTTTTTTTTTTTTTGTATACAATGGGAAATTTTGGTCAAAATTATTTATTGTACTCGTATAGCGCCCGAGTTATAACGTGTTGAACGTGAAAACTTTTTTTTTTTTTTTTTGTATATAATGGGAAATTTTGGACAAAATTAATCACCGCACTTATATAGCGCCCGAGCTATGACGTGTTGAACGTGAAAGCTTTTTTTTTTTTTTGTATGCAATGGGAAATTTTGGTCAAAATTATTTATTGTACTCGTATAGCGCCCGAGTAATGACGTGTTGAACGTGAAAACTTTTGGTTTTTTTTTTTGTATGTAATGGGGAATTTTGTCCACCGTACTAGTATAGCGCCCGAGCTATAACGTGTTGAGCGTGAAAACTTTTGGTTTTTGTTTGTATATAATGGGAAAGTTTTGGCCATAATTGTTGAACGTGAAAACTTTTTTTTTTTTTGTATATAATGTGAAATTTTGGCCAAAATTATTCACCGTACTCGTAAAGCGTCCGAGTTATAACGTGTTGAACGTGAAAACTTTTTTTTTTTTTTTTTGTCTATAATGGGAAATTTTGGACAAAATTAATCACCGCACTTATATAGCGCCCGAGCTATGACGTGTTGAACGTGAAAGCTTTTGGTTTTTTTTTGTATATAATGGGAAATTTTGGACAAAATTATTCACCGTACTCGTAAAGCGTCCGAGTTTTAACGAGTTGAACGTGAAAACTTTTGGTTTTTTTTGTATTTAATGGGAAATTTTGGACAAAATTATTCACCGCACTCGTAAAGCGCCCGAGTTATGACGTGTTGAACGTGAAAACTTTTGGTTTTTTTTTTTGTATATAATGTGAAATTTTGGCCAAAATTATTCACCGTACTCGTCAAGCGTCCGAGTTATAACGTGTTGAACGTGAAAACTTTTTTTTTTTTTTTTGTATATAATGGGAAATTTTGGACAAAATTATTCACCGCACTTATATAGCGCCCGAGCTATGACGTGTTGAACGTGAAAGCTTTTGGTTTTTTTTTGTATATAATGGGAAATTTTTGACAAAATTATTCACCGCACTCATATAGCGCCCGAGTTATGACGTGTTGAACGAGAAAACTTTTTTTTTTTTTTGTATACAATGGGAAATTTTGGTCAAAATTATTTATTGTACTCGTATAGCGCCCGAGTAATGACGTGTTGAACGTGAAAACTTTTGGTTTTTTTTTTGTATGTAATGGGAAATTTTGGCCACCGTACTAGTATAGCGCCCGAGTTATGACGTGTTGAACGTGAAAACTTTTGGTTTTTTTTTTTGTATAATGGGAAATTTTGGCCAAAATTATTCACCGTACTCGTAAAGCGTCCGAGATATAACGTGTTGAACGTGAAAACTGTTTTTTTTTTTTTTGTATATAATGGGAAATTTTGGACAACATTATTCACCGCACTCATATAGCGCCCGAGTTATGACGTGTTGAACGTGAAAACTTTTTTTTTTTTTTGTATGCAATGGGAAATTTTGGTCAAAATTATTTATTGTACTCGTATAGCGCCCGAGTAATGACGTGTTGAACGTGAAAACTTTTGGTTTTTTTTTTTGTATGTAATGGGGAATTTTGTCCACCGTACTAGTATAGCGCCCGAGCTATAACGTGTTGAGCGTGAAAATTTTTGGTTTTTGTTTGTATATAATGGGAAAGTTTTGGCCATAATTGTTGAACGTGAAAACTTTTTTTTTTTTTGTATACAATGGGAAATTTTGGTCAAAATTATTTATTGTACTCGTATAGCGCCCGAGCTTTGACGTGTTGAACGTGAAAACTTTTGGTTTTTTTTGTATAAAATGGGAAATTTTGGCCAAAATTATTCACCGCACTCATATAGCGCCCGAGTTATGACGTGTTGAACGTGAAAACTGTTTTTTTTTTTTTTTTTGTATACAATGGGAAATTTTTGGCCAAAATTATTCACCGCACTCATATGGCGCCCGAGTTATGACGTGTTGAACGTGAAAGCTTTTGGTTTTTTTTTTGTATATAATGGAAAATTTTGGCCAAAATTACTCATCGTACTCCTATAGCGCCCGAGTTATGACGTGTTGAACGTGAAAACTTTTGGTTTTTTTGTATATAATGGGAAATTTTGGCCAAAATTATTCACCGCACTCATATAGCGCCCGAGCTATGATGTGTTGAACGTGAAAGCTTTTGGTTTTTTTCTTGTATATAATAGGAAATTTTGGCCACCGTACTAGTATAGCGCCCGAGCTATGACGTGTTGAACGTGAAAACTTTTGGTTTTTTTTTGTATAAAATGGGAAGTTTTGGCCAAAATTATTCACCACACTCATATAGCGCCCGAGCTATGACGTGTTGAACATGAAAACTTTTGGTTTTTTTTTTTTGTATACAAAGGGAAATTTTGGCCACCGTACTGGTATAGCGCCCGAGCTATGACGTGTTGAACGTGAAAACTTTTGGTTTTTTTTTTGTATATAATGGGAAATTTTGGCCAAAATTATTCACCGCACTCATATAGCGCCCGAGTTATGACGTGTTGAACGTGAAAACTTTTTGTTTTTTTTTTTGAATACAATGGGAAATTTTGGCCAAAATTATTCACCGCACTCATATGGCACCCGAGTTATGACGTGTTGAACTTGAAAGCTTTTGGTTTTTTTTTTTTTTATAATGGGAAATTTTGGACAAAATTATTCATTGACTCGTATAGCGCCCGAGTTTGACGGGTCGAACGTGAAAGCTTTTGGTTTTTTTTTGTTTATAATATGAAATTTTGGACAAAATTATTCACCGCACTCATATAGCGCCCGAGTTATGACGTGTTGAACGTGAAAGCTTTTGGTTTTTTTTTGTATATAATGGGAAATTTTGGACAAAATTATTCACCGCACTCATATAGCGCCCGAGTTATGACGTGTTGAACGTGAAAGCTTTTGGTTTTTTTTTTGTATATAATGGGAAATTTTGGACAAAATTATTCGTTGTACTCGTAAAGCGCCCGAGTTTGACGGGTCGAACGTGAAAACTTTTGTTTTATTTTTTTTTGTATACAATGGGAAATATTGGCCAAAAGTATTCAGCGTACTCGTATAGCGCCCGAGTTATGACGTGTTGAGCGTGAAAGCTTTTGGTTTTTTTTTTTTGTATATAATGGGAAATTTTGGCCACCGTACTAGTATAGCGCCGGAGCTATGACGTGTTGAACGTGAAAACTTTTGGTTTTTTTTTGTATATAAAGGGAAATTTTGGATAAAATTATTCACTGCACTCATATAGCGCCCGAGCTATGACGTGTTGAACGTGAAAACTTTTGGTTTTTTTTTTTGTATATAATGTGAAATTTTGGCCAAAATTATTCACCGTACTCGTAAAGCGTCCGAGTTATAACGTGTTGAACGTGAAAACTTTTTTTTTTTTTTTGTATATAATGGGAAATTTTGGACAAAATTATTCACCGCACTTATATAGCGCCCGAGCTATGACGTGTTGAACTTGAAAGCTTTTGGTTTTTTTTTGTATATAATGGGAAATTTTTGACAAAATTATTCACCGCACTCATATAGCGCCCGAGTTATGACGTGTTGAACGTGAAAACTTTTTTTTTTTTGTGTATGCAATGGGAAATTTTGGTCAAAATTATTTATTGTACTCGTATAGCGCCCGAGTAATGACGTGTTGAACGTGAAAACTTTTGTTTTTTTTTTTGTATGTAATGGGGAATTTTGGCCACCGTACTAGTATAGCGCCCGAGTTATGACGTGTTGAACGTGAAAACTTTTGGTTTTTTTTTTTGTATAATGGGAAATTTTGGCCAAAATTATTCACCGTACTCGTAAAGCGTCCGAGTTATAACGTGTTGAACGTGAAAACTGTTTTTTTTTTTTTTTGTATATAATGGGAAATTTTGGACAACATTATTCACCGCACTCATATAGCGCCCGAGTTATGACGTGTTGAACGTGAAAACTTTTTTTTTTTTTTGTATGCAATGGGAAATTTTGGTCAAAATTATTTATTGTACTCGTATAGCGCCCGAGTAATGACGTGTTGAACGTGAAAACTTTTGGTTTTTTTTTTGTATGTAATGGGGAATTTTGTCCACCGTACTAGTATAGCGCCCGAGCTATAACGTGTTGAGCGTGAAAACTTTTGGTTTTTGTTTGTATATAATGGGAAAGTTTTGGCCATAATTGTTGAACGTGAAAACTTTTTTTTTTTTTGTATACAATGGGAAATTTTGGTCAAAATTATTTATTGTACTCGTATAGCGCCCGAGCTTTGACGTGTTGAACGTGAAAACTTTTGGTTTTTTTTGTATAAAATGGGAAATTTTGGCCAAAATTATTCACCGCACTCATATAGCGCCCGAGTTATGACGTGTTGAACGTGAAAACTGTTTTTTTTTTTTTTTTTGTATACAATGGGAAATTTTTGGCCAAAATTATTCACCGCACTCATATGGCGCCCGAGTTATGACGTGTTGAACGTGAAAGCTTTTGGTTTTTTTTTTGTATATAATGGAAAATTTTGGCCAAAATTACTCACCGCACTCATATAGCGCCCGAGCTATGACGTGTTGAACGTGAAAGCTTTTGGTTTTTTTTTGTATATAATGGGAAATTTTGGACAAAATTATTCACTGTACTCGTAAAGCGCCCGAGTTATGACGTGTTGAACGTGAAAACTGTTTGTTTTTTTTTTTTGTATACAATGGGAAATTTTTGGCCAAAATTATTCACCGCACTCATATAGCGCCCGAGCTATGACGTGTTGAACGTGAAAACTTTATTTTTTTTTTTTTGATATAATGGGAAATTTTGGCCAAAATTATTCACCGCACTCGTATAGCGCCCGAGTTATGACGTGTTGAACGTGAAAACATTTGGTTTTTTTTTTATATATACTGGGAAATTTTGGCCAAAATTTTTCACCGCACTCGTAGAGTGCCCGAGTTATGACGTGTTGAACGTGAAAACTTTTTTTTTTTTTATACTAGGAAATTTTGGCAAAATTATTCACCGCACTCGTATAGCGCCCGAGTTATGACGTGTTGAACGTGAAAACTTGTATTTTTTTTTTTTATATATACTGGGAAATTTTGGCAAAAATTATTCAACGCACTCGTATAGCGCCCGAGTTATGACGTGTTGAACGTGAAAACTTTTTTTTTTTTTAATACTGGGAAATTTTGGCCAAAATTCTTCACCGCACTCGTATACCGCCCGAGTTATGACGTGTTGAACGTGAAAACTTTTAGTTTTTTTTTTTTTTGTATATAATGGGAAATTTTGGCCAAAATTATTCACCGCACTCGTAAAGCGCCCGAGCTATGACGTGTGGAACGTGAAAACTTTTTTTTTTTTTATATACTGGGAAATTTTGGCAAAAATTATTCACCGCACTCGTAGAGTGCCCGAGTTATGACGTGTTGAACGTGAAAACTTTTTTTTTTTTTTATACTGGGAAATTTTGGCCAAAATTATTCACCGCACTCGTATAGCGCCCGAGTTATGACGTGTTGAACGTGAAAACTTTTATTTTTTTTTTTTATATATACTGGGAAATTTTGGCAAAAATTATTCAACGCACTCGTATAGCGCCCGAGTTATGACGTGTTGAACGTGAAAACTTTTTTTTTTTTTATACTGGGAAATTTTGGCCAAAATTATTCACCGCACTCGTATAGCGCCCGAGTTATGACGTGTTGAACGTGAAAACTTTAAGTTTTTTTTTTTTTTGTATAGAATGGGAAATTTTGGCCAAAATTATTCACCGCACTCATATAGCGCCCGAGTTATGACGTGTTGAACGTGAAAACTGTTTGTTTTTTTTTTTGTATACAATGGGAAATTTTTGGCCAAAATTATTCACCGCACTCATATAGCGCCCGAGCTATGACGTGTTGAACGTGAAAACTTTATTTTTTTTTTTTTGATATAATGGGAAATTTTGGCCAAAATTATTCACCGCACTCGTATAGCGCCCGAGTTATGACGTGTTGAACGTGAAAGCTTTTGGTTTTTTTTTTGTATATAATGGAAAATTTTGGCCAAAATTACTCACCGCACTTATATAGCGCCCGAGCTATGACGTGTTGAACGTGAAAGCTTTTGGTTTTTTTTTGTATATAATGGGAAATTTTGGACAAAATTATTCACTGTACTCGTAAAGCGCCCGAGTTATAACGTGTTGAACGAGAAAACTTTTTTTTTTTTTTTTGTATATAATGGGAAATTTTGGCCAAAATTATTCACCGCACTCATATAGCGCCCGAGTTATGACGTGTTGAACGTGAAAACTGTTTGTTTTTTTTTTTTGTATACAATGGGAAATTTTTGGCCAAAATTATTCACCGCACTCATATAGCGCCCGAGCTATGACGTGTTGAACGTGAAAACTTTATTTTTTTTTTTTTGATATAATGGGAAATTTTGGCCAAAATTATTCACCGCACTCGTATAGCGCCCGAGTTATGACGTGTTGAACGTGAAAACATTTGGTTTTTTTTTTATATATACTGGGAAATTTTGGCCAAAATTTTTCACCGCACTCGTAGAGTGCCCGAGTTATGACGTGTTGAACGTGAAAACTTTTTTTTTTTTTATACTAGGAAATTTTGGCAAAATTATTCACCGCACTCGTATAGCGCCCGAGTTATGACGTGTTGAACGTGAAAACTTGTATTTTTTTTTTTTATATATACTGGGAAATTTTGGCAAAAATTATTCAACGCACTCGTATAGCGCCCGAGTTATGACGTGTTGAACGTGAAAACTTTTTTTTTTTTTAATACTGGGAAATTTTGGCCAAAATTCTTCACCGCACTCGTATACCGCCCGAGTTATGACGTGTTGAACGTGAAAACTTTTAGTTTTTTTTTTTTTTGTATATAATGGGAAATTTTGGCCAAAATTATTCACCGCACTCGTAAAGCGCCCGAGCTATGACGTGTGGAACGTGAAAACTTTTTTTTTTTTTATATACTGGGAAATTTTGGCAAAAATTATTCACCGCACTCGTAGAGTGCCCGAGTTATGACGTGTTGAACGTGAAAACTTTTTTTTTTTTTTATACTGGGAAATTTTGGCCAAAATTATTCACCGCACTCGTATAGCGCCCGAGTTATGACGTGTTGAACGTGAAAACTTTTATTTTTTTTTTTTATATATACTGGGAAATTTTGGCAAAAATTATTCAACGCACTCGTATAGCGCCCGAGTTATGACGTGTTGAACGTGAAAACTTTTTTTTTTTTTATACTGGGAAATTTTGGCCAAAATTATTCACCGCACTCGTATAGCGCCCGAGTTATGACGTGTTGAACGTGAAAACTTTAAGTTTTTTTTTTTTTTGTATAGAATGGGAAATTTTGGCCAAAATTATTCACCGCACTCGTAAAGCGCCCGAGCTATGACGTGTGGAACGTGAAAACTTTTTTTTTTTTTTATATACTGGGAGATTTTGGCAAAAATTATTCAACGCACTCGTATAGCGCCCGAGTTATGACGTGTTGAACGTGAAAACTTTTGGTTTTTTTTTTATATATTCTGGGAAATTTTGGCCAAAATTTTTCACCGCACTCGTAGAGTGCCCGAGTAATGACGTGTTGAACGTGACAACTTTTTTTTTTTATTTTTATACTGGGAAATTTTGGCCAAAATTATTCACCGCACTCGTAAAGCGCACGAGCTATGACGTGTGCAACGTGAAACCTTTTTTTTAATATACTGGGAAATTTTGGCCAAAATTATTCACCGCACTCGTAAAGCGCCCGAGCTATGACGTGTTGAACGTGAAAACTTTTGGTTTTTTTTTTTGATATAATGGGAAATTTTGTCCAAAATTATTCACCGCACTCATATAGCGCCCGAGTTATGACGTGTTGAACGTGAAAACTTTTGGTTTTTTTTATACTGGGAAATTTTGGGCAAAATTATTCACCGCACTCGTAAGGCGCCCGAGCTATGACGTGTGGAACGTGAAAACTTTTGTTTTTTTTTTTTGTATATAATGGGAAATTTTGGCCAAAATTATTCACCGCACTCGTATAGCGCCCGAGCTATGACGTGTTGAACGTGAAAACTTTTGGTTTTTTTTTTTTATATACTGGGAAATTTTGGCCAAAATTATTCACCGCACTCCTATAGCGCCCGAGTTATGACGTGTTGAACGTGAAAACTTTTTTTTTTTTATATACTGGGAAATTTTGGCCAAAATTATTCACCGCACTCGTATAGCGCCCGAGTTATGACCTGTTGAACGTGAAAACTTTTGGGCTGTTTTTTTTTTTTATATACTGGGAAATTTTGGCCAAAATTATTCACCGCACTCGTATAGCGCCCGAGCTATGACGTGTGGAACGTGAAAACTTTTTTTTTTTTATATACTGGGAAATTTTGGCAAAAATTATTCAACGCACTCGTATTGCGCCCGAGTTATGACGTGTTGAACGTGAAAGCTTTTTTTTTTTTATATATACTGGGAAATTTTGGCCAAAATTATTCACCGCACTCGTATAGCGCCCGAGTTATGACGTGTTGAACGTGAAAACTTTGGTTTTTTTTTTTTATATACTGGGAAAATTTGGCCAAAATTATTCACCGCACTCGTAGAGCGCCCGAGCTATGACGTGTGGAACGTGAAAACTTTTTTTTTTTATATACTGGGAAATTTTGGCCAAAATTATTCACCGCACTCGTATAGCGCCCGAGCTATGACGTGTTGAACGTGAAAACTTTTTTTTTTTTATATATATACTGGGAAATTTTGGCCAAAATTATTCACCGCACTCGTATAGCGCCCGAGTTATGACGTGTTGAACGTGAAAACTTTTGGTTTTTTTTATACTGGGAAATTTTGGGCAAAATTATTCACCGCACTCGTAAGGCGCCAGAGCTATGACGTGTGGAACGTGAAAACTTTTTTTTTTTATAAACTGGGAAATTTTGGCCAAAGCTAAAATTATTCACCGCACTCCTATAGCGCCCGAGTTATGACGTGTTGAACGTGAAAACTTTTTTTTTTTTATATACTGGGAAATTTTGGCCAAAATTATTCACCGCACTCGTATAGCGCCCGAGTTATGACCTGTTGAACGTGAAAACTTTTGGGCTGTTTTTTTTTTATATACTGGGAAATTTTGGCCAAAATTATTCACCGCACTCGTATAGCGCCCGAGCTATGACGTGTGGAACGTGAAAACTTTTTTTTTTTTATATACTGGGAAATTTTGGCAAAAATTATTCAACGCACTCGTATAGCGCCCGAGTTATGACGTGTTGAACGTGAAAGCTTTTTTTTTTTTATATATACTGGGAAATTTTGGACAAAATTATTCACCGCACTCGTATAGCGCCCGAGTTATGACGTGTTGAACGTGAAAACTTTGGGTTTTTTTTTTTATATACTGGGAAAATTTGCCCAAAATTATTCACCGCACTCGTAGAGCGCCCGAGCTATGACGTGTGGAACGTGAAAACTTTTTTTTTTTTATATACTGGGAAATTTTGGCCAAAATTATCCACCGCACTCGTATAGCGCCCGAGTTATGACGTGTTGAACGTGAAAACTTTTTTTTTTTTTTTGACATAATGGGAAATTTTGGCCAAAATTATTCACCGCACTCATATAGCGCCCGAGCTATGACGTGTTGAACGTGAAAACTTTTTTTTTTTTTTTTTGATATAATGGGAAATTTTGGCCAAAATTATTCACCGCACTCGTATAGCGCCCGAGTTATGACGTGTTGAACGTGAAAACATTTGGTTTTTTTTTTATATATACTGGGAAATTTTGGCCAAAATTTTTCACCGCACTCGTAGAGTGCCCGAGTTATGACGTGTGGAACGTGAAAACTTTTTTTTTTTTATATACTGGGAAATTTTGGCCAAAATTATTCACCGCACTCGTATAGCGCCCGAGTTATGACGTGTTGAACGTGAAAACTTTTTTTTTTTTATATATATACTGGGAAATTTTGGCCAAAATTATTCACCGCACTCGTATAGCGCCCGAGTTATGACGTGTTGAACGTGAAAACTTTTGGTTTTTTTTATACTGGGAAATTTTGGGCAAAATTATTCACCGCACTCGTAAGGCGCCCGAGCTATGACGTGTGGAACGTGAAAACTTTTTTTTTTTATAAACTGGGAAATTTTGGCCAAAATTATTCACCGCACTCGTATAGCGCCCGAGCTATGACGTGTTGAACGTGAAAACTTTTTTTTTTTTTTTTGATATACTGGGAAATTTTGGCTAAAATTATTCACCGCACTCCTATAGCGCCCGAGTTATGACGTGTTGAACGTGAAAACTTTTTTTTTTTTATATACTGGGAAATTTTTAGCCAAAATTATTCACCGCACTCGTATAGCGCCCGAGTTATGACCTGTTGAACGTGAAAACTTTTGGGCTGTTTTTTTTTTATATACTGGGAAATTTTGGCCAAAATTATTCACCGCACTCGTATAGCGCCCGAGCTATGACGTGTGGAACGTGAAAACTTTTTTTTTTTTTATATACTGGGAAATTTTGGCAAAAATTATTCAACGCACTCGTATTGCGCCCGAGTTATGACGTGTTGAACGTGAAAGCTTTTTTTTTTTTATATATACTGGGAAATTTTGGCCAAAATTATTCACCGCACTCGTATAGCGCCCGAGTTATGACGTGTTGAACGTGAAAACTTTGGGTTTTTTTTTTATATACTGGGAAAATTTGCCCAAAATTATTCACCGCACTCGTAGAGCGCCCGAGCTATGACGTGTGGAACGTGAAAACTTTTTTTTTTTTTATATACTGGGAAATTTTGGCCAAAATTATCCACCGCACTCGTATAGCGCCCGAGTTATGACGTGTTGAACGTGAAAACTTTTTTTTTTTTTTTGACATAATGGGAAATTTTGGCCAAAATTATTCACCGCACTCATATAGCGCCCGAGCTATGACGTGTTGAACGTGAAAACTTTTTTTTTTTTTTTTTGATATAATGGGAAATTTTGGCAAAAATTATTCACCGCACTCGTAGAGTGCCCGAGTTATGACGTGTTGAACGTGAAAACTTATTTTTTTTTTTATACTGGGAAATTTTGGCCAAAATTATTCACCGCACTCGTATAGCGCCCGAGTTATGACGTGTTGAACGTGAAAACTTTTATTTTTTTTTTTTTATATATACTGGGAAATTTTGGCAAAAATTATTCAACGCACTCGTATAGCGCCCGAGTTATGACGTGTTGAACGTGAAAACTTTTTTTTTTTTTAATACTGGGAAATTTTGGCCAAAATTCTTCACCGCACTCGTATAGCGCCCGAGTTATGACGTGTTGAACGTGAAAACTTTTAGTTTTTTTTTTTTTTTGTATATAATGGGAAATTTTGGCCAAAATTATTCACCGCACTCGTAGAGCGCCCGAGCTATGACGTGTGGAACGTGAAAACTTTTGTTTTTTTTATATACTGGGAAATTTTGGCAAAAATTATTCACCGCACTCGTAGAGTGCCCGAGTTATGACGTGTTGAACGTGAAAACTTATTTTTTTTTTTATACTGGGAAATTTTGGCCAAAATTATTCACCGCACTCGTATAGCGCCCGAGTTATGACGTGTTGAACGTGAAAACTTTTATTTTTTTTTTTTTATATATACTGGGAAATTTTGGCAAAAATTATTCAACGCACTCGTATAGCGCCCGAGTTATGACGTGTTGAACGTGAAAACTTTTTTTTTTTATACTGGGAAATTTTTGCCAAAATTATTCACCGCACTCGTATAGCGCCCGAGTTATGACGTGTTGAACGTGAAAACTTTTAGTTTTTTTTTTTTTTGTATATAATGGGAAATTTTGGCCAAAATTATTCACCGCACTCGTAAAGCGCCCGAGCTATGACGTGTGGAACGTGAAAACTTTTTTTTTTTTTATATACTGGGAGATTTTGGCAAAAATTATTCAACGCACTCGTATAACGCCCGAGTTATGACGTGTTGAACGTGAAAACTTTTGGTTTTTTTTTTATATATTCTGGGAAATTTTGGCCAAAATTTTTCACCGCACTCGTAGAGTGCCCGAGTAATGACGTGTTGAACGTGACAACTTTTTTTTTTTATTTTTATACTGGGAAATTTTGGCCAAAATTATTCACCGCACTCGTCAGGCGCACGAGCTATGACGTGTGGAACGTGAAACCTTTTTTTTAATATACTGGGAAATTTTGGCCAAAATTATTCACCGCACTCGTAAAGCGCCCGAGCTATGACGTGTTGAACGTGAAAACTTTTGGTTATTTTTTTTGATATAATGGGAAATTTTGTCCAAAATTATTCACCGCACTCATATAGCGCCCGAGTTATGACGTGTTGAACGTGAAAACATTTATTTTTTTTTTTATGTTGGGAAAATTTGGCCAAAATTATTCACCGCACTCGTATAGCGCCCGAGCTATGACGTGTTGAACGTGAAAACTTTTGGTTTTTTTTTTTTTTTTGATATAATGGGAAGTTTTGGCCAAAATTATTCATCGCACTCGTAAAGCGCCCGAGCTATGACGTGTTGAACGTGAAAACTTTTTTTTTTTTTATATACTGGGAAATTTTGGCCAAAATAATTCACCGCACTCGTATAGCGCCCGAGTTATGACGTGTTGAACATGAAAATTTTTTTTTTTTTATATATATACTGGGAAATTTTAACCAAAATTATTCACCTCCCTCGTATAGCGCCCGAGTTATGACGTGTTGAACGTGAAAACTTTTGGTTTTTTTTTTTGATATTATGGGAAATTTTGTCCACAATTATTCACCACACTCGTACAGCGCCCGAGTTATGACGTGTTGAACGTGAAAACTTTTGGTTTTTTTTTTTTATATAGCGGGAAATTTTGGCCAAAATTATTCACCGCACTCGTATAGCGCACGAGCTATGACGTGTTGAACGTGAAAACTGTTGTTTTTTTTTGTTTTTTTATATAATGGGAAATTTTTTGTCCAAAATTATTCACCGCACTCATATAGCGCCCGAGCTATGACGTGTTGAGCGTGAAAACTTTTTTTTTTTTTTTGTTTATACTGTGAAATTTTGGCCAAAATTATTCACTGCACTCGTATAGCGCCCGAGCTTTGACGTGTTGAACGTGAAAACTTTTTTTTTTTTATATATATACTGGGAAATTTTGGCCAAAATTATTCACCTCACTCGTATAGCGCCCGAGCTATGACGTGTGGAACGTGAAAGCTTTTTTTTATATACTGGGAAATTTTGGCCAAAATTATTCACCGCACTCGTATAGCGCCCGAGTTATGACGTGTTGAACGTGAAAACTTTTTTTTTTTTTTTTATATATACTGGGAAATTTTGGCCAAAATTATTCACCGCACTCGTATAGCGCCCGAGCTTTGACGTGTTGAACGTGAAAACTTTTTATTTTTTTTTATATATTGGGAAATTTTTGCCAAAATTATTCACCGCACTCATATAGCGCCCGAGTTATGACGTGTTGAACGTGAAAACTTTTTTTTTTTTTTTGTATATACTGGGAAATTTTGGCCAAAATTATTCACCGCACTCGTATAGCGCCCGAGCTTTGACGTGTTGAACGTGAAAACTTTTTTTTTTTTTTATATACTGGGAAATTTTGGCCAAAATTATTCACCTCACTCGTATAGCGCCCGAGCTATGACGTGTGGAACGTGAAAGCTTTTTTTTATATACTGGGAAATTTTGGCCAAAATTATTCACCGCACTCGTATAGCGCCCGAGTTATGACGTGTTGAACGTGAAAACATTTTTTTTTTTTTTATGTTGGGAAATTTTGGCCAAAATTATTCACCGCACTCGTATAGCGCACGAGCTATGACGTGTTGAACGTGAAAACTTTTTTGTTTTTTGTATATACTGGGAAATTTTGGCCAAAATTATTCACCGCACTCGTATAGCGCCCGAGCTTTGACGTGTTGAACGTGAAAACTTTTTTTTTTTTTAAGTATATACTGGGAAATTTTGGCCAAAATTATTCACCGCACTCGTATAGCGCCCGAGCTTTGACAAGTTAAACGTGAAAACTTTTTTTTTTTTTTATATACTGGGAAATTTTGGCCAAAATTATTCACCACACTCGTATAGCGCCCGAGTTATGACGTGTTGAACGTGAAAACTTTTTTTTTTTTTTATATATTGGGAAATTTTGGCCAAAATTATTCAGCGCACTCGTATCTCGCCCGAGCTATGACGTGTTGAACGTGAAAACTTTTTTTTTTTTTTTGTATATAATGGGAAATTTTGTCCAAAATTATTCACCGCACTCATATAGCGCCCGAGCTATGACGTGTTGAACGTGAAAACTTTTTTTTTTTTTTGTATATACTGGGAAGTTTTGGCCAAAATTATTCACCGCACTCGTATAGCGCCCGAGCTTTGACGTGTTGAACATGAAAACTTTTTTTTTCTTATATATATACTGAGAAATTTTGGCCAAAATTATTCACCTCACTCGTATAGCGCCCGAGTTATGATGTGTTGAACGTGGAAATTTTTTTTTTTTTTTTGATGTAATGGGAAATTTTGGCCAAAATTATTCACCACACTCGTATAGCGCCCGAGTTATGACGTGTTGAACGTGAAAACTTTTTTTTTTTTTTATATATTGGAATATTTTGGCCAAAATTATTCACCGCACTCGTATCTCGCCCGAGCTATGACGTGTTGAACATAAAAATTTTTTTTTGTTTTTTTTTTTTTATATACTGGGAAATTTTGGCCAAAATTATTCACCGCACTGGTATCTCGCCCGAGCTATGACGTGTTGAACGTGAAAACTTTTTTTTTTTTGTATCTACTGGGAAATTTTGGCCAAAATTATTCACCGCACTCGTATAGCGCCCGAAATATGACGTGTTGAACATGAAAATTTTTTTTTTTATATATATACTGGGAAATTTAAGCCAAAATTATTCACCGCACTCGTATAGCGCACGAGCTATGACGTGTTGAACGTGAAAACTTGATTTTTTTTTGTGTATATACTGGGAAATTTTGGTCAAAATTATTCACCGCACTCGTATAGCGCCCGAGCTTTGACGTGTTGAACGTGAAAACTTTTTTTTTTTTAAAGTATATACTGGGAAATTTTGGCCAAAATTATTCACCGCTCTCGTATCTCGCCCGAGTTATGACGTGTTGAACGTGAAAACTTTTGGTTTTTTTTTTTGTTATTATGGGAAATTTTGTCCATAATTATTCACCACACTCGTATAGCGCCCGAGTTATGACGTGTTGAACGTGAAATCTTTTGGTTTTTTTTTTTTATATACTGGGAAATTTTGGCCAAAATTATTCACCGCACTCGTATAGCGCACGAACTTTGACGTGTTGAACGTGAAAACTTTTTTTTTTTTTAAGTATATACTGGGAAATTTTTGCCAAAATTATTCACCGCACTCGTATAGCGCCCGAGCTTTGACGTGTTGAACGTGAAAACTTTTTTTTTTTTAAAGTATATACTGGGAAATTTTGGCCAAAATTATTCACCGCACTCGTATAGCGCCCGGGTTATGACGTGTTGAACGTGAAAACTTTTGTTTTTTTTTTTTTTTTTTATGGGAAATTTTGTCCACAATTATTCACCACACTCGTATAGCGCCCAAGTTATGACGTGTTGAACGTGAAAACTTTTGGTTTTTTTTTTTTATATACTGGGAAATTTTGGCCAAAATTATTCACCGCACTCGTATAGCGCACGAGCTATGACGTGTTGAACGTGAAAACTGTTTTTTTTTTTTTTTATATAATGGGAAATTTTGTCCAAAATTATTCACCGCACTCATATGGCGCCCGAGCTATGACGTGTTGAACGTGAAAACTTTTTTTTTTTTTTGTATGTACTGGGAAATTTTGGCCAAAATTATTCACCGCACTCGTATAGCGCCCGAAATATGACGTGTTGAACATGAAAATTTTTTTTTTTATATATATACTGGGAAATTTAAGCCAAAATTATTCACCGCACTCGTATAGCGCACGAGCTATGACGTGTTGAACGTGAAAACTTGATTTTTTTTGTGTATATACTGGGAAATTTTGGTCAAAATTATTCACCGCACTCGTATAGCGCCCGAGCTTTGACGTGTTGAACGTGAAAACTTTTTTTTTTTTAAGTATATACTGGGAAATTTTGGCCAAAATTATTCACCTCACTCGTATAGCGCCCGAGTTATGACGTGTTGAACGTGAAAACTTTTGGTTTTTTTTTTGTTATTATGGGAAATTTTGTCCATAATTATTCACCACACTCGTATAGCGCCCGAGTTATGACGTGTTGAACGTGAAATCTTTTGGTTTTTTTTTTTTTTTATATACTGGGAAATATTGGCCCCCCCCAAACATTATTCACCGCACTCGTATAGCGCACGAGCTTGACGTGTTGAACGTGAAAACTTTTTTTTTTTTTAAGTATATACTGGGAAATTTTGCCAAAATTATTCACCGCACTCGTATAGCGCCCGAGCTTTGACGTGTTGAACGTGAAACTTTTTTTTTTTTAAAGTATATACTGGGAAATTTTGGCCAAAATTATTCACCGCACTCGTATAGCGCCCGGGTTATGACGTGTTGAACGTGAAAACTTTTGTTTTTTTTTTTTTTTTTTATGGGAAATTTTGTCCACAATTATTCACCACACTCGTATAGCGCCCAAGTTATGACGTGTTGAACGTGAAAAACTTTTGGTTTTTTTTTTTTATATACTGGGAAATTTTGGCCAAAATTATTCACCGCACTCGTATAGCGCACGAGCTATGACGTGTTGAACGTGAAAACTGTTTTTTTTTTTTTTATATAATGGGAAATTTTGTCCAAAATTATTCACCGCACTCATATGGCGCCGAGCTATGACGTGTTGAACGTGAAAACTTTTTTTTTTTTTGTATGTACTGGGAAATTTTGGCCAAAATTATTCACCGCACTCGTATAGCGCCCGAGCTTTGACGTGTGAACGTGAAAACTTTTTTTTTTTATATATATACTGAGAAATTTTGGCCAAAATTATTCACCTCACTCGTATAGCGCCCGAGTTATGACGTGTTGAACGTGAAAACTTTTGGTTTTTTTTTTTGTTATTATGGGAAATTTTGTCCACAATTATTCACCACACTCGTATAGCGCCCGAGTTATGACGTGTTGAACGTGAAAACTTTTGGTTTTTTTTTTTTATATACTGGGAAATTTTGGCCAAAATTATTCACCGCACTCGTATAGCGCACGAGCTTTGACGTGTTGAACGTGAAAACTTTTTTTTTTTTTTAAGTATATACTGGGAAATTTTGGCCAAAATTATTCACCGCACTCGTATAGCGCCCGAGCTATGACGTGTTGAACGTGAAAACTTTTTTTTTTTTATACATATACTGGGAAATTTTGGCCAAAATTATTCACCTCACTCGTATGGCGCCCCAGTAATGACGTGTTGAACGTCAAAACTTTTTTTTTTGTTGATATAATGGGAAATTTTGGCCAAAATTATTCACCGCACTCGTATAGCGCCCGAGTTATGACGTGTTGAACATGAAAACTTTTCGTTTTTGTTTTTTTTTTAATATAATGGGTAATTTTGGCCAAATTATTCAGCGCACTCGTATCTCGCCCGAGCTATGACATGTTGAACGTGAAAACTTTTTTTTTTTTTTGTATATACTGGGAAATTTTGGCCAAAATTATTCACCGCACTCGTATAGCGCCCGAGTTATGACGTGTTGAACGTGAAAACTTTTCGTTTTTTGTTTTTTTTTTTAATATAATGGGTAATTTTGGCCAAAATTATTCAGCGCACTCGTATCTCGCCCGAGCTATGACGTGTTGAACGTGAAAACTTTTTTTTTTTTTTTGTATATAATGGGAAATTTTGGCCAAAATTATTCACCGCACTCGTATAGCGCCCGAGCTATGACGTGTTGAACGTGAAAACTTTTTTTTTTTTCTTATATACTGGGTAATTTTGGCCAAAATTATTCACCGCACTCATATAGCGCCCGAGTTATGACGTGTTGAACGTGAAAACTTTTTTTTTTTTTTATATACTGTGTAATTTTGGCCAAAATTATTCACCGCACTCGTATAGCGCCCGAGCTATAACGTATTGAACGTGAAAGCTATTTTTTTTTTTTTATATACTGAGTAATTTTGGCCAAAATTATTCACCGCACTCGTATAGCGCCCGAGCTATGACGTGTTGAACGTGAAACTTTTTTTTTGTATTGTAATGAGCGAAGTTTGGCTTAAAATAAAAAGACATGCACGGCAGTGCAGTTTGAGTTCATGATTCATTCTGTTTATTCTTTCAGCATAAAGTTCGTTCTTAGCCTAATGTACATATATGTTCTTATATATAAAGCCGCATAGCTGCGCTTATATCTTAATGTATTGCTTAGCGAGAGAGAGTCTTATGCACATGTGTATATATGTGTTTGTCATAAGTGGTCAGCGTGAGAATGCTGATCAAGCGTTTTGGGCCTTACTCATAAGAGGGCGATCATATTACGTGCTCGCTTGGGTTGGTTTGTTTGTTTGTCTTAATTGCAACAATGTGTTGCTGCTATTTGCATGCTTACATAAAATGTTATGCACAGTATGCCTTCGCTATATGTAACTCATATGTGCATACTACAGTATATAATGGGAAATTTTGGCCAAAGCTATTCACCGCACTCGTAAAGAGCCCGAGCTATGACGTGTTGAACGTGAAAACTTTTTTTTTTTTTTTTATATCTGGGAAATTTGGGCCAAAATTATTCACCGCACTCGTATAGCGCCCGAGCTATAACGTGTTGAACGTGAAAACTATTTTTATTTTTTTATATACTGGGTAATTTTGACCAAAATTATTCACCGCACTCGTATAGCGCCCGAGCTATAACGTGTTGAACGTGAAACTTTTTTTTTTTTTTTTATATACTGGGAAATTTTGGCCAAAACTATTCACCGCACTCATATGGCCGCCCGAGCTATGACGTGTTGAACGTGAAAATTTTATTTTTTTTTTTATATCCTGGGAAATTTTGGCCAAAATTATTCACCGCACTCGTATAGCGCCCGACGTGTGACGTATGACGTGTTGAACGTGAAAACTTTTTTTTTTTGTATATAATGGGAAATTTTGGCCAAAATTATTCACCGCACTCGTATAGCGCCCGAGCTATGACGTGTTGAACGTGAAAGCTTTGTGTTTTTTTTTCTTTCTAATGGCAAATTTTGGACAAAATTATTCATTGTACTTGTATAGCGCCCGAGTTATGACGTGTTGAACGTGAAAACTTTTTTTTTTTTTTATATACTGGGTAATTTTGGCCAAATTATTCACCGCCCTCATATTGCGCCCGAGTTATGACGTGTTGAACGTGAAAACACTTTTTTTTTTTTTATATACTGGGAAATTTCGGCCAAAATTATTTACCGCACTCGTATAGCGCCCGAGCTATGACGTGTTGAACGTGAAAACTTTTTTTTTTTTTTTGTATATACTGGGAAATTTTTGGCCAAAATTATTCACCGCACTCGTATAGCGCCCGAGTTATGACGTGTTGAACGTGAAAACTTTTCGTTTTTGTTTTTTTTTTTAATATAATGGGTAATTTTGGCCAAAATTATTCAGCGCACTCGTATCTCGCCCGAGCTATGACGTGTTGAACGTGAAAACTTTTTTTTTTTTTTTGTATATAATGGGAAATTTTGGCCAAAATTATTCACCGCACTCGTATAGCGCCCGAGCTATGACGTGTTGAACGTGAAAACTTTTTTTTTTTTCTTATATACTGGGTAATTTTGGCCAAAATTATTCACCGCACTCATATAGCGCCCGAGTTATGACGTGTTGAACGTGAAAACTTTTTTTTTTTTTTTATATACTGTGTAATTTTGGCCAAAATTATTCACCGCACTCGTATAGCGCCCGAGCTATAACGTATTGAACGTGAAAGCTATTTTTTTTTTTTTATATACTGAGTAATTTTGGCCAAAATTATTCACCGCACTCGTATAGCGCCCGAGCTATGACGTGTTGAACGTGAAACTTTTTTTTTGTATTGTAATGAGCGAAGTTTGGCTTAAAATAAAAAGACATGCACGGCAGTGCAGTTTGAGTTCATGATTCATTCTGTTTTATTCTTTCAGCATAAAGTTCGTTCTTAGCCTAATGTACATATATGTTCTTATATATAAAGCCGCATAGCTGCGCTTATATCTTAATGTATTGCTTAGCGAGAGAGAGTCTTATGCACATGTGTATATATGTGTTTGTCATAAGTGGTCAGCGTGAGAATGCTGATCAAGCGTTTTGGGCCTTACTCATAAGAGGGCGATCATATTACGCGCTCGCTTGGGTTGGTTTGTTTGTTTGTCTTAATTGCAACAATGTGTTGCTGCTATTTGCATGCTTACATAAAATGTTATGCACAGTATGCCTTCGCTATATGTAACTCATATGTGCATACTACAGTATATAATGGGAAATTTTGGCCAAAGCTATTCACCGCACTCGTAAAGAGCCCGAGCTATGACGTGTTGAACGTGAAAACTTTTTTTTTTTTTTTATATCCTGGGAAATTTTGGCCAAAATTATTCACCGCACTCGTATAGCGCCCGAGCTATAACGTGTTGAACGTGAAAACTATTTTTATTTTTTTTATAAACTGGGTAATTTTGACCAAAATTATTCACCGCACTCGTATAGCGCCCGAGCTATAACGTGTTGAACGTGAAACTTTTTTTTTTTTTTTTATATACTGGGAAATTTTGGCCAAAACTATTCACCGCACTCATATGGCGCCCGAGCTATGACGTGTTGAACGTGAAAATTTTATTTTTTTTTTTTATATCCTGGGAAATTTTGGCCAAAATTATTCACCGCACTCGTATAGCGCCCGACGTGTGACGTATGACGTGTTGAACGTGAAAACTTTTTTTTTTTGTATATAATGGGAAATTTTGGCCAAAATTATTCACCGCACTCGTATAGCGCCCGAGCTATGACGTGTTGAACGTGAAAACTTTTGTGTTTTTTTTTTCTATCTAATGGCAAATTTTGGACAAAATTATTCATTGTACTTGTATAGCGCCCGAGTTATGACGTGTTGAACGTGAAAACTTTTTTTTTTTTTTATATACTGGGTAATTTTGGCCAAAATTATTCACCGCCCTCATATAGCGCCCGAGTTATGACGTGTTGAACGTGAAAACATTTTTTTTTTTTTTATATACTGGGAAATTTCGGCCAAAATTATTTACCGCACTCGTATAGCGCCCGAGCTATGACGTGTTGAACGTGAAAACTTTTGGTTTTTTTTTTTTGATATAATGGGAAATTTAGGCCAAAATTATTCACCGCACTCGTAAAGAGCCCGAGCTATGACGTGTTGAACGTGAAAACTTTTTTTTTTTTTTTTGATATAATGGGAAATTTTGGCCAAAATTATTCACCGCAGTATAGCGCCCGAGCTATGACGTGTTGAACGTGAAAACTTTTTTTTTTTTTTTTGATATACTTGGAAATTTTGGCCAAAACTATTCACCGCACTCGTATAGCGCCCGAGCTATGACGTGTTGAACGTGAAAACTTTTGGTTTTTTTTTTTTGATATAATGGGAAATTTTGGCCAAAATTATTCACCGCACTCGTATAGCGCCCGAGCTATGACGTGTTGTACGTGAAAACTTTTTTTTTTTTTTATATACTTGGAAATTTTGGCCAAAATTATTCACCGCACTCGTAAAGCGCCCGAGTTATGACGTGTTGAACGTGAAAACTTTTGGTGTTTTTTTTTTTTATATATTGGGCAATTTTGGCCAAAATTATTCACCGCACTCATATAGCGCCCGAGCTATGACGTGTTGAACGTGAAAGTTTTTTTTTTTTTTTTTTATATATATTGGGAAATTTTGGCCAACATTTTTCACCTCACTCGAATAGCGCCCGAGTTATGACGTGTTGAACGTGAAAACTTTTGGTGTTTTTTTTTTTTATATATTGGGCAATTTTGGCCAAAATTATTCACCGCACTCATATAGCGCCCGAGTTATGACGTGTTGAACGTGAAAACTTTTGGTGTTTTTTTTTTTTTATATACTGGGAAATTTTGGCCAAGATTATTCACCGCACTCGTATAGCGCCCGAGCTATGACGTGTTGAACGTAAAAACTTTTTTTTTTTTTTTTTTTTTGATATAATGGGCAATTTTGGCCAAAATTATTCATCGCACTCGTATAGCGCCCGAGCTATGACGTGTTGAACGTGAAAACTTTTTTTTTTTTTTTTGATATAATGGGAAATTTTGGCGAAAATTATTCACCGCACTCGTATGGCGCCCGAGCTATGATGTGTTGAACGTGAAAACTTTTTTTTTTTTTTATATACTGGGAAATTTTGGCCAAAATTATTCACCGCTCTCGTATCTCGCCCGAGTAATGACGTGTTGAAAGTGAAAACTTTTTTTTTTTTTTTGATATAATGGGAAATTTTGGCCAAAATTATTCACCGCACTTGTAAAGAGCCCGAGCTATGACGTGTTGAACGAGAAAACTTTTTTTTTTTTTTATGTAATGTTAAATTTTGGCCAAAGTTATTCACCGCACTCGTATAGCGCCCGAGCTTTGACGTGTTGAACGTGAAAACTTTTTTTTTTTTTTGTATATACTGGGAATTTTTATGCCAAAATTATTCACCGCACTCGTATAGCGCCCGAGCTATGACGTGTTGTACGCGAAAACTTTTTTTTTTTTTTATATACTGGGTAATTTTGGCCAAAATTATTCACCGCACGCATATAGCGCCCGAGTTATGACGTGTTGAACGTGAAAACTTTTGGTTTTTGTTTTTTTTTATATACTGGGAAATTTTGGCCAAAATTATTCACCGCACTTGTATTGTGCCTGAGTTATGACGTGTTGAACGTGAAAAGTTTTGTTTTTTTTTTTGCATATACTGGGAAATTTTGGCCAAAATTATTCACCGCACTCGTATGGCACCCGAGCTATGACGTGTTGAACGTGAAAATTTTTTTTTCTTTTGTATATACTGGGAAATTTTGGCCAAAATTATTCACCGCTCTCGTATCTCGCCCGAGTTATGATGTGTTGAACGTGAAAACTTTTTTTTTTTTTTATATACTGGGAAATTTTGGCCAAAATTATTCACCGCTCTCGTATCTAGCCCGAAGGATGACGTGTTGAACGTGAAAACTTTTTTTTTTTTTGATATAATAGGAAATTTTGGCCAAAATTATTCACCGCACTTGTAAAGAGCCCGAGCTATGACGTGTTGAACGAGAAAATTTTTTTTTTTTTTTATGTAATGTTAAATTTTGGCCAAAGTTATTCACCGCACTCGTATAGCGCCCGAGCTTTGACGTGTTGAACGTGAAAACTTTTTTTTTTTTTTTGATATACTGGGAAATTTTTGCCAAAATTATTCACCGCACTCATATAGCGCCCGAGTTATGACGTGTTGAACGTGAAAACTTTTTTTTTTTTTTATATAATGTTAAATTTTGGCCAAAATTATTCACCGCACTTGTAAAGAGCCCGAGCTATGACGTGTTGAACGAGAAAATTTTTTTTTTTTTTATGATAAGTTAAATGTTGGCCAAAATTATTCAACTCACTCGTAAAGAGCCCAAGCTATGACGTGTTGAACGTGAAAACTTTTTTTTTTTTTTGATATAATGGGAAATTTTCGGCAAAATTATTCACCGCACTCGTATGGCGCCCGAGCTATGACGTGTTGAACGTGAAAACTTTTTTTTTTTTTTTATATACTGGGAAATTTTGGCCAAAATTATTCACCGCACTCGTATAACGCCCGAGCTTTGACGTGTTGAACGTAAAAACTTTTTTTTTTTTTCTGTATATTCTTGGAAATTTTGGACAAAATTATTCACCGCACTCATATAGCGCCCGAGTTATGTTGTTGAACGTGAAAACTTTTTTTTTTTTTATATACTTAGAATTTTTATGCCGAAATTATTCACCGCACTCGTATAGCGCCCGAGTTATGACGTGTTGAACGTGAAAACTTTTTTTTTTTTTATATAATGTTAAATTTTGGCCAAAATTATTCACCGCACTTGTAAAGAGCCCGAGCTATGACGTGTTGAACGAGAAAATTTTTTTTTTTTTTTATGTTAAGTTAAATGTTGGCCAAAATTATTCAACTCATTCGTAAAGAGCCCAAGCTATGACGTGTTGAACGTGAAAACTTTTTTTTTTTTTTGATATAATGGGAAATTTTGGCCAAAATTATTCACCGCACTCGTATCTCGCCCGAGTTATGACGTGTTGAACGTGAAAACTTTTTTTTTTTTTTTGTATATAATGGGTAATTTTGGCCAAAATTATTCACCGCACTCATATAGCGCCCGAGTTATCACGTGTTGAACGTGAAAACTTTTTTTTTTTTTTATATACTGGGAAATTTTGGCCAAAATTATTCACCGCTCTCGTATCTCGCCCGAGTTTTGACGTGTTGAACGTGAAAACTTTTTTGTTTTTTTTGATATAATGGGAAATTTTGGCCAAAATTATTCACCGCACTTGTAAAGAGCCCGAGCTATGACGTGTTGAACGAGAAAACTTTTTTTTTTTTGTATGTAATGTTAAATTTTGGCCAAAGTTAATCAACTCACTCGTAAAGAGCCCGAGCTATGACGTGTTGAACGAGAAAACTTTTTTTTTTTTTTTGCATATACTGGGAAATTTTGGCCAAAATTATTCACCGCACTCGTATAACGCCCGAGCTTTGACGTGTTGAACGTGAAAACTTTTTTTTTTTTTTTGTATATAATGGGTAATTTTGGCCAAAATTATTCACCGCACTCATATAGCGCCCGAGTTATCACGTGTTGAACGTGAAAACTTTTTTTTTTTTTTATATACTGGGAAATTTTGGCCAAAATTATTCACCGCTCTCGTATCTCGCCCGAGTTTTGACGTGTTGAACGTGAAAACTTTTTTGTTTTTTTTGATATAATGGGAAATTTTGGCCAAAATTATTCACCGCACTTGTAAAGAGCCCGAGCTATGACGTGTTGAACGAGAAAACTTTTTTTTTTTTGTATGTAATGTTAAATTTTGGCCAAAGTTATTCACCGCACTCGTAAAGAGCCCGAGCTATGACGAATTGAACGAGAAAACTTTTTTTTTTTTGTTGTATATACTGGGAAATTTTGGCCAAAATTATTCACCGCACTCGTATAGCGCCCGAGCTATAACGTGTTGAACGCGAAAACTATTTTTTTTTTTTATATACTGGGAAATTTTGCCCAAAATTATTCACCGCACTCATATAGCGCCAGAGTTATGACGTGTTGAACGTGAAAACTTTTGGTTTTTTTTTTTTTATATACTGGGAAATTTTGGCCAAACTTTTTCATCGCACTCGTATAGCGCCCGAGTTATGACGTGTTGAACGTGAAAACTTTTTTTTTTTTTTTTGTATATACTGGAAAATTTTGGCCAAAATTATTCACCGCACTAGTAAAGCGCCCGAGCTATGACGTGTTGAACGTGAAAACTTTTTTTTTTTTTTTTTTTGATATAATGGGAAATTTTGGCCAAAATTATTCACCGCACTCGTATGGCGCCCGAGCTATGACGTGTTGAAAGTGATAACTTTTTTTTTTTTTTATATACTGGGAAATTTTGGCCAAAATTATTCACCGCTCTCGTATCTCGCCCGAGTAATGACGTGTTGAACGTGAAAACTTTTTTTTTTTATTTGATATAATGGGAAATTTTTATCCAAAATTATTCACCGCACTCGTAAAGAGCCCGAGCTATGACGTGTTGAACGAGAAAACTTTTTTTTTTTTTTTTATATACTGGGAAATTTTGGCCAAAATTATTCACCGCACTCGTATAGCGCCCGAGCTATAACGAGTTGAACGTGAAACCATTTTTTTTTTTTTTGTATATACTGGGTAATTTTGGGCAAAATTATTCACCGCACTCGTATCTCGCCCGAGTTATGTTGTTGAACGTGAAAAATTTTTTTTTTTTTTATATACTGGGAATTTTTTTGCCGAAATTATTCACCGCACTTGTATAGCGCCCGAGTTATGACGTGTTGAACGTGAAAACTTTTGTTTTTTTTTTTTTGAAATAATGGGAAATTTTGGCAAAAATTATTCACCGCACTCATATAGCGCCCGAGTTATGACGTGTTGAACGAGAAAACTTTTTTTTTTTTTTTTAATAATGGGAAATTTTTGCCAAAATTTTTCACCGCACTCATATAGCGCCCGAGTTATGACGTGTTAAACGTGAAAACTTTTGGTTTTTGTTTTTTTTTATACTGGGAAATTTTGGTTAAAATTATTCACCGCACTTGTATAGTGCCTGAGTTATGACGTGTTGAACGTGAAAAGTTTTGTTTTTTTTTGCATATACTGGGAAATTTTGGCCAAAATTATTCACCGCACTCGTATGGCGCCCGAGCTATGACGTGTTGAACGCGAAAACTTTTTTTTCTTTTGTATATACTGGGAAATTTTGGCCAAAATTATTCACCGCTCTCGTATCTCGCCCGAGTTATGATGTGTTGAACGTGAAAACTTTTTTTTTTTTTTGTAAACAAGGGGAAATATTGGCCAAAATTATTCACCGCTCTCGTATCTAGCCCGAAGGATGACGTGTTGAACGTGAAAACTTTTTTTTTTTTTGATATAATAGGAAATTTTGGCCAAAATTATTCACCGCACTTGTAAAGAGCCCGAGCTATGACGTGTTGAACGAGAAAACTTTTTTTTTTTTTTTGCATATACTGGGAAATTTTGGCCAAAATTATTCACCGCACTCGTATGGCACCCGAGCTATGACGTGTTGAACGTGAAAATTTTTTTTTCTTTTGTATATACTGGGAAATTTTGGCCAAAATTATTCACCGCTCTCGTATCTCGCCCGAGTTATGATGTGTTGAACGTGAAAACTTTTTTTTTTTTTTATATACTGGGAAATTTTGGCCAAAATTATTCACCGCTCTCGTATCTAGCCCGAAGGATGACGTGTTGAACGTGAAAACTTTTTTTTTTTTTGATATAATAGGAAATTTTGGCCAAAATTATTCACCGCACTTGTAAAGAGCCCGAGCTATGACGTGTTGAACGAGAAAACTTTTTTTTTTTTTTGCATATACTGGGAAATTTTGGCCAAAATTATTCACCGCACTCGTATGGCACCCGAGCTATGACGTGTTGAACGTGAAAATTTTTTTTTCTTTTGTATATACTGGGAAATTTTGGCCAAAATTATTCACCGCACTCGTATGGCACCCGAGCTATGACGTGTTGAACGTGAAAATTTTTTTTTCTTTTGTATATACTGGGAAATTTTGGCCAAAATTATTCACCGCTCTCGTATCTAGCCCGAAGGATGACGTGTTGAACGTGAAAACTTTTTTTTTTTTGATATAATAGGAAATTTTGGCCAAAATTATTCACCGCACTTGTAAAGAGCCCGAGCTATGACGTGTTGAACGAGAAAACTTTTTTTTTTTTTTGCATATACTGGGAAATTTTGGCCAAAATTATTCACCGCACTCGTATGGCACCCGAGCTATGACGTGTTGAACGTGAAAATTTTTTTTTCTTTTGTATATACTGGGAAATTTTGGCCAAAATTATTCACCGCTCTCGTATCTCGCCCGAGTTATGATGTGTTGAACGTGAAAACTTTTTTTTTTTTCTGTATATTCTTGGAAATTTTGGACAAAATTATTCACCGCACTCATATAGCGCCCGAGTTATGTTGTTGAACGTGAAAACTTTTTTTTTTTTTATATACTTAGAATTTTTATGCCGAAATTATTCACCGCACTCGTATAGCGCCCGAGTTATGACGTGTTGAACGTGAAAACTTTTTTTTTTTTTTATATAATGTTAAATTTTGGCCAAAATTATTCACCGCACTTGTAAAGAGCCCGAGCTATGACGTGTTGAACGAGAAAATTTTTTTTTTTTTTTATGTTAAGTTAAATGTTGGCCAAAATTATTCAACTCATTCGTAAAGAGCCCAAGCTATGACGTGTTGAACGTGAAAACTTTTTTTTTTTTTGATATATAGGGAAATTTTGGCCAAAATTATTCACCGCACTCGTATCTCGCCCGAGTTATGACGTGTTGAACGTGAAAACTTTTTTTTTTTTTTATAATGTTAAATTTTGGCCAAAATTATTCACCGCACTTGTAAAGAGCCCGAGCTATGACGTGTTGAACGAGAAAATTTTTTTTTTTTTATGTAAAGTTAAATTTTGGCCAAAGTTAATCAACTCACTCGTAAAGAGCCCGAGCTATGACGTGTTGAACGAGAAAACTTTTTTTTTTTTTTTATATATACTGGGAAATTTTGGCCAAAATTATTCACCGCACTCGTATAACGCCCGAGCTTTGACGTGTTGAACGTGAAAACTTTTTTTTTTTTTTTGTATATAATGGGTAATTTTGGCCAAAATTATTCACCGCACTCATATAGCGCCCGAGTTATCACGTGTTGAACGTGAAAACTTTTTTTTTTTTTATATACTGGGAAATTTTGGCCAAAATTATTCACCGCTCTCGTATCTCGCCCGAGTTTTGACGTGTTGAACGTGAAAACTTTTTTGTTTTTTTTGATATAATGGGAAATTTTGGCCAAAATTATTCACCGCACTTGTAAAGAGCCCGAGCTATGACGTGTTGAACGTGAAAGCTTTTGGTTTTTTTTTGTATATAATGTTAAATTTTGGCCAAAGTTATTCACCGCACTCGTAAAGAGCCCGAGCTATGACGAATTGAACGAGAAAACTTTTTTTTTTTTGTTGTATATACTGGGAAATTTTGGCCAAAATTATTCACCGCACTCGTATAGCGCCCGAGCTATAACGTGTTGAACGCGAAAACTATTTTTTTTTTTTATATACTGGGAAATTTTGCCCAAAATTATTCACCGCACTCATATAGCGCCAGAGTTATGACGTGTTGAACGTGAAAACTTTTGGTTTTTTTTTTTTTATATACTGGGAAATTTTGGCCAAACTTTTTCATCGCACTCGTATAGCGCCCGAGTTATGACGTGTTGAACGTGAAAACTTTTTTTTTTTTTTTTGTATATACTGGAAAATTTTGGCCAAAATTATTCACCGCACTAGTAAAGCGCCCGAGCTATGACGTGTTGAACGTGAAAACTTTTTTTTTTTTTTTTTTTGATATAATGGGAAATTTTGGCCAAAATTATTCACCGCACTCGTATGGCGCCCGAGCTATGACGTGTTGAAAGTGATAACTTTTTTTTTTTTTATATACTGGGAAATTTTGGCCAAAATTATTCACCGCTCTCGTATCTCGCCCGAGTAATGACGTGTTGAACGTGAAAACTTTTTTTTTTTATTTGATATAATGGGAAATTTTTATCCAAAATTATTCACCGCACTCGTAAAGAGCCCGAGCTATGACGTGTTGAACGAGAAAACTTTTTTTTTTTTTTTTTATATACTGGGAAATTTTGGCCAAAATTATTCACCGCACTCGTATAGCGCCCGAGCTATAACGAGTTGAACGTGAAACCATTTTTTTTTTTTTTGTATATACTGGGTAATTTTTGGCAAAATTATTCACCGCACTCGTATCTCGCCCGAGTTATGTTGTTGAACGTGAAAAATTTTTTTTTTTTTATATACTGGGAATTTTTTTGCCGAAATTATTCACCGCACTTGTATAGCGCCCGAGTTATGACGTGTTGAACGTGAAAACTTTTGTTTTTTTTTTTTTTGAAATAATGGGAAATTTTGGCTAAAATTATTCACCGCACTCATATAGCGCCCGAGTTATGACGTGTTGAACGAGAAAACTTTTTTTTTTTTTTTTAATAATGGGAAATTTTTGCCAAAATTTTTCACCGCACTCATATAGCGCCCGAGTTATGACGTGTTGAACGTGAAAACTTTTGGTTTTTGTTTTTTTTTATACTGGGAAATTTTGGTTAAAATTATTCACCGCACTTGTATAGTGCCTGAGTTATGACGTGTTGAACGTGAAAAGTTTTGTTTTTTTTTTGCATATACTGGGAAATTTTGGCCAAAATTATTCACCGCACTCGTATGGCGCCCGAGCTATGACGTGTTGAACGCGAAAACTTTTTTTTCTTTTGTATATACTGGGAAATTTTGGCCAAAATTATTCACCGCTCTCGTATCTCGCCCGAGTTATGATGTGTTGAACGTGAAAATTTTTTTTTTTTTTTGTAAACAAGGGGAAATATTGGCCAAAATTATTCACCGCTCTCGTATCTAGCCCGAAGGATGACGTGTTGAACGTGAAAACTTTTTTTTTTTTTGATATAATAGGAAATTTTGGCCAAAATTATTCACCGCACTTGTAAAGAGCCCGAGCTATGACGTGTTGAACGAGAAAACTTTTTTTTTTTTTTGCATATACTGGGAAATTTTGGCCAAAATTATTCACCGCACTCGTATGGCACCCGAGCTATGACGTGTTGAACGTGAAAATTTTTTTTTCTTTTGTATATACTGGGAAATTTTGGCCAAAATTATTCACCGCTCTCGTATCTCGCCCGAGTTATGATGTGTTGAACGTGAAAACTTTTTTTTTTTTTCTGTATATTCTTGGAAATTTTGGACAAAATTATTCACCGCACTCATATAGCGCCCGAGTTATGTTGTTGAACGTGAAAACTTTTTTTTTTTTTATATACTTAGAATTTTTATGCCGAAATTATTCACCGCACTCGTATAGCGCCCGAGTTATGACGTGTTGAACGTGAAAACTTTTTTTTTTTTTATATAATGTTAAATTTTGGCCAAAATTATTCACCGCACTTGTAAAGAGCCCGAGCTATGACGTGTTGAACGAGAAAATTTTTTTTTTTTTTTATGTTAAGTTAAATGTTGGCCAAAATTATTCAACTCATTCGTAAAGAGCCCAAGCTATGACGTGTTGAACGTGAAAACTTTTTTTTTTTTTTGATATATAGGGAAATTTTGGCCAAAATTATTCACCGCACTCGTATCTCGCCCGAGTTATGACGTGTTGAACGTGAAAACTTTTTTTTTTTTTTATAATGTTAAATTTTGGCCAAAATTATTCACCGCACTTGTAAAGAGCCCGAGCTATGACGTGTTGAACGAGAAAATTTTTTTTTTTTTATGTAAAGTTAAATTTTGGCCAAAGTTAATCAACTCACTCGTAAAGAGCCCGAGCTATGACGTGTTGAACGAGAAAACTTTTTTTTTTTTTTTTGTATATACTGGGAAATTTTGGCCAAAATTATTCACCGCACTCGTATAACGCCCGAGCTTTGACGTGTTGAACGTGAAAACTTTTTTTTTTTTTTTGTATATAATGGGTAATTTTGGCCAAAATTATTCACCGCACTCATATAGCGCCCGAGTTATCACGTGTTGAACGTGAAAACTTTTTTTTTTTTTATATACTGGGAAATTTTGGCCAAAATTATTCACCGCTCTCGTATCTCGCCCGAGTTTTGACGTGTTGAACGTGAAAACTTTTTTGTTTTTTTTGATATAATGGGAAATTTTGGCCAAAATTATTCACCGCACTTGTAAAGAGACCGAGCTATGACGTGTTGAACGTGAAAGCTTTTGGTTTTTTTTTGTATATAATGTTAAATTTTGGCCAAAGTTATTCACCGCACTCGTAAAGAGCCCGAGCTATGACGAATTGAACGAGAAAACTTTTTTTTTTTTGTTGTATATACTGGGAAATTTTGGCCAAAATTATTCACCGCACTCGTATAGCGCCCGAGCTATAACGTGTTGAACGCGAAAACTATTTTTTTTTTTTATATACTGGGAAATTTTGCCCAAAATTATTCACCGCACTCATATAGCGCCAGAGTTATGACGTGTTGAACGTGAAAACTTTTGGTTTTTTTTTTTTTATATACTGGGAAATTTTGGCCAAACTTTTTCATCGCACTCGTATAGCGCCCGAGTTATGACGTGTTGAACGTGAAAACTTTTTTTTTTTTTTTTGTATATACTGGAAAATTTTGGCCAAAATTATTCACCGCACTAGTAAAGCGCCCGAGCTATGACGTGTTGAACGTGAAAACTTTTTTTTTTTTTTTTTTTGATATAATGGGAAATTTTGGCCAAAATTATTCACCGCACTCGTATGGCGCCCGAGCTATGACGTGTTGAAAGTGATAACTTTTTTTTTTTTTTATATACTGGGAAATTTTGGCCAAAATTATTCACCGCTCTCGTATCTCGCCCGAGTAATGACGTGTTGAACGTGAAAACTTTTTTTTTTTATTTGATATAATGGGAAATTTTTATCCAAAATTATTCACCGCACTCGTAAAGAGCCCGAGCTATGACGTGTTGAACGAGAAAACTTTTTTTTTTTTTTTTATATACTGGGAAATTTTGGCCAAAATTATTCACCGCACTCGTATAGCGCCCGAGCTATAACGAGTTGAACGTGAAACCATTTTTTTTTTTTTTGTATATACTGGGTAATTTTTGGCAAAATTATTCACCGCACTCGTATCTCGCCCGAGTTATGTTGTTGAACGTGAAAATTTTTTTTTTTTTTTATATACTGGGAATTTTTTTGCCGAAATTATTCACCGCACTTGTATAGCGCCCGAGTTATGACGTGTTGAACGTGAAAACTTTTGTTTTTTTTTTTTTTGAAATAATGGGAAATTTTGGCTAAAATTATTCACCGCACTCATATAGCGCCCGAGTTATGACGTGTTGAACGAGAAAACTTTTTTTTTTTTTTTTAATAATGGGAAATTTTTGCCAAAATTTTTCACCGCACTCATATAGCGCCCGAGTTATGACGTGTTGAACGTGAAAACTTTTGGTTTTTGTTTTTTTTTATACTGGGAAATTTTGGTTAAAATTATTCACCGCACTTGTATAGTGCCTGAGTTATGACGTGTTGAACGTGAAAAGTTTTGTTTTTTTTTTGCATATACTGGGAAATTTTGGCCAAAATTATTCACCGCACTCGTATGGCGCCCGAGCTATGACGTGTTGAACGCGAAAACTTTTTTTTCTTTTGTATATACTGGGAAATTTTGGCCAAAATTATTCACCGCTCTCGTATCTCGCCCGAGTTATGATGTGTTGAACGTGAAAACTTTTTTTTTTTTTTGTAAACAAGGGGAAATATTGGCCAAAATTATTCACCGCTCTCGTATCTAGCCCGAAGGATGACGTGTTGAACGTGAAAACTTTTTTTTTTTTTGATATAATAGGAAATTTTGGCCAAAATTATTCACCGCACTTGTAAAGAGCCCGAGCTATGACGTGTTGAACGAGAAAACTTTTTTTTTTTTTTTGCATATACTGGGAAATTTTTGCCAAAATTATTCACCGCACTCGTATGGCACCCGAGCTATGACGTGTTGAACGTGAAAATTTTTTTTTCTTTTGTATATACTGGGAAATTTTGGCCAAAATTATTCACCGCTCTCGTATCTCGCCCGAGTTATGATGTGTTGAACGTGAAAACTTTTTTTTTTTTTATATACTGGGAAATTTTGGCCAAAATTATTCACCGCTCTCGTATCTAGCCCGAAGGATGACGTGTTGAACGTGAAAACTTTTTTTTTTTTGATATAATAGGAAATTTTGGCCAAAATTATTCACCGCACTTGTAAAGAGCCCGAGCTATGACGTGTTGAACGAGAAAACTTTTTTTTTTTTTTGCATATACTGGGAAATTTTGGCCAAAATTATTCACCGCACTCGTATGGCACCCGAGCTATGACGTGTTGAACGTGAAAATTTTTTTTTCTTTTGTATATACTGGGAAATTTTGGCCAAAATTATTCACCGCTCTCGTATCTCGCCCGAGTTATGATGTGTTGAACGTGAAAACTTTTTTTTTTTTTTATATACTGGGAAATTTTGGCCAAAATTATTCACCGCTCTCGTATCTAGCCCGAAGGATGACGTGTTGAACGTGAAAACTTTTTTTTTTTTTGATATAATAGGAAATTTTGGCCAAAATTATTCACCGCACTTGTAAAGAGCCCGAGCTATGACGTGTTGAACGAGAAAACTTTTTTTTTTTATGTAATGTTAAATTTTGGCCAAAGTTATTCACCGCACTCGTATAGCGCCCGAGCTTTGACGTGTTGAACGTGAAAACTTTTTTTTTTTTTTTGATATGCTGGGAAATTTTTGCCAAAATTATTCACCGCACTCATATAGCGCCCGAGTTATGACGTGTTGAACGTGAAAACTTTTTTTTTTTTTATATAATGTTAAATTTTGGCCAAAATTATTCACCGCACTTGTAAAGAGCCCGAGCTATGACGTGTTGAACGAGAAAATTTTTTTTTTTTTTATGTTAAGTTAAATGTTGGCCAAAATTATTCAACTCACTCGTAAAGAGCCCAAGCTATGACGTGTTGAACGTGAAAACTTTTTTTTTTTTTTTGATATAATGGGAAATTTTCGGCAAAATTATTCACCGCACTCGTATGGCGCCCGAGCTATGACGTGTTGAAAGTGATAACTTTTTTTTTTTTATGTACTGGGAAATTTTGGCCAAAATTATTCACCGCTCTCGTATCTCGCCCGAGTAATGACGTGTTGAACGTGAAAACTTTTGTTTTTTTTTTTTTTTTGACATAATGGGAAATTTTGGCAAAAATTATTCACCGCACTCATATAGCGCCCGAGTTATGACGTGTTGAACGAGAAAACTTTTTTTTTTTTTTTTTAATAATGGGAAATTTTTGCCAAAATTTTTCACCGCACTCATATAGCGCCCGAGTTATGACGTGTTGAACGTGAAAACTTTTGGTTTTTGTTTTTTTTTATACTGGGAAATTTTGGTTAAAATTATTCACCGCACTTGTATAGTGCCTGAGTTATGACGTGTTGAACGTGAAAAGTTTTGTTTTTTTTTTGCATATACTGGGAAATTTTGGCCAAAATTATTCACCGCACTCGTATGGCGCCCGAGCTATGACGTGTTGAACGAGAAAACTTTTTTTTCTTTTGTATATACTGGGAAATTTTGGCCAAAATTATTCACCGCTCTCGTATCTCGCCCGAGCTATGACGTGTTGAACGTGAAAACTTTTTTTTTTTTTTTGATATAATGGAAATTTTGGCCAAAATTATTCACCGCACTCGTACAGCGCCCGAGTTATGACGTGTTGAACGTGAAAATTTTTTTTTTTTTTTTGTATATGATGGGAAATTTTGGCCACCGTGCTAGTATAGCGCCCGAGCTATGACGTGTTGAACGTGAAAACTTTTGTTTTTTTTTTTGTGTTTATACTCGGAAACTTTGGCCAAAATTATTCACCGCACTCGTATGGCGCCCGAGCTATGACGTGTTGAACGAGAAAACTTTTTTTTCTTTTGTATATACTGGGAAATTTTGGCCAAAATTATTCACCGCACTCGTATGGCGCCCGAGCTATGACGTGTTGAACGAGAAAACTTTTTTTTCTTTTGTATATACTGGGAAATTTTGGCCAAAATTATTCACCGCTCTCGTATCTCGCCCGAGCTATGACGTGTTGAACGTGAAAACTTTTTTTTTTTTTTTGATATAATGGAAATTTTGGCCAAAATTATTCACCGCACTCGTACAGCGCCCGAGTTATGACGTGTTGAACGAGAAAACTTTTTTTTTTTTTTTTAATAATGGGAAATTTTTGCCAAAATTATTCACCGCACTCGTACAGCGCCCGAGTTATGACGTGTTGAACGTGAAAACTTTTTTTTTTTTTTATATACTGGGAAATTTTGGTCAAAATTATTCACCGCTCTCGTATCTCGCCCGAGTTTTGACGTGTTGAACGTGAAAACTTTTTTTTTTTTTGATATAATGGGAAATATTGGCCAAAATTATTCACCGCTCTCGTATCTAGCCCGAGCTATGACGTGTTGAACGAGAAAACTTTTTTTTTTTTTATGTTATGTTAAATTTTGGCCAAAGTTATTCACCGCACTCGTAAAGAGCCCGAGCTATGACGTGTTGAACGAGAAAACTTTTTTTTTTTTGTTGTATATACTGGGAAATTTTGGCCAAAATTATTCACCGCACTCATATAGCGCCAGAGTCATGACGTGTTGAACGTGAAAACTTTTGGTTTTTTTTTTTTTATACTGGGAAATTTTGGCCAAACTTTTTCATCGCACTCGTATAGCGCCCGAGTTATGACGTGTTGAACGTGAAAACTTTTTTTTTTTTTTATATACTGGGAAATTTTGGCCAAAATTATTCACCGCACTCATACAGCGCCCGAGTTATGACGTATTGAACGTGAAAACTATTTTTTTTTTTTTATATACTGGGAAATTTTTGGCGAAAATTATTCACCGGACTCATATAGCGCCCGAGCTGTGACGTGTTGAAGGTGAAAACTTTTTTTTTTTTTTTATATATACTGGGAAATTTTGTCCAAAATTATTCACCGCACTCATATAGCGCCCGAGTTATGTCGTGTTGAACGTGAAAACTTTTTTTTTTTTTTATATCCTGGGAAATTTTGGACAAAATTATTCACCGCAAACATATCGTGACCGAGTTATGACGTGATGAACGTGCAAACTTTTTTTTTCTGTATATAATGGGAAATTTTGGAAAAAATTATTCACCGCACTCATATCGCGCCCGAAATATGACGTGATGAACGTGAAAACTTTTTTTTTTTGTATATAATGAGAAATTTTGTCCAAAATTATTCACCGCACTCATATAGCGCCCAAGTTATGACTTGTTGAACGGAAAACTTTTTTTTTTTTTTTTTTATATAAACTGGGTAATTTTGGCCAAAATTATTCACCGCACTCATATAGCGCCCGAGTTATGACGTGTTGAACGTGAAAACTTTTTTTTTTTTTTATGTACTGGGAAATTTTGGCCAAAATTATTCACCGCTCTCGTATCTCGCCCGAGTAATGACGTGTTGAACGTGAAAACTTTTGTTTTTTTTTTTTTTTGACATAATGGGAAATTTTGGCAAAAATTATTCACCGCACTCATATAGCGCCCGAGTTATGACGTGTTGAACGTGAAAACTTTTTTTTTTTTTGATATAATAGGAAATTTTGGCCAAAATTATTCACCGCACTTGTAAAGAGCCCGAGCTATGACGTGTTGAACGAGAAAACTTTTTTTTTTTTTGCATATACTGGGAAATTTTGGCCAAAATTATTCACCGCACTCGTATGGCACCCGAGCTATGACGTGTTGAACGTGAAAATTTTTTTTTCTTTTGTATATACTGGGAAATTTTGGCCAAAATTATTCACCGCTCTCGTATCTCGCCCGAGTTATGATGTGTTGAACGTGAAAACTTTTTTTTTTTTTTGTAAACAAGGGGAAATATTGGCCAAAATTATTCACCGCTCTCGTATCTAGCCCGAAGGATGACGTGTTGAACGTGAAAACTTTTTTTTTTTTTTGATATAATAGGAAATTTTGGCCAAAATTATTCACCGCACTTGTAAAGAGCCCGAGCTATGACGTGTTGAACGAGAAAACTTTTTTTTTTTTTTGCATATACTGGGAAATTTTGGCCAAAATTATTCACCGCACTCGTATGGCACCCGAGCTATGACGTGTTGAACGTGAAAATTTTTTTTTCTTTTGTATATACTGGGAAATTTTGGCCAAAATTATTCACCGCTCTCGTATCTCGCCCGAGTTATGATGTGTTGAACGTGAAAACTTTTTTTTTTTTTATATACTGGGAAATTTTGGCCAAAATTATTCACCGCTCTCGTATCTAGCCCGAAGGATGACGTGTTGAACGTGAAAACTTTTTTTTTTTTTGATATAATAGGAAATTTTGGCCAAAATTATTCACCGCACTTGTAAAGAGCCCGAGCTATGACGTGTTGAACGAGAAAACTTTTTTTTTTTTTATGTAATGTTAAATTTTGGCCAAAGTTATTCACCGCACTCGTATAGCGCCCGAGCTTTGACGTGTTGAACGTGAAAACTTTTTTTTTTTTTTTGATATACTGGGAAATTTTTGCCAAAATTATTCACCGCACTCATATAGCGCCCGAGTTATGACGTGTTGAACGTGAAAACTTTTTTTTTTTTTATATAATGTTAAATTTTGGCCAAAATTATTCACCGCACTTGTAAAGAGCCCGAGCTATGACGTGTTGAACGAGAAAATTTTTTTTTTTTTTATGTTAAGTTAAATGTTGGCCAAAATTATTCAACTCACTCGTAAAGAGCCCAAGCTATGACGTGTTGAACGTGAAAACTTTTTTTTTTTTTTGATATAATGGGAAATTTTCGGCAAAATTATTCACCGCACTCGTATGGCGCCCGAGCTATGACGTGTTGAACGTGAAAACTTTTTTTTTTTTTTTATATACTGGGAAATTTTGGCCAAAATTATTCACCGCACTCGTATAACGCCCGAGCTATGACGTGTTGAACGAGAAAACTTTTTTTTCTTTTATGTTAAGTTAAATGTTGGCCAAAATTATTCAACTCACTCGTAAAGAGCCCAAGCTATGACGTGTTGAACGTGAAAACTTTTTTTTTTTTTTTGATATAATGGGAAATTTTCGGCAAAATTATTCACCGCACTCGTATGGCGCCCGAGCTATGACGTGTTGAAAGTGATAACTTTTTTTTTTTTTATGTACTGGGAAATTTTGGCCAAAATTATTCACCGCTCTCGTATCTCGCCCGAGTAATGACGTGTTGAACGTGAAAACTTTTGTTTTTTTTTTTTTTGACATAATGGGAAATTTTGGCAAAAATTATTCACCGCACTCATATAGCGCCCGAGTTATGACGTGTTGAACGAGAAAACTTTTTTTTTTTTTTTAATAATGGGAAATTTTTGCCAAAATTTTTCACCGCACTCATATAGCGCCCGAGTTATGACGTGTTGAACGTGAAAACTTTTGGTTTTTGTTTTTTTTTATACTGGGAAATTTTGGTTAAAATTATTCACCGCACTTGTATAGTGCCTGAGTTATGACGTGTTGAACGTGAAAAGTTTTGTTTTTTTTTTGCATATACTGGGAAATTTTGGCCAAAATTATTCACCGCACTCGTATGGCGCCCGAGCTATGACGTGTTGAACGAGAAAACTTTTTTTTCTTTTGTATATACTGGGAAATTTTGGCCAAAATTATTCACCGCTCTCGTATCTCGCCCGAGCTATGACGTGTTGAACGTGAAAACTTTTTTTTTTTTTTTGATATAATGGAAATTTTGGCCAAAATTATTCACCGCACTCGTACAGCGCCCGAGTTATGACGTGTTGAACGTGAAAACTTTTTTTTTTTTTTATATACTGGGAAATTTTGGTCAAAATTATTCATCGCTCTCGTATCTCGCCCGAGTTTTGACGTGTTGAACGTGAAAACTTTTTTTTTTTTTGATATAATAGGAAATTTTGGCCAAAATTATTCACCGCACTTGTAATGAGCCCGAGCTATGACGTGTTGAACGAGAAAACTTTTTTTTTTTTTATGTTATGTTAAATTTTGGCCAAAGTTATTCACCGCACTCGTAAAGAGCCCGAGCTATGACGTGTTGAACGAGAAAACTTTTTTTTTTTTGTTGTATATACTGGGAAATTTTGGCCAAAATTATTCACCGCACTCATATAGCGCCAGAGTCATGACGTGTTGAACGTGAAAACTTTTGGTTTTTTTTTTTTTATACTGGGAAATTTTGGCCAAACTTTTTCATCGCACTCGTATAGCGCCCGAGTTATGACGTGTTGAACGTGAAAACTTTTTTTTTTTTTATATACTGGGAAATTTTGGCCAAAATTATTCACCGCACTCATACAGCGCCCGAGTTATGACGTATTGAACGTGAAAACTATTTTTTTTTTTTATATACTGGGAAATTTTTGGCGAAAATTATTCACCGGACTCATATAGCGCCCGAGCTGTGACGTGTTGAAGGTGAAAACTTTTTTTTTTTTTTATATATACTGGGAAATTTTGTCCAAAATTATTCACCGCACTCATATAGCGCCCGAGTTATGTCGTGTTGAACGTGAAAACTTTTTTTTTTTTTTATATCCTGGGAAATTTTGGACAAAATTATTCACCGCAAACATATCGTGACCGAGTTATGACGTGATGAACGTGCAAACTTTTTTTTTCTGTATATAATGGGAAATTTTGGAAAAAAATTATTCACCGCACTCATATCGCGCCCGAGTTATGACGTGACGTTTTTTTTGTATATAATGAGAAATTTTGTCCAAAATTATTCACCGCACTCATATAGCGCCCAAGTTATGACTTGTTGAACGGAAAACTTTTTTTTTTTTTTTTATATAAACTGGGTAATTTTGGCCAAAATTATTCACCGCTCTCGTATCTCGCCCGAGTAATGACGTGTTGAAAGTGAAAACTTTTTTTTTTTTTTTGATATAATGGGAAATTTTGGCCAAAATTATTCACCGCACTCGTAAAGAGCCCGAGCTATGACGTGTTGAACGAGAAAACTTTTTTTTTTTTTTTTGTATATACTGGAAAATTTTGGCCAAAATTATTCACCGCACTCGTATAGCATCCGAGTAATGACGTGTTGAACGTGAAAACTTTTGTTTTTTTATTTTGCATATACTGGGAAATTTCGGCCAAAATTATTCACCGCACTCGTAAAGAGCCCGAGCTATGACGTGTTGAACGAGAAAACTTTTTTTTTTTTTTTTTGTATATACTGGAAAATTTTGGCCAAAATTATTCACCGCACTAGTAAAGCGCCCGAGCTATGACGTGTTGAACGTGAAAACTTTTTTTTTTTTTTTTTTGATATAATGGGAAATTTTGGCCAAAATTATTCACCGCACTTGTATGGCGCCCGAGCTATGACGTGTTGAAAGTGAAAACTTTTTTTTTTTTTATATACTGGGAAATTTTGGCCAAAATTATTCACCGCTCTCGTATCTCGCCCGAGTAATGACGTGTTGAAAGTGAAAACTTTTTTTTTTTTTTTGATATAATGGGAAATTTTGGCCAAAATTATTCACCGCACTCGTAAAGAGCCCGAGCTATGACGTGTTGAACGAGAAAACTTTTTTTTTTTTTTTTGTATATACTGGGAAATTTTGGCCAAAATTATTCACCGCACTCGTATAGCGCCCGAGCTATAACGTGTTGAACGTGAAACCATTTTTTTATTTTTTGTATATACTGGGTAATTTTGGGCAAAATTATTCACCGCACTCGTATCTCGCCCGAGTTATGTTGTTGAACGTGAAAATTTTTTTTTTTTTTTTATATACTGGGAATTTTTTTGCCGAAATTATTCACCGCACTTGTATAGCGCCCGAGTTATGACGTGTTGAACGTGAAAACTTTTGTTTTATTTTTTTTTTTGACATAATGGGAAATTTTGGCCAAAATTATTCACCGCACTCATATAGCGCCCGAGTTATGACGTGTTGAATGTGAAAACTTTTTTTTTTTTTTTTTGATATAATGGGAAATTTTGGCCAAAATTATTCACCGCACTCGTATAGCGCCCGAGTTATGACGTGTTGAACGTGAAAACTTTTTTTTTTTGTTTTGATATACTGGGAAATTTTGGCCTTAATTATTCACCGCACTCATATAGCGCCCGAGTTATGACGTGTTGAACGTGAAAACTTTTGGTTTTTGTTTTTTTTATATAATGGGAAATTTTGGCCAAAAGTATTCACCGTGCTCGTATAGCGCCCGAGTTATGACGCGTTGAACGTGAAAACTTTTGTTTTTTTATTTGCATATACTGGGAAATTGTGGTCAAAATTATTCACCGCACTCGTAAAGAGCCCGAGCTATGACGTGTTGAACGTGAAAACTTTTTTTTTTTTTTTATAATAATGGGAAATTTTGGCCAAAATTATTCACCGCACTCATATAACGCCCGAGTTATGACGTGTTGAATGTGAAAACTTTTTTTTTTTTTTGATATACTGGGAAATTTTGGACAAAATTATTCACCGCACTCGTAAAGCGCCAGAGCTATGACGTGTTGAACGTGAAAACTTTTTTTTTTTTTTTTGTATATACTGGGAAATTTTGGCCAAAATTATTCACCGCACTCGTAAAGCGCCAGAGCTATGACGTGTTGAACGTGAAAACTTTTTTTTTTTTTTTTTATAATAATGGGAAATTTTGGCCAAAATTATTCACCGCACTCATATAGCGCCCGAGTTATGACGTGTTGAATGTGAAAACTTTTTTTTTTTTTTGTATATACTGGGAAATTTTGGCCAAAATTATTCACCGCACTCGTAAAGCGCCAGAGCTATGACGTGTTATACGTGAAAACTTTTGTTTTTTTTTTTTTATAATAATGGGAAATTTTGGCCAAAATTATTCACCGCACTCGTAAAGAGCCCGAGCTATTACGTGTTGAACGTGAAAACTTTTTTTTTTTTTTTTGTTAATACTGGGAAATTTTGGCCAAAATTATTCACCGCACTCGTACAGCGCCAGAGCTATGACGTGTTGAACGTGAAAACTTTTTTTTTTTTTTTTTATAATAATGGGAAATTTTGGCCAAAATTATTCACCGCACTCATATAGCGCCCGAGTTATGACGTGTTGAATGTGAAAACTTTTTTTTTTTTTTTTGTATATACTGGGCAATTTTGGCCAAAATTATTCACCGCACTCGTAAAGCGCCAGAGCTTTGACGTGTTGAACGTGAAAACTTTTGTTTTTTTTTTTTATAATAATGGGAAATTTTGGCCAAAATTATTCACCGCACTCGTAAAGAGCCCGAGCTATGACGTGTTGAACGTGAAAACTTTTTTTTTTTTTTTTGTATATACTGGGAAATTTTGGCCAAAATTATTCACCGCACTCGTAAAGCGCCAGAGCTATGACGTGTTGAATGTGAAAACTTTTTTTTTTTTTTTGATATACTGGGAAATTTTGGCCAAAATTATTTACCGCACTCATATAGCGCCCGAGTTATGACGTGTTGAACGTGAAAACTTTTTTTTTTTTATATAATGTTAAATTTTGGCCAAAATTATTCACCGCACTTGTAAAGAGCCCGAGCTATGACGTGTTGAACGAGAAAATTTTTTTTTTTTTTATGTAATGTTAAATTTTGGCCAAAGTTATTCAACTCACTCGTAAAGAGCCCAAGCTATGACGTGTTCAACGAGAAAACTTTGTTGTTTTTTTTTGTATATACTGGGAAATTTTGGCCAAAATTATTCACCGCACTCGTATAGCGCCCGAGCTTTGACGTGTTGAACGTGAAAACTTTTTTTTTTATTTGTATATACTGGGTAATTTTGGACAAAATTATTCACCGCACTCATATAGCGCCCGAGTTATGTTGTTGAACGTGAAAACTTTTTTTTTTTTTTTATATACTGGGAATTTTTATGCCGAAATTATTCACCGCACTCGTATAGCGCCCGAGTTATGACGTGTTGAACCTGAAAACTTTTGGTTTTTTGTTTTTTTTGATATAATGGGTAATTTTGGCCAAAATTATTCACCGCACTCATATAGCGCCCGAGTTATGACGTGTTGAACGTGAAAACTTTTGGTTTTTTTTTTTTTATATACTGGGAAATTTTGGCCAAAATTATTCACCGCATTTGTTAAGAGCCCGAGCTATGACGTGTTGAACGAGAAAACTTTTTTTTTTTTTATGTAATGTTAAATTTTGGCCAAAGCTATTCACCGCACTCGTAAAGAGCCCGAGCTATGACGTGTTGAACGAGAAAACTTTTTTTTTTTTTTTTTGTATAAACTGGGAAATTTTGGCCAAAATTATTCACCGCACTCGTATAGCGCCCGAGCTTTGACGTGTTGAACGTGAAAACTTTTTTTTTTTTTTTGTATATACTGGGAAATTTTGGCCAAAATTATTCACCGCACTCGTATAGCGCCTGAGCTATAACGTGTTGAACGTGAAAACTATTTTTTTTTTTTATATACTGGGAAATTTTGGCCAAAATTATTCACCGCACTCATATGACGCCAGAGTTATAACGTGTTGAACGTGAAAACTTTTGGTTTTTTTTTTTTTATAAACTGGAAAATTTTGGCCAAACTTTTTCATCGCACTCGTATAGCGCCCGAGTTATGACGTGTTGAACGTGAAAACTTTTTTTTTTTTTTTTATATACTGGGAAATTTTGGCCAAAATTATTTACCGCACTCATATAGCGCCCGAGTTATGACGTATTGAACGTGAGAACTATTTTTTTTTTTATATACTGGGTAATTTTTGGCGAAAATTATTCACCGGACTCATAAAGCGCCCGAGCTATGACGTGTTGAACGTAAAAACTTTATTTTTTTTTTTTATATACTGGGAAATTTTGTCCAAAATTATTCACCGCAGTCATATAGCGCCCGAGTTATGTCGTGTTGAACGTGAAAACTTTTTTTTTTTTTTTATATCCTGGGAAATTTTGGACAAAATTATTCACCGCAAACATATCGCGACCGAGTTATGACGTGATGAACGTGAAAACTTATTTTTTCTGTATATAATAAGAAATTTTGTCCAAAATTATTCACCGCACTCATATCGCGCCCGAGTTATGACGTGTTGAACGTGAAAATTTTTTTTTTGTTTTTTGATATACTGGGAAATTTTGGCAAAATTTTTCACCTCCCTCCAATAGCGCCCGAGTTATGGCGTGTTGAACGTGAAAAGTTTTTTTTTTTTTTTTTTTTGATATAATGGGAAATTTTGGCCAAAATTATTCACTGCACTTGTAAAGAGCCCGAGCTATGACGTGTTAAACGTGAAAACTTTTTTTTTTTTTTTATATATACTGGAAAATTTTGGCCAAAATTATTCACCGCACTCGTATAGCGCCCGAGCTATGACGTGTTGAACGTGAAAACTTTTTTTTTTTTGATATAATGGGAAATTTTGGCCAAAATTATTCATCGCACTCGTATAGCGCCCGAGCTATGACGTGTTGTACGTGAAAACTTTTTTTTTTTTTTTGATATAATGGGAAATTTTGGCCAAAATTATTCACCGCACTCATATAGCGCCCGAGTAATGACGTGTTGAACGTGAAAACTTTTGTTTTTTTTTTTTGCATATACTGGGAAATTTCGGCCAAAATTATTCACCGCACTCGTAAAGAGCCCGAGCTATGACGTGTTGAACGTGAAAACTTTTTTTTTTTTTTTTGTAATAATGGGAAATTTTGGCCAAAATTATTCACCGCTCTCGTATCTCGCCCGAGTTATGACGTGTTGAACGTGAAAACTTTTTTTTTTTTTTTGATATAATGGTAAATTTTGGCCAATATTATTCACCGCATTTGTAAAGAGCCCGAGCTATGACGTGTTGAACGTGAAAACTTTTTTTTTTTATGTAATGTTAAATTTTGGCCAAAGTTATTCACCGCACTCGTAAAGAGCCCGAGCTATGACGTGTTGAACGAGAAAACTTTTTTTTTTTTTTTTGTATAAACTGGGAAATTTTGGCCAAAATTATTCACCGCACTCGTATAGCGCCCGAGCTTTGACGTGTTGAACGTGAAAACTTTTTTTTTTTTTTTGTATATACTGGGAAATTTTGGCCAAAATTATTCACCGCACTCGTATAGCGCCCGAGCTATAACGTGTTGAACGTGAAAACTATTTTTTTTTTTTTTATATTGGGAAATTTTGGCCAAAATTATTCACCGGACTCATATAGCGCCAGAGTTACGACGTGTTGAACGTGAAAACTTTTGGTTTTTTTTTTTTATAAACTGGGAAATTTTGGCCAAACTTTTTCATCGCACTCGTATAGCGCCCGAGTTATGACGTGTTGAACGTGAAAACTTTTTTTTTTTTTTTTTATATACTGGGAAATTTTGGCCAAAATTATTCACCGCACTCATATAGCGCCCGAGTTATGACGTATTGAACGTGAAAACTATTTTTTTTTTTATTCTGGGTAATTTTTGGCGAAAATTATTCACCGGACTCATATAGCGCCCGAGCTATGACGTGTTGAACGTGAAAACTTTTTTTTTTTTTTTATATACTGGGAAATTTTGTCCAAAATTATTCACCGCACTCATATAGCGCCCGAGTTATGACGTGATGAACGTGAAAACTTTTTTTTTTGTATAAAATGAGAAATTTTGTCCAAAATTATTCACCGCACTCATATAGCGCCCGAGCTATGACGTGTTGAACGTGAAAACTTTTTTTTTTTTTTTGATATACTGGGAAATTTTGGCAAAATTTTTCACCTCCCTCCAATAGCGCCCGAGTTATGACGTGTTGAACGTGAAAAGTTTTTTTTTTTTTTTTTTTTGATATAATGGGAACTTTTGGCCAAAATTATTCACTGCACTTGTAAAGAGCCCGAGCTATGACGTGTTAAACGTGAAAACTTTTTTTTTTTTTATATATACTGGAAAATTTTGGCCAAAATTATTCACCGCACTCGTATAGCGCCCGAGCTATGACGTGTTAAACGTGAAAACTTTTTTTTTTTTGATATAATGGGAAATTTTGGCTAAAATTATTCATCGCACTCGTATAGCGCCCGAGCTATGACGTGTTGTACGTGAAAACTTTTTTTTTTTTTTTGATATAATGGGAAATTTTGGCCAAAATTATTCACCGCACTCATATAGCGCCCGAGTAATGACGTGTTGAACGTGAAAACTTTTGGTTTTTTTTTTTTATAAACTGGGAAATTTTGGCCAAACTTTTTCATCGCACTCGTATAGCGCCCGAGTTATGACGTGTTGAACGTGAAAACTTTTTTTTTTTTTTTTATATACTGGGAAATTTTGGCCAAAATTATTCACCGCACTCATATAGCGCCCGAGTTATGACGTATTGAACGTGAAAACTATTTTTTTTTTTATTCTGGGTAATTTTTGGCGAAAATTATTCACCGGACTCATATAGCGCCCGAGCTATGACGTGTTGAACGTGAAAACTTTTTTTTTTTTTTATATACTGGGAAATTTTGTCCAAAATTATTCACCGCACTCATATAGCGCCCGAGTTATGACGTGATGAACGTGAAAACTTTTTTTTTTGTATAAAATGAGAAATTTTGTCCAAAATTATTCACCGCACTCATATAGCGCCCGAGCTATGACGTGTTGAACGTGAAAACTTTTTTTTTTTTTTTTGATATACTGGGAAATTTTGGCAAAATTTTTCACCTCCCTCCAATAGCGCCCGAGCTATGACGTGTTGAACGTGAAAACTTTTTTTTTTTTTTTTATAATAATGGGAAATTTTGGCCAAAATTATTCACCGCACTCATATAGCGCCCGAGCTATGACGTGTTGAACGTGAAAACTTTTTTTTTTTTTTTGATATACTGGGAAATTTTGGCAAAATTTTTCACCTCCCTCCAATAGCGCCCGAGTTATGACGTGTTGAACGTGAAAAGTTTTTTTTTTTTTTTTTTTTGATATAATGGGAACTTTTGGCCAAAATTATTCACCGCACTCGTAAAGATCCCGAGCTATTACGTGTTGAACGTGAAAACTTTTTTTTTTTTTTTTGTTAATACTGGGAAATTTTGGCCAAAATTATTCACCGCACTCGTACAGCGCCAGAGCTATGACGTGTTGAACGTGAAAACTTTTTTTTTTTTTTTTATAATAATGGGAAATTTTGGCCAAAATTATTCACCGCACTCATATAGCGCCCGAGTTATGACGTGTTGAATGTGAAAACTTTTTTTTTTTTTTTTGTATATACTGGGCAATTTTGGCCAAAATTATTCACCGCACTCGTAAAGCGCCAGAGCTTTGACGTGTTGAACGTGAAAACTTTTGTTTTTTTTTTTTTATAATAATGGGAAATTTTGGCCAAAATTATTCACCGCACTCGTAAAGAGCCCGAGCTATGACGTGTTGAACGTGAAAACTTTTTTTTTTTTTTTTGTATATACTGGGAAATTTTGGCCAAAATTATTCACCGCACTCGTAAAGCGCCAGAGCTATGACGTGTTGAATGTGAAAACTTTTTTTTTTTTTTTGATATACTGGGAAATTTTGGCCAAAATTATTTACCGCACTCATATAGCGCCCGAGTTATGACGTGTTGAACGTGAAAACTTTTTTTTTTTTTATATAATGTTAAATTTTGGCCAAAATTATTCACCGCACTTGTAAAGAGCCCGAGCTATGACGTGTTGAACGAGAAAATTTTTTTTTTTTTTATGTAATGTTAAATTTTGGCCAAAGTTATTCAACTCACTCGTAAAGAGCCCAAGCTATGACGTGTTCAACGAGAAAACTTTGTTGTTTTTTTTTGTATATACTGGGAAATTTTGGCCAAAATTATTCACCGCACTCGTATAGCGCCCGAGCTTTGACGTGTTGAACGTGAAAACTTTTTTTTTTATTTGTATATACTGGGTAATTTTGGACAAAATTATTCACCGCACTCATATAGCGCCCGAGTTATGTTGTTGAACGTGAAAACTTTTTTTTTTTTTTTATATACTGGGAATTTTTATGCCGAAATTATTCACCGCACTCGTATAGCGCCCGAGTTATGACGTGTTGAACCTGAAAACTTTTGGTTTTTTGTTTTTTTTGATATAATGGGTAATTTTGGCCAAAATTATTCACCGCACTCATATAGCGCCCGAGTTATGACGTGTTGAACGTGAAAACTTTTGGTTTTTTTTTTTTTATATACTGGGAAATTTTGGCCAAAATTATTCACCGCATTTGTTAAGAGCCCGAGCTATGACGTGTTGAACGAGAAAACTTTTTTTTTTTTTATGTAATGTTAAATTTTGGCCAAAGCTATTCACCGCACTCGTAAAGAGCCCGAGCTATGACGTGTTGAACGAGAAAACTTTTTTTTTTTTTTTTGTATAAACTGGGAAATTTTGGCCAAAATTATTCACCGCACTCGTATAGCGCCCGAGCTTTGACGTGTTGAACGTGAAAACTTTTTTTTTTTTTTTGTATATACTGGGAAATTTTGGCCAAAATTATTCACCGCACTCGTATAGCGCCTGAGCTATAACGTGTTGAACGTGAAAACTATTTTTTTTTTTTATATACTGGGAAATTTTGGCCAAAATTATTCACCGCACTCATATGGCGCCAGAGTTATAACGTGTTGAACGTGAAAACTTTTGGTTTTTTTTTTTTTATAAACTGGGAAATTTTGGCCAAACTTTTTCATCGCACTCGTATAGCGCCCGAGTTATGACGTGTTGAACGTGAAAACTTTTTTTTTTTTTTTTTATATACTGGGAAATTTTGGCCAAAATTATTTACCGCACTCATATAGCGCCCGAGTTATGACGTATTGAACGTGAGAACTATTTTTTTTTTTATATACTGGGTAATTTTTGGCGAAAATTATTCACCGGACTCATAAAGCGCCCGAGCTATGACGTGTTGAACGTAAAAACTTTATTTTTTTTTTTTATATACTGGGAAATTTTGTCCAAAATTATTCACCGCAGTCATATAGCGCCCGAGTTATGTCGTGTTGAACGTGAAAACTTTTTTTTTTTTTTTATATCCTGGGAAATTTTGGACAAAATTATTCACCGCAAACATATCGCGACCGAGTTATGACGTGATGAACGTGAAAACTTATTTTTTCTGTATATAATAAGAAATTTTGTCCAAAATTATTCACCGCACTCATATCGCGCCCGAGTTATGACGTGTTGAACGTGAAAATTTTTTTTTTGTTTTTTGATATACTGGGAAATTTTGGCAAAATTTTTCACCTCCCTCCAATAGCGCCCGAGTTATGGCGTGTTGAACGTGAAAAGTTTTTTTTTTTTTTTTTTTTGATATAATGGGAAATTTTGGCCAAAATTATTCACTGCACTTGTAAAGAGCCCGAGCTATGACGTGTTAAACGTGAAAACTTTTTTTTTTTTTTTATATATACTGGAAAATTTTGGCCAAAATTATTCACCGCACTCGTATAGCGCCCGAGCTATGACGTGTTGAACGTGAAAACTTTTTTTTTTTTGATATAATGGGAAATTTTGGCCAAAATTATTCATCGCACTCGTATAGCGCCCGAGCTATGACGTGTTGTACGTGAAAACTTTTTTTTTTTTTTTGATATAATGGGAAATTTTGGCCAAAATTATTCACCGCACTCATATAGCGCCCGAGTAATGACGTGTTGAACGTGAAAACTTTTGTTTTTTTTTTTTGCATATACTGGGAAATTTCGGCCAAAATTATTCACCGCACTCGTAAAGAGCCCGAGCTATGACGTGTTGAACGTGAAAACTTTTTTTTTTTTTTTTGTAATAATGGGAAATTTTGGCCAAAATTATTCACCGCTCTCGTATCTCGCCCGAGTTATGACGTGTTGAACGTGAAAACTTTTTTTTTTTTTTTGATATAATGGTAAATTTTGGCCAATATTATTCACCGCATTTGTAAAGAGCCCGAGCTATGACGTGTTGAACGTGAAAACTTTTTTTTTTTATGTAATGTTAAATTTTGGCCAAAGTTATTCACCGCACTCGTAAAGAGCCCGAGCTATGACGTGTTGAACGAGAAAACTTTTTTTTTTTTTTTTTGTATAAACTGGGAAATTTTGGCCAAAATTATTCACCGCACTCGTATAGCGCCCGAGCTTTGACGTGTTGAACGTGAAAACTTTTTTTTTTTTTTTGTATATACTGGGAAATTTTGGCCAAAATTATTCACCGCACTCGTATAGCGCCCGAGCTATAACGTGTTGAACGTGAAAACTATTTTTTTTTTTTTTATATTGGGAAATTTTGGCCAAAATTATTCACCGGACTCATATAGCGCCAGAGTTACGACGTGTTGAACGTGAAAACTTTTGGTTTTTTTTTTTTATAAACTGGGAAATTTTGGCCAAACTTTTTCATCGCACTCGTATAGCGCCCGAGTTATGACGTGTTGAACGTGAAAACTTTTTTTTTTTTTTTTTATATACTGGGAAATTTTGGCCAAAATTATTCACCGCACTCATATAGCGCCCGAGTTATGACGTATTGAACGTGAAAACTATTTTTTTTTTTATTCTGGGTAATTTTTGGCGAAAATTATTCACCGGACTCATATAGCGCCCGAGCTATGACGTGTTGAACGTGAAAACTTTTTTTTTTTTTTTATATACTGGGAAATTTTGTCCAAAATTATTCACCGCACTCATATAGCGCCCGAGTTATGACGTGATGAACGTGAAAACTTTTTTTTTTGTATAAAATGAGAAATTTTGTCCAAAATTATTCACCGCACTCATATAGCGCCCGAGCTATGACGTGTTGAACGTGAAAACTTTTTTTTTTTTTTTGATATACTGGGAAATTTTGGCAAAATTTTTCACCTCCCTCCAATAGCGCCCGAGTTATGACGTGTTGAACGTGAAAAGTTTTTTTTTTTTTTTTTTTGATATAATGGGAACTTTTGGCCAAAATTATTCACTGCACTTGTAAAGAGCCCGAGCTATGACGTGTTAAACGTGAAAACTTTTTTTTTTTTTTATATATACTGGAAAATTTTGGCCAAAATTATTCACCGCACTCGTATAGCGCCCGAGCTATGACGTGTTAAACGTGAAAACTTTTTTTTTTTTGATATAATGGGAAATTTTGGCCAAAATTATTCATCGCACTCGTATAGCGCCCGAGCTATGACGTGTTGTACGTGAAAACTTTTTTTTTTTTTTTGATATAATGGGAAATTTTGGCCAAAATTATTCACCGCACTCATATAGCGCCCGAGTAATGACGTGTTGAACGTGAAAACTTTTGGTTTTTTTTTTTTATAAACTGGGAAATTTTGGCCAAACTTTTTCATCGCACTCGTATAGCGCCCGAGTTATGACGTGTTGAACGTGAAAACTTTTTTTTTTTTTTTTATATACTGGGAAATTTTGGCCAAAATTATTCACCGCACTCATATAGCGCCCGAGTTATGACGTATTGAACGTGAAAACTATTTTTTTTTTTATTCTGGGTAATTTTTGGCGAAAATTATTCACCGGACTCATATAGCGCCCGAGCTATGACGTGTTGAACGTGAAAACTTTTTTTTTTTTTTATATACTGGGAAATTTTGTCCAAAATTATTCACCGCACTCATATAGCGCCCGAGTTATGACGTGATGAACGTGAAAACTTTTTTTTTTGTATAAAATGAGAAATTTTGTCCAAAATTATTCACTGCACTCATATAGCGCCCGAGCTATGACGTGTTGAACGTGAAAACTTTTTTTTTTTTTTTGATATACTGGGAAATTTTGGCAAAATTTTTCACCTCCCTCCAATAGCGCCCGAGTTATGACGTGTTGAACGTGAAAAGTTTTTTTTTTTTTTTTTTTGATATAATGGGAACTTTTGGCCAAAATTATTCACTGCACTTGTAAAGAGCCCGAGCTATGACGTGTTAAACGTGAAAACTTTTGGTTTTTTTTTTTTATAAACTGGAAAATTTTGGCCAAAATTATTCACCGCACTCGTATAGCGCCCGAGCTATGACGTGTTAAACGTGAAAACTTTTTTTTTTTTGATATAATGGGAAATTTTGGCCAAAATTATTCACCGCACTCGTAAAGAGCCCGAGCTATGACGTGTTGAACGTGAAAACTTTTTTTTTTTTTTTTGTAATAATGGGAAATTTTGGCCAAAATTATTCACCGCTCTCGTATCTCGCCCGAGTTATGACGTGTTGAACGTGAAAACTTTTTTTTTTTTTTGATATAATGGTAAATTTTGGCCAATATTATTCACCGCATTTGTAAAGAGCCCGAGCAATGACGTGTTGAACGAGAAAACTTTTTTTTTTTATGTAATGTTAAATTTTGGCCAAAGTTATTCACCGCACTCGTAAAGAGCCCGAGCTATGACGTGTTGAACGAGAAAACTTTTTTTTTTTTTTTTGTATAAACTGGGAAATTTTGGCCAAAATTATTCACCGCACTCGTATAGCGCCCGAGCTTTGACGTGTTGAACGTGAAAACTTTTTTTTTTTTTTTGTATATACTGGGAAATTTTGGCCAAAATTATTCACCGCACTCGTATAGCGCCCGAGCTATAACGTGTTGAACGTGAAAACTATTTTTTTTTTTTTTATATTGGGAAATTTTTGGCCAAAATTATTCACCGGACTCATATAGCGCCAGAGTTACGACGTGTTGAACGTGAAAACTTTTGGTTTTTTTTTTTTATAAACTGGGAAATTTTGGCCAAACTTTTTCATCGCACTCGTATAGCGCCCGAGTTATGACGTGTTGAACGTGAAAACTTTTTTATTTTTTTTTTTATATACTGGGAAATTTTGGCCAAAATTATTCACCGCACTCATATAGCGCCCGAGTTATGACGTATTGAACGTGAAAACTATTTTTTTTTTTATTCTGGGTAATTTTTGGCGAAAATTATTCACCGGACTCATATAGCGCCCGAGCTATGACGTGTTGAACGTGAAAACATTTTTTTTTTTTTATATACTGGGAAATTTTGTCCAAAATTATTCACCGCACTCATATAGCGCCCGAGTTATGACGTGATGAACGTGAAAACTTTTTTTTTTGTATAAAATGAGAAATTTTGTCCAAAATTATTCACCGCACTCATATAGCGCCCAAGTTATGACGTGTTGAACGGAAAACTTTTTTTTTTTTATATAAACTGGGAAATTTTGGCCAAAATTATTCACCGCACTCAAGTAGCGCCCGAGTTATGACGTGTTGAACGTGAAAACTTTTTTTTTTTTTTGGATATACTGGGAAATTTTGGCCAAAATTTTTTACCTCACTCCAATAGCGCCCGAGTTATGACGTGTTGAACGTGGAAACTTTGGTTTTTTTTTTTTGCATATACTGGGAAATTTCGGCCAAAATTATTCACCGCACTCATAAAGAGCCCGAGCTATGACGTGTTGAACGTGAAAACTTTTTTTTTTTTTTTTTGCATATACTGGGAAATTTCGGCCGAAATTATTCACCGCACTCGTAAAGAGCCCGAGCTATGACGTGTTGAACGAGAAAACTTTTTTTGTTTTTTTTTGTATATACTGGAAAATTTTGGACAAAATTATTCACCGCACTCGTATAGCGCCCGAGCTATGACGTGTCAAACGTGAAAACTTTTTTTTTTTTGATATAATGGGAAATTTTGGCCAAAATTATTCACCGCACTCGTAAAGAGCCCGAGCTATGACGTGTTGAACGTGAAAACTTTTTTTTTTTTTTTGTAATAATGGGAAATTTTGGCCAAAATTATTCACCGCTCTCGTATCTCGCCCGAGTTATGACGTGTTGAACGTGAAAACTTTTTTTTTTTTGATATAATGGGAAATTTTGGCCAAAATTATTCACCGCACTCGTAAAGAGCCCGAGCTATGACGTGTTGAACGTGAAAACTTTTTTTTTTTTTTGTAATAATGGGAAATTTTGGCCAAAATTATTCACCGCTCTCGTATCTCGCCCGAGTTATGACGTGTTGAACGTGAAAACTTTTTTTTTTTTTTGATATAATGGTAAATTTTGGCCAATATTATTCACCGCATTTGTAAAGAGCCCGAGCAATGACGTGTTGAACGAGAAAACTTTTTTTTTTTAAGTAATGTTAAATTTTGGCCAAAGTTATTCACCGCACTCGTAAAGAGCCCGAGCTATGACGTGTTGAACGAGAAAACTTTTTTTTTTTTTTTTGTATAAACTGGGAAATTTTGGCCAAAATTATTCACCGCACTCGTATAGCGCCCGAGCTTTGACGTGTTGAACGTGAAAACCTTTTTTTTTTTTTTGTATATACTGGGAAATTTTGGCCAAAATTATTCACCGCACTCGTATAGCGCCCGAGCTATAACGTGTTGAACGTGAAAACTATTTTTTTTTTTTTATATTGGGAAATTTTGGCCAAAATTATTCACCGGACTCATATAGCGCCAGAGTTACGACGTGTTGAACGTGAAAACTTTTGGTTTTTTTTTTTTATAAACTGGGAAATTTTGGCCAAACTTTTTCATCGCACTCGTATAGCGCCCGAGTTATGACGTGTTGAACGTGAAAACTTTTTTATTTTTTTTTTTATATACTGGGAAATTTTGGCCAAAATTATTCACCGCACTCATATAGCGCCCGAGTTATGACGTATTGAACGTGAAAACTATTTTTTTTTTTATTCTGGGTAATTTTTGGCGAAAATTATTCACCGGACTCATATAGCGCCCGAGCTATGACGTGTTGAACGTGAAAACTTTTTTTTTTTTTTATATACTGGGAAATTTTGTCCAAAATTATTCACCGCACTCATATAGCGCCCGAGTTATGACGTGATGAACGTGAAAACTTTTTTTTTTGTATAAAATGAGAAATTTTGTCCAAAATTATTCACCGCACTCATATAGCGCCCAAGTTATGACGTGTTGAACGGAAAACTTTTTTTTTTTTTTATATAAACTGGGAAATTTTGGCCAAAATTATTCACCGCACTCAAGTAGCGCCCGAGTTATGACGTGTTGAACGTGAAAACTTTTTTTTTTTTTTGGATATACTGGGAAATTTTGGCCAAAATTTTTTACCTCACTCCAATAGCGCCCGAGTTATGACGTGTTGAACGTGGAAACTTTGGTTTTTTTTTTTTGCATATACTGGGAAATTTCGGCCAAAATTATTCACCGCACTCATAAAGAGCCCGAGCTATGACGTGTTGAACGTGAAAACTTTTTTTTTTTTTTTTTGCATATACTGGGAAATTTCGGCCGAAATTATTCACCGCACTCGTAAAGAGCCCGAGCTATGACGTGTTGAACGAGAAAACTTTTTTTGTTTTTTTTTGTATATACTGGAAAATTTTGGACAAAATTATTCACCGCACTCGTATAGCGCCCGAGCTATGACGTGTTGAACGTGAAAACTTTTTTTTTTTTTTTTTGATATAATGGGAAATTTTGGCCAAAATTATTCACCGCACTCGTATGGCGCCCGAGCTATAACGTGTTGAACGTGAAAACTTTTTTTTTTTTTTATATACTGGGAAATTTTGGCCAAAATTATTCACCGCTCTCGTATCTCGCCCGAGTTATGACGTGTTGAACGTGAAAACTTTTTTTTTTTTTTATATAAACTGGTAAATTTTGGCCAAAATTATTCACCGCACTCATGTAGCGCCCGAGTTATGACGTGTTGAACGTGAAAACTTTTTTTTTTTTTTTGATATAATGGGAAATTTTGGCCAAAATTATTCACCGCACTCGTATAGCGCCCGAGTTATGACGTGTTGAACGAGAAAACTGTTTGTTTTTTATTTTTGCATATACTGGGAAATTTTGGCCAAAATTATTCACCGCACTCGTATAGCGCCCGAGCTTTGACGTGTTGAACGTGAAGACTTTTTTTTTTTTTGTTTATACTCGGAAATTTTGGCCAAAATTATTCACCGCACTCGTATAGCGCCCGAGTTATGACGTGTTGAACGAGAAAACTGTTTGTTTTTTTTTTTTGTATATAATGAGAAATTTTGTCCAAAATTATTCACCGCACTCATATAGCGCCCAAGTTATGACGTGTTGAACGGAAAACTTTTTTTTTTTTTTATATAAACGGTAAATTTTGGCCAAAATTATTCACCGCACTCATGTAGCGCCCGAGTTATGACGTGTTGAACGTGAAAACTTTTTTTTTTTTTGATATAATGGGAAATATTGGCCAAAATTATTCACCGCACTCGTATAGCGCCCGAGTTATGACGTGTTGAACGAGAAAACTGTTTGTTTTTTTTTTTTGCATATACTGGGAAATTTTGGCCAAAATTATTCACCGCACTCGTATATCGCCCGAGCTTTGACGTGTTGAACGTGAAAACTTTTTTTTTTTTTGTTTATACTCGGAAATTTTGGCCAAAATTATTCACCGCACTCATATAGCGATCGAGTTATGATGTGTTGAACGTGAAAACATTTTTTTTTTTTTTATATAATGGGAAATTTTGGCCAAAAGTATTCACCGTGCTCGTATAGCGCCTGAGTTATGACGTGTTGAACGTGAAAACTTTTGATTTTTTTTTTTGAATATACTGGGAAATTTTGGCCAAAATTATTCACCGCACTCGTATAGCGCCCGAGCTTTGACGTGTTGAACGTGAAAACTTTTTTTTTTTTTTTGTATATACTGGGTAATTTTGGCCAAAATTATTCACCGTTCTCGTATCTCGCCCGAGTTATGACGTGTTGAACGTGAAAACTTTTGTTTTTTTTTGATATATTGGATATTTTGGCCAAAATTATTCACCGCACTCGTACAGCGCCCGAGTTATGACGTGTTGAACGTGAAAACTTTTGTTTTTTTTTTGTATATGATGGGAAATTTTGGCCACCGTGCTAGTATAGCGCCCGAGCTATGACGTGTTGAACGTGAAAACTTTTGTTTTTTTTTTGTGTTTATACTCGGAAATTTTGGCCAAAATTATTCACCGCACTCATATAGCGATCGAGTTATGATGTGTTGAACGTGAAAACATTTTTTTTTTTTTTGCATATACTGGGAAATTTTGGCCAAAATTATTCACCGCACTCGTATAGCGCCCGAGCTTTGACGTGTTGAACGTGAAAACTTTTGTTTTTTTTTTTGTATATACTGGGTAATTTTGGCCAAAATTATTCACCGCTCTCGTATCTCGCCCGAGTTATGACGTGTTGAACGTGAAAACTTTTTTTTTATTTTTTTGATATAATGGATATTTTGGCCAAAATTATTCACCGCACTCGTACAGCGCCCGAGTTATGACGTGTTGAACGTGAAAACTTTTGTTTTTTTTTTGTATATGATGGGAAATTTTGGCCACCGTGCTAGTATAGCGCCCGAGCTATGACGTGTTGAACGTGAAAACTTTTGTTTTTTTTTTTTTGTTTATACTCGGAAATTTTGGCCAAAATTATTCACCGCACTCATATAGCGATCGAGTTATGATGTGTTGAACGTGAAAACTTTTTCTTTTTTTTTATATAATGGGAAATTTTGGCCAAAAGTATTCACCGTGCTCGTATAGCGCCCGAGTTATGACGTGTTGAACGTGAAAACTTTTGTTTTTTTTTTTTGCATATACTGGGAAATTTTGGCCAAAATTATTCACCGCACTCGTAAAGAGCCCGAGCTATGACGTGTTGAACGAGAAAACTTTTTTTTTTTTTGTATATACTGGGAAATTTTGGCCAAAATTATTCACCGCACTCGTAAAGCGCCCGAGCTATGACGTGTTGAACGTGAAAACTTTTTTTTTTTTTTGATATAATGGGAAATTTTGGGCAAAATTATTCACCGCACTCGTATGGCGCCCTAGCTATGACGTGTTGAACGTGAAAACTTTTTTTTTTTTTTTATATACTGGGAAACTTTGGCCAAAATTATTCACCGCTCTCGTATCTCGCCCGAGTTATGACGTGTTGAACGTGAAAACTTTTTTTTTTTTTTTTGTAATAATGGGAAATTTTGGCCAAAATTATTCACCGCACTCATATAGCGCCCGAGCTTTGACGTGTTGAACGTGAAAACTTTTTTTTTTTTTTTTGCATATACTGGGAAATTTTGGCCAAAATTATTCACCGCACTCGTATGGCGCCCGAGCTATGACGTGTTGAACGTGAAAACTTTTTTTTTTTTTTTTTTTTGACATAATGGGAAATTTTGGCCAAAATTATTCACCGCACTCATCTAGCGCCCAAGTTATGACGTGTTGAACGTTAAAAATTTTTTTTTTTTTTTTTTGATATAATGGAAAATTTTGCCCAAAATTATTCACCGCACTCATATAGCGCCCGAGTTATGACGTGTTGAACGTGAAATTTTTTTTTTTATATAATGTTAAATTTTGTCCAAAATTATTCACCGCACTCGTAAAGAGCCCGAGCTATGACGTGTTGAACGTGAAAACTTTTTTTTTTTTTTTTTGATATAATGGGAAATTTTGGCCAAAACTATTCACCGCACTCGTAAAGAGCCCGAGCTCTGACGTGTTGAACGAGAAAACTTTTTTTTTTTATATATACTGGGAAATTTTGGCCAAAATTATTCACCGCACTCGTATAGCGCCCGAGTTATGACGTGTTGAACGTGAAAACTTTTGTTTTTTTTTTTTTGATATAATGGGAAGTTTTGGCCAAAATTATTCACCGCACTCGTATAGCGCCCGAGTTATGACGTGTTGAACGTGAAAACTTTTTTTTCTTTTGTATATACTGGGAAATTTTGGCCAAAATTATTCACCGCACTCGCACAGCGCCCGAGTTATGACGTGTTGAACTTGAAAACTTTTTTTTTTTCTTATATCCTGGGAAATTTTGGCCAAAATTATTCACCGCACTCGTATAGCGCCCGAGTTATGACGTGTTGAACGTGAAAACTTTTGTTTTTTTTTTTTTGATATAATGGGAAGTTTTGGCCAAAATTATTCACCGCACTCGTATAGCGCCCGAGTTATGACGTGTTGAACGTGAAAACTTTTGTTTTTTTTTTTTTGATATAATGGGAAGTTTTGGCCAAAATTATTCACCGCACTCGTATAGCGCCCGAGTTATGACGTGTTGAACGTGAAAACTTTTTTTTCTTTTGTATATACTGGGAAATTTTGGCCAAAATTATTCACCGCACTCGCACAGCGCCCGAGTTATGACGTGTTGAACGTGAAAACTTTTTTTTTTTTTTTTTGTATTAATGGGAAATTTTGGCCACCGTGCTAGTATAGCGCCCGAGCTATGACGTGTTGAACGTGAAAACTTTTGTTTTTTTTTTGTGTTTATACTCGGAAATTTTGGCCAAATTTATTCACCGCACTCATATAGCGATCGAGTTATGATGTGTTGAACGTGAAAATTTTTTTTTTTTTTTTTTGATGTAATGGAAATTTTGGCCAAAATTATTCACCGCACTCGTACAGCGCCCGAGCTTTGACGTGTTGAACGTGAAAACTTTTTTTTTTTTTTTGCATAGACTGGGAAATTTTGGCCAAAATTATTCACCGCACTCGTAAAGAGCCCGAGCTATGACGTGTTGAACGAGAAAACTTTTTTTTTTTTTTGTATATACTGGGAAATTTTGGCCAAAATTATTCACCGCACTCGTAAAGCGCCCGAGCTATGACGCGTTGAACGTGAAAACTTTTTTTATTTTTTTTTTTTTACTGGCAAATTTTGGCCAAAATTATTCACCGCTCCCGTATCTCGCCCGAGTTATGACGTGTTGAACGAGAAAACTTTTTTTTTTTTTTTTTTGTATTAATGGGTAATTTTGGCCAAAATTATTCACCGCACTCATATAGCGCCCGAGTTATGACGTGTTGAACGTGAAAACTTTTTTTTTTTCTTATATTATGTTAAATTTTGGCCAAAATTATTCACCGCACTCGTTAAGCGCCCGAGCTATGACGTGTTGAACGTGAAAACTTTTGGTTTTTTTTTTTTATATACTGGGAAATTTTGGCCAAAATTATTCACCGCACTCGTATAGCGCCCGAGCTATGACGTGTTGTACGTGAAAACTTTTTCTTTTTTTTTTTGTATTAATGGGTAATTTTGGCCAAAATTATTCACCGCACTCATATAGCGCCCGAGTTATGACGTGTTGAACGTGAAAACTTTTGGTTTTTTTTTTTTATATACTGGGAAATTTTGGCCAAAATTATTCACCGCACTCGTATAGCGCCCGAGCTATGACGTGTTGTACGTGAAAACTTTTTTTTTTTTTTTGATATAATGGGAATTTTTGGCCAAAATTATTCACCGCACTCGTATGGCGCCCGAGCTATGACGTGTTGAACGTGAAAACTTTTTTTTTTTTTTTTGATATACTGGGTAATTTTGGACAAAATTATTCACCGCACTCATATAGCGCCCGAGTTATGTTGTTGAACGTGAAAACTTTTTTTTTTTTTTTATATACTGGGAATTTTTATGCCGAAATTATTCACCACACTCGTATAGCGCCCGAGTTATGACGTGTTGAACCTGAAAACTTTTGGTTTTTTGTTTTTTTTTGATATAATGGGTAATTTTGGCCAAAATTATTCACCGCACTCATATAGCGCCCGAGTTATGACGTGTTGAACGTGAAAACTTTTGGTTTTTTTTTTTTATATACTGGGAAATTTTGGCCAAAATTATTCACCGCACTCGTATAGCGCCCGAGCTATGACGTGTTGTACGTCAAAACTTTTTTTTTTTTTTTTGATATAATGGGAATTTTTGGCCAAAATTATTCACCGCACTCGTATGGCGCCCGAGCTATGACGTGTTGAACGTGAAAACTTTTTTTTTTTTTTATATACTGGGAAATTTTGGCCAAAATTATTCACAGCATTTGTAAAGAGCCCGAGCTATGACGTGTTGAACGAGAAAACTTTTTTTTTTTTTATGTAATGTTAAATTTTGGCCAAAGTTATTCACCGCACTCGTAAAGAGCCCGAGCTATGACGTGTTGAACGAAAAAACTTTTTTTTTTTTTTTTGTATAAACTGGGAAATTTTGGCCAAAATTATTCACCGCACTCGTATAGCGCCCGAGCTTTGACGTGTTGAACGTGAAAACTTTTTTTTTTTTTTTGTATATACTGGGAAATTTTGGCCAAAATTATTCACCGCACTCGTATAGCGCCTGAGCTATAACGTGTTGAACGTGAAAACTATTTTTTTTTTTTATATACTGGGAAATTTTGGCCAAAATTATTCACCGCACTCATATAGCGCCAGAGTTATAACGTGTTGAACGTGAAAACTTTTGGTTTTTTTTTTTTTATAAACTGGGAAATTTTGGCCAAACTTTTTCATCGCACTCGTATAGCGCCCGAGTTATGACGTGTTGAACGTGAAAACTTTTTTTTTTTTTTTTATATACTGGGAAATTTTGGCCAAAATTATTCACCGCAAACATATCGACACCGAGTTATGACGTGATGAACGTGAAAACTTTTTTTTTCTGTATATAATAAGAAATTTTGTCCAAAATTATTCACCGCACTCATATCGCGCCCGAGTTATGACGTGATGAACGTGAAAACTTTTTTTTTTTGTATATAATAAGAAATTTTGTCCAAAATTATTCACCGCACTCATATAGCGCCCGAGCTATGACGTGTTGAACGTGAAAACTTTTTTTTTTTTTTTTGATATACTGGGAAATTTTGGCAAAATTTTTCACCTCCCTCCAATAGCGCCCGAGTTATGACGTGTTGAACGTGAAAAGTTTTTTTTTTTTTTTTTTTTGATATAATGGGAAATTTTGGCCAAAATTATTCACCGCACTTGTAAAGAGCCCGAGTTATGACGTGTTAAACGTGAAAACTTTTTTTGTTTTGATATAATGGGAAATTTTGGCCAAAATTATTCATCGCACTCGTATAGCGCCCGAGCTATGACGTGTTGTACGTGAAAACTTTTTTTTTTTTTTTTGATATAATGGGAAATTTTGGCCAATATTATTCACCGCATTTGTAAAGAGCCCGAGCTATGACGTGTTGAACGAGAAAACTTTTTTTTTTTATGTAATGTTAAATTTTGGCCAAAGTTATTCACCGCACTCGTAAAGAGCCCGAGCTATGACGTGTTGAAAGAGAAATTTTTTTTTTTTTTTTTTGTATAAACTGTGAAATTTTGGCCAAAATTATTCACCGCACTCGTATAGCGCCCGAGCTTTGACGTGTTGAACGTGAAAACTTTTTTTTTTTTTTTGTATATACTGGGAAATTTTGGCCAAAATTATTCACCGCACTCGTATAGCGCCCGAGCTATAACGTGTTGAACGTGAAAACTATTTTTTTTTTTTTATATTGGGAAATTTTGGCCAAAATTATTCACCGGACTCATATAGCGCCAGAGTTACGACGTGTTGAACGTGAAAACTTTTTTTTTTTTTTTTTTATATACTGGGAAATTTTGGCCAAAATTATTCACCGCACTCATATAGCGCCCGAGTTATGACGTATTGAACGTGAAAACTATTTTTTTTTTTATTCTGGGTAATTTTTGGCGAAAATTATTCACCGGACTCATATAGCGCCCGAGCTATGACGTGTTGAACGTGAAAACTTTTTTTTTTTTTTATATACTGGGAAATTTTGTCCAAAATTATTCACCGCACTCATATAGCGCCCGAGTTATGACGTGATGAACGTGAAAACTTTTTTTTTTGTATATAATGAGAAATTTTGTCCAAAATTATTCACCGCACTCATATAGCGCCCAAGTTATGACGTGTTGAACGGAAAACTTTTTTTTTTTTTATATAAACTGGGAAATTTTGGCCAAAATTATTCACCGCACTCATGTAGCGCCCGAGTTATGACGTGTTGAACGTGAAAACTTTTTTTTTTTTTTGGATATACTGGGAAATTTTGGCCAAAATTTTTCACCTCACTCCAATAGCGCCCGAGTTATGACGTGTTGAACGTGGAAACTTTGGTTTTTTTTTTTTGCATATACTGGGAAATTTCGGCCAAAATTATTCACCGCACTCATAAAGAGCCCGAGCTATGACGTGTTGAACGTGAAAACTTTTTTTTTTTTTTTTTGCATATACTGGGAAATTTCGGCCGAAATTATTCACCGCACTCGTAAAGAGCCCGAGCTATGACGTGTTGAACGAGAAAACTTTTTTTTTTTTTTTTGTATATACTGGAAAATTTTGGACAAAATTATTCACCGCACTCGTATAGCGCCCGAGCTATGACGTGTTGAACGTGAAAACTTTTTTTTTTTTTTTTTTTATATAATGGGAAATTTTGGCCAAAATTATTCACCGCACTCGTATGGCGCCCGAGCTATAACGTGTTGAACGTGAAAACTTTTTTTTTTTTTTTATATACTGGGAAATTTAGGCCAAAATTATTCACCGCTCTCGTATCTCGCCCGAGTTATGACGTGTTGAACGTGAAAACTTTTTTTTTTTGTATATAATGAGAAATTTTGTCCAAAATTATTCACCGCACTCATATAGCGCCCAAGTTATGACGTGTTGAACGGAAAACTTTTTTTTTTTATATAAACTGGTAAATTTTGGCCAAAATTATTCACCGCACTCATGTAGCGCCCGAGTTATGACGTGTTGAACGTGAAAACTTTTTTTTTTTTTTTGATATAATGGGAAATTTTGGCCAAAATTATTCACCGCACTCGTATAGCGCCCGAGTTATGACGTGTTGAACGAGAAAACTGTTTGTTTTTTTTTTTTGCATGTACTGGGAAATTTTGGCCAAAATTATTCACCGCACTCGTATAGCGCCCGAGCTTTGACGTGTTGAACGTGAAAACTTTTTTTTTTTGTTTATACTCGGAAATTTTGGCCAAAATTATTCACCGCACTCATATAGCGATCGAGTTATGATGTGTTGAACGTGAAAACATTTTTTTTTTTTTTTATATAATGGGAAATTTTGGCCAAAAGTATTCACCGTGCTCGTATAGCGCCTGAGTTATGACGTGTTGAACGTGAAAACTTTTGATTTTTTTTTTTGCATATACTGGGAAATTTTGGCCAAAATTATTCACCGCACTCGTATAGCGCCCGAGCTTTGACGTGTTGAACGTGAAAACTTTTTTTTTTTTTTTGTATATACTGGGTAATTTTGGCCAAAATTATTCACCGCTCTCGTATCTCGCCCGAGTTATGACGTGTTGAACGTGAATACTTTTGTTTTTTTTTTGATATAATGGATACTTTGGCCAAAATTATTCACCGCACTCGTACAGCGCCCGAGTTATGACGTGTTGAACGTGAAAACTTTTGTTTTTTTTTTGTATATGATGGGAAATTTTGGCCACCGTGCTAGTATAGCGCCCGAGCTATGACGTGTTGAACGTGAAAACTTTTTTTTTTTTTTTGTGTTTATACTCGGAAATTTTGGCCAAAATTATTCACCGCACTCATATAGCGATCGAGTTATGATGTGTTGAACGTGAAAACATTTTTTTTTTTTTTTGCATATACTGGGAAATTTTGGCCAAAATTATTCACCGCACTCGTATAGCGCCCGAGCTTTGACGTGTTGAACGTGAAAACTTTTGTTTTTTTTTTTGTATATACTGGGTAATTTTGGCCAAAATTATTCACCGCTCTCGTATCTCGCCCGAGTTATGACGTGTTGAACGTGAAAACTTTTTTTTTTTTTTTTGATATAATGGATATTTTGGCCAAAATTATTCACCGCACTCGTACAGCGCCCGAGTTATGACGTGTTGAACGTGAAAACTTTTGTTTTTTTTTTGTATATGATGGGAAATTTTGGCCACCGTGCTAGTATAGCGCCCGAGCTGTGACGTGTTGAACGTGAAAACTTTTGTTTTTTTTTTTGTGTTTATACTCGGAAATTTTGGCCAAAATTATTCACCGCACTCATATAGCGATCGAGTTATGATGTGTTGAACGTGAAAACATTTGTTTTTTTTTTTATATAATGGATATTTTGGCCAAAATTATTCACCGCACTCGTACAGCGCCCGAGTTATGACGTGTTGAACGTGAAAACTTTTTTTTTTTTTTTGATATAATGGATATTTTGGCCAAAATTATTCACCGCACTCGTACAGCGCCCGAGTTATGACGTGTTGAACGTGAAAACTTTTGTTTTTTTTTTTTGTATATGATGGGAAATTTTGGCCACCGTGCTAGTATAGCGCCCGAGCTATGACGTGTTGAACGTGAAAACTTTTGTTTTTTTTTTTGTGTTTATACTCGGAAATTTTGGCCAAAATTATTCACCGCACTCATATAGCGATCGAGCTATGATTTGTTGAACGTGAAAACTTTTTTTTTTTTTTATATAATGGGAAATTTTGGCCAAAAGTATTCACCGTGCTCGTATAGCGCCCGAGTTATGACGTGTTGAACGTGAAAACTTTTGTTTTTTTTTTTTTGCATATACTGTGAAATTTTGGCCAGAATTATTCACCGCACTCGTAAAGAGCCCGAGCTATGACGTGTTGAACGAGAAAACTTTTTTTTTTTTTTGATATAATGGGAAATTTTGGGCAAAATTATTCACCGCACTCATATAGCGCCCGAGCTATAACGTGTTGAACGTGAAAACTTTTTTTTTTTTTTTTTTGACATAATGGGAAATTTTGGCCAAAATTATTCACCGCACTCATCTAGCGCCCAAGTTATGACGTGTTGAACGTTAAAAATTTTTTTTTTTTTTTTTTTGATATAATGGAAAATTTTGCCCAAAATTATTCACCGCACTCATATAGCGCCCGAGTTATGACGTGTTGAACGTGAAATTTTTTTTTTTATAAAATGTTAAATTTTGTCCAAAATTATTCACCGCACTCGTAAAGAGCCCGAGCTATGACGTGTTGAATGTGAAAACTTTTTTTTTTTTTTTTTTGATATAATGGGAAATTTTGGCCAAAACTATTCACCGCACTCGTAAAGAGCCCGAGCTCTGACGTGTTGAACGAGAAAACTTTTTTTTTTTATATATACTGGGAAATTTTGGCCAAAATTATTCACCGCACTCGTATAGAGCCCGAGCTATGACGTGTTGAAGTAGAAAACTTTTTCTTTTTTTTTTTGTATACTGGGAAATTTTTTTCCAAAATTATTCACCGCACTCGTATAGCGCCCGAGCTATGACGTGTTGAACTTGAAAACTTTTTTTTTTTCTTATATCCTGGGAAATTTTGGCCAAAATTATTCACCGCACTCGTATAGCGCCCGAGTTATGACGTGTTGAACGTGAAAACTTTTGTTTTTTTTTTTTTGATATAATGGGAAGTTTTGGCCAAAATTATTCACCGCACTCGTATAGCGCCCGAGTTATGACGTGTTGAACGTGAAAACTTTTTTTTCTTTTGTATATACTGGGAAATTTTGGCCAAAATTATTCACCGCACTCGCACAGCGCCCTAGTTATGACGTGTTGAACGTGAAAACTTTTGTTTTGTTTTTTGTATATGATGGGAAATTTTGGCCACCGTGCTAGTATAGCGCCCGAGCTATGACGTGTTGAACGTGAAAACTTTTGTTTTTTTTTTTGTGTTTATACTCGGAAATTTTGGCCAAATTTATTCACCGCACTCATATAGCGATCGAGTTATGATGTGTTGAACGTGACAATTTTTTTTTTTTTTTTTTTTGACATAATGGGAAATTTTCGCCAAAAGTATTCACCGTGCTCGTATAGCGCCCGAGTTATGACGTGTTGAACGTGAAAACTTTTTTTTTTTTTTTTGATGTAATGGAAATTTTGGCCAAAATTATTCACCGCACTCGTAAAGCGCCCGAGCTATGACGTATTGAACGTGAAAACTTTTGTTTTTTTTTTTTTGCATATACTGGGAAATTTTGGCCAAAATTATTCACCGCACTCGTAAAGAGCCCGAGCTATGACGTGTTGAACGAGAAAACTTTTTTTTTTTTTTGTATATACTGGGAAATTTTGGCCAAAATTATTCACCGCACTCGTAAAGCGCCCGAGCTATGACGTGTTGAACGTGAAAACTTTTTTTTTTTTTTTTATATACTGGGAAATTTTCGCCAAAATTATTCACCGCTCTCGTATCTCGCCCGAGTTATGACGTGTTGAACGTGAAAACTTTTTTTTTTTTTTTTTTGTAATAATGGGAAATTTTGGCCAAAATTATTCACCGCACTCATATAGCGCCCGAGTTATGACGTGTTGAATGTGAAAACTTTTTTTTTTTTTTGATATACTGGGAAATTTTTGCCAAAATTATTCACCGCACTCATATAGCGCCCGAGTTATGACGTGTTGAACGTGAAAACTTTTTTTTTTTTTATATTATGTTAAATTTTGGCCAAAATTATTCACCGCACTCGTAAAGCGCCCGAGCTATGACGTGTTGAACGTGAAAACTTTTTTTTTTTTTTTATATAATGGGAAATTTTGGCCAAAATTATTCACCGCACTCGTAAAGCGCCCGAGCTATGACGTGTTGAACGTGAAAACTTTTTTTTTTTTTTTGATATAATGGGAAATTTGTCCAAAATTATTCACCGCACTCGTATAGCGCCCGAGTTATGACGTGTTGAACGTGAAAACTTTTGGTTTTTGTTTTTTTTTTTTGATATAATGGGAAATTTTGGCCAAAATTATTCACCGCACTCATATAGCGCCCGAGCTATGACGTGTTGAACGTGAAAACTTTTGGTTTTTTTTTTTTTTATATACTGGGAAATTTTGGCCAAAATTATTCACCGCACTCGTATAGCGCCCGAGTTATGACGTGTTGAACGTGAACATTTTTATTTTTTTTTTTATATAATGGGAAATTTTGGCCAAAATTATTCACCGCACTCGTATGGCGCCCGAGTTATGACGTGTTGAACGTGAAAACTTTTTTTTTTTTTTATATACTGGGAAATTTTGGCCAAAATTATTCACCGCTCTCGTATCTCGCCCGAGTTATGACGTGTTGAACGTGAAAACTTTTTTTTTTTTTTATATACTGGGAAATTTTGGCCAAAATTATTCACCGCATTTGTAAAGAGCCCGAGCTATGACGTGTTGAACGAGAAAACTTTTTTTTTTTTTTATGTAATGTTAAATTTTGGCCAAAGTTATTCACCGCACTCGTAAAGAGCCCGAGCTATTACGTGTTGAACGAGAAAACTTTTTTTTTTTTTTTTTTGTATATACTGGGAAATTTTGGCCAAAATTATTCACCGCACTCGTATAGCGCCCGAGCTTTGACGTGTTGAACGTGAAAACTTTTTTTTTTTTTTTATATATACTGGGTAATTTTGGACAAAATTATTCACCGCACTCATAGAGCGCCCGAGTTATGTTGTTGAACGTGAAAACTTTTTTTTTTTTTTATATACTGGGAATTTTTATGCCGAAATTATTCACCGCACTCGTATAGCGCCCGAGTTATGACGTGTTGAACGTGAAAACTTTTGGTTTTTTTTTTTTTTTTATATAATGGGTAATTTTGGCCAAAATTATTCACCGCACTCATATTGCACCCGAGTTATGACGTGTTGAACGTGAAAACTTTTGGTTTTTTTTTTTTTATATACTGGGAAATTTTGGCCAAAATTATTCACCGCACTCGTATAGCGCCCGAGCTATGACGTGTTGAACGTGAAAACTTTTTTTTTTTTTTATATACTGGGAAATTTTTGCCAAAATTATTCACCGCTCTCGTATCTCGCCCGAGTTATGATGTGTTGAACGTGAAAACTTTTTTTTTTTTTTTTTGATATAATGGGAAATTTTGGCCAAAATTATTCACCGCATTTGTAAAGAGCCCGAGCTATGACGTGTTGAACGAGAAAATTTTTTTTTTTTTTATGTAATGTAAATTTTGACCAAAGTTATTCACCGCACTCGTAAAGCGCCCGAGCTATGACGTATTGAACGTGAAAACTTTTTTTTTTTTTTTTGATGTAATGGAAATTTTGGCCAAAATTATTCACCGCACTCGTAAAGCGCCCGAGCTATGACGTGTTGAACGTGAAAACTTTTTTTTTTTTTTATATACTGGGAAATTTTTGCCAAAATTATTCACCGCTCTCGTATCTCGCCCGAGTTATGATGTGTTGAACGTGAAAACTTTTTTTTTTTTTTTTTGATATAATGGGAAATTTTGGCCAAAATTATTCACCGCATTTGTAAAGAGCCCGAGCTATGACGTGTTGAACGAGAAAATTTTTTTTTTTTTTATGTAATGTAAATTTTGACCAAAGTTATTCACCGTGCTCGTATAGCGCCCGAGTTATGACGTGTTGAACGTGAAAACTTTTTTTTTTTTTTTTGATGTAATGGAAATTTTGGCCAAAATTATTCACCGCACTCGTAAAGCGCCCGAGCTATGACGTATTGAACGTGAAAACTTTTGTTTTTTTTTTTTGCATATACTGGGAAATTTTGGCCAAAATTATTCACCGCACTCGTAAAGAGCCCGAGCTATGACGTGTTGAACGAGAAAACTTTTTTTTTTTTTTGTATATACTGGGAAATTTTGGCCAAAATTATTCACCGCACTCGTAAAGCGCCCGAGCTATGACGTGTTGAACGTGAAAACTTTTTTTTTTTTTTTTATATACTGGGAAATTTTCGCCAAAATTATTCACCGCTCTCGTATCTCGCCCGAGTTATGACGTGTTGAACGTGAAAACTTTTTTTTTTTTTTTTTGTAATAATGGGAAATTTTGGCCAAAATTATTCACCGCACTCATATAGCGCCCGAGTTATGACGTGTTGAATGTGAAAACTTTTTTTTTTTTTTGATATACTGGGAAATTTTTGCCAAAATTATTCACCGCACTCATATAGCGCCCGAGTTATGACGTGTTGAACGTGAAAACTTTTTTTTTTTTTATATTATGTTAAATTTTGGCCAAAATTATTCACCGCACTCGTAAAGCGCCCGAGCTATGACGTGTTGAACGTGAAAACTTTTTTTTTTTTTTTATATAATGGGAAATTTTGGCCAAAATTATTCACCGCACTCGTAAAGCGCCCGAGCTATGACGTGTTGAACGTGAAAACTTTTTTTTTTTTTTTGATATAATGGGAAATTTGTCCAAAATTATTCACCGCACTCGTATAGCGCCCGAGTTATGACGTGTTGAACGTGAAAACTTTTGGTTTTTGTTTTTTTTTTTGATATAATGGGAAATTTTGGCCAAAATTATTCACCGCACTCATATAGCGCCCGAGCTATGACGTGTTGAACGTGAAAACTTTTGGTTTTTTTTTTTTTTATATACTGGGAAATTTTGGCCAAAATTATTCACCGCACTCGTATAGCGCCCGAGTTATGACGTGTTGAACGTGAACATTTTTATTTTTTTTTTTATATAATGGGAAATTTTGGCCAAAATTATTCACCGCACTCGTATGGCGCCCGAGTTATGACGTGTTGAACGTGAAAACTTTTTTTTTTTTTTATATACTGGGAAATTTTGGCCAAAATTATTCACCGCTCTCGTATCTCGCCCGAGTTATGACGTGTTGAACGTGAAAACTTTTTTTTTTTTTTATATACTGGGAAATTTTGGCCAAAATTATTCACCGCATTTGTAAAGAGCCCGAGCTATGACGTGTTGAACGAGAAAACTTTTTTTTTTTTTTATGTAATGTTAAATTTTGGCCAAAGTTATTCACCGCACTCGTAAAGAGCCCGAGCTATTACGTGTTGAACGAGAAAACTTTTTTTTTTTTTTTTTTGTATATACTGGGAAATTTTGGCCAAAATTATTCACCGCACTCGTATAGCGCCCGAGCTTTGACGTGTTGAACGTGAAAACTTTTTTTTTTTTTTTATATATACTGGATAATTTTGGACAAAATTATTCACCGCACTCATAGAGCGCCCGAGTTATGTTGTTGAACGTGAAAACTTTTTTTTTTTTTTATATACTGGGAATTTTTATGCCGAAATTATTCACCGCACTCGTATAGCGCCCGAGTTATGACGTGTTGAACGTGAAAACTTTTGGTTTTTTTTTTTTTTTTATATAATGGGTAATTTTGGCCAAAATTATTCACCGCACTCATATTGCACCCGAGTTATGACGTGTTGAACGTGAAAACTTTTGGTTTTTTTTTTTTTATATACTGGGAAATTTTGGCCAAAATTATTCACCGCACTCGTATAGCGCCCGAGCTATGACGTGTTGAACGTGAAAACTTTTTTTTTTTTTTATATACTGGGAAATTTTTGCCAAAATTATTCACCGCTCTCGTATCTCGCCCGAGTTATGATGTGTTGAACGTGAAAACTTTTTTTTTTTTTTTTTGATATAATGGGAAATTTTGGCCAAAATTATTCACCGCATTTGTAAAGAGCCCGAGCTATGACGTGTTGAACGAGAAAATTTTTTTTTTTTTTATGTAATGTAAATTTTGACCAAAGTTATTCACCGCACTCGTAAAGAGCCCGAGCTATGACGTGTTGAACGAGAAAACTTTTTTTTTTTTTTTGTATATACTGGGAAATTTTGGCCAAAATTATTCACCGCACTCGTATAGCGCCCGAGCTTTGACGTGTTGTACGTGAAAACTTTTTTTTTTTTTTTATATACTGGGAAATTTTGGCCAAAATTATTCACCGCACTCGCACAGCGCCCTAGTTATGACGTGTTGAACGTGAAAACTTTTGATTTGTTTTTTGTATATGATGGGAAATTTTGGCCACCGTGCTAGTATAGCGCCCGAGCTATGACGTGTTGAACGTGAAAACTTTTGTTTTTTTTTTTGTGTTTATACTCGGAAATTTTGGCCAAATTTATTCACCGCACTCATATAGCGATCGAGTTATGATGTGTTGAACGTGACAATTTTTTTTTTTTTTTTTTTGACATAATGGGAAATTTTGGCCAAAAGTATTCACCGTGCTCGTATAGCGCCCGAGTTATGACGTGTTGAACGTGAAAACTTTTTTTTTTTTTTTGATGTAATGGAAATTTTGGCCAAAATTATTCACCGCACTCGTAAAGCGCCCGAGCTATGACGTATTGAACGTGAAAACTTTTGTTTTTTTTTTTTGCATATACTGGGAAATTTTGGCCAAAATTATTCACCGCACTCGTAAAGAGCCCGAGCTATGACGTGTTGAACGAGAAAACTTTTTTTTTTTTTTGTATATACTGGGAAATTTTGGCCAAAATTATTCACCGCACTCGTAAAGCGCCCGAGCTATGACGTGTTGAACGTGAAAACTTTTTTTTTTTTTTTTATATACTGGGAAATTTTGGCCAAAATTATTCACCGCTCTCGTATCTCGCCCGAGTTATGACGTGTTGAACGTGAAAACTTTTTTTTTTTTTTTTGTAATAATGGGAAATTTTGGCCAAAATTATTCACCGCACTCATATAGCGCCCGAGTTATGACGTGTTGAATGTGAAAACTTTTTTTTTTTTTTGATATACTGGGAAATTTTTGCCAAAATTATTCACCGCACTCATATAGCGCCCGAGTTATGACGTGTTGAACGTGAAAACTTTTTTTTTTTTTATATTATGTTAAATTTTGGCCAAAATTATTCACCGCACTCGTAAAGCGCCCGAGCTATGACGTGTTGAACGTGAAAACTTTTTTTTTTTTTTTATATAATGGGAAATTTTGGCCAAAATTATTCACCGCACTCGTAAAGCGCCCGAGCTTTGACGTGTTGAACGTGAAAACTTTTTTTTTTTTTTTGATATAATGGGAAATTTGTCCAAAATTATTCACCGCACTCGTATAGCGCCCGAGTTATGACGTGTTGAACGTGAAAACTTTTGGTTTTTGTTTTTTTTTTTGATATAATGGGAAATTTTGGCCAAAATTATTCACCGCACTCATATAGCGCCCGAGCTATGACGTGTTGAACGTGAAAACTTTTGGTTTTTTTTTTTTTTATATACTGGGAAATTTTGGCCAAAATTATTCACCGCACTCGTATAGCGCCCGAGTTATGACGTGTTGAACGTGAACATTTTTTTTTTTTTTTTTATATAATGGGAAATTTTGGCCAAAATTATTCACCGCACTCGTATGGCGCCCGAGTTATGACGTGTTGAACGTGAAAACTTTTTTTTTTTTTTATATACTGGGAAATTTTGGCCAAAATTATTCACCGCTCTCGTATCTCGCCCGAGTTATGACGTGTTGAACGTGAAAACTTTTTTTTTTTTTTATATACTGGGAAATTTTGGCCAAAATTATTCACCGCATTTGTAAAGAGCCCGAGCTATGACGTGTTGAACGAGAAAACTTTTTTTTTTTTTTATGTAATGTTAAATTTTGGCCAAAGTTATTCACCGCACTCGTAAAGAGCCCGAGCTATTACGTGTTGAACGAGAAAACTTTTTTTTTTTTTTTTTTGTATATACTGGGAAATTTTGGCCAAAATTATTCACCGCACTCGTATAGCGCCCGAGCTTTGACGTGTTGAACGTGAAAACTTTTTTTTTTTTTTTATATATACTGGGTAATTTTGGACAAAATTATTCACCGCACTCATAGAGCGCCCGAGTTATGTTGTTGAACGTGAAAACTTTTTTTTTTTTTTATATACTGGGAATTTTTATGCCGAAATTATTCACCGCACTCGTATAGCGCCCGAGTTATGACGTGTTGAACGTGAAAACTTTTGGTTTTTTTTTTTTTTTGATATAATGGGTAATTTTGGCCAAAATTATTCACCGCACTCATATTGCACCCGAGTTATGACGTGTTGAACGTGAAAACTTTTGGTTTTTTTTTTTTTATATACTGGGAAATTTTGGCCAAAATTATTCACCGCACTCGTATAGCGCCCGAGCTATGACGTGTTGAACGTGAAAACTTTTTTTTTTTTTTATATACTGGGAAATTTTTGCCAAAATTATTCACCGCTCTCGTATCTCGCCCGAGTTATGATGTGTTGAACGTGAAAACTTTTTTTTTTTTTTTTTGATATAATGGGAAATTTTGGCCAAAATTATTCACCGCATTTGTAAAGAGCCCGAGCTATGACGTGTTGAACGAGAAAATTTTTTTTTTTTTTATGTAATGTAAATTTTGACCAAAGTTATTCACCGCACTCGTAAAGAGCCCGAGCTATGACGTGTTGAACGAGAAAACTTTTTTTTTTTTTTTGTATATACTGGGAAATTTTGGCCAAAATTATTCACCGCACTCGTATAGCGCCCGAGCTTTGACGTGTTGTACGTGAAAACTTTTTTTTTTTTTTTATATACTGGGAAATTTTGGCCAAAATTATTCACCGCTCTCGTATCTCGCCCGAGTTATGACGTGTTGAACGTGAAAACTTTTTTTTTTTTTTTTTGTAATAATGGGAAATTTTGGCCAAAATTATTCACCGCACTCATATAGCGCCCGAGTAATGACGTGTTGAATGTGAAAACTTTTTTTTTTGTTTTGATATACTGGGAAATTTTGGCAAAAATTATTCACCGTATCGTATAGCGCCCGAGCTCTGACGTGTTGAACGTGAAAACTTTTTTTTTTTTTGTATATACTGGGTAATTTTGGACAAAATTATTCACCGCACTCGTATAGCGCCCGAGCTTTGACGTGTTGAACGTGAAAACTTTTGTTTTTTTTTTTGATATAATGGGAAATTTTGGCCAAAATTATTCACCGCACTCGTATGGCCCCCGAGCTATGACGTGTTGAACGTGAAAACTTTTTTTTTTTTTTTGTATATAATGGGAAATTTTGGCCAAAATTATTCACCGCTCTCGTATCTCGCCCGAGTTATGACGTGTTGAACTTGAAAACTTTTTTTTTTTTTTTTGTAATAATGGGAAATTTTGGCCAACATTATTCACCGCACTCATATAGCACCCGAGTTATGACGTGTTGAATGTGAAAACTTTTTTTTTTGTTTTGATATACTGGGAAATTTTGGCCAAAATTATTCACCGCACTCGTATAGCGCCCGAGCTTTGACGTGTTGAACGTGAAAACTTTTTTTTTTTTTTGTATATACTGGGTAATTTTGGACAAAATTATTCACCGCACTCGTAAAGAGCCCGAGCTATGACGTGTTGAACGTGAAAACTTTTTTTTTTTTTTTGATATAATGGGAAATTTTGGCCAAAATTATTCACCGCACTCGTAAAGAGCCCGAGCTATGACGTGTTGAACGTGAAAACTTTTTTTTTTTTTTTTGACATAATGGGAACTTTTGGCCAAAATTATTCACCGCACTCATCTAGCGCCCATGTTATGACGTGTTGAACGTGAAAACTTTTTCTTTTTTTTTTTTGATATAATGGAAAATTTTGGCCAAAATTATTCACCGCACTCATATAGCGCCCGAGTTATGACGTGTTGAGCGTGAAATTTTTTTTTTTTATATAATGTTAAATTTTGGCCAAAATTATTCACCGCACTCGAAAAGAGCCCGAGCTATGACGTGTTGAACGTGAAAACTTTTTTTTTTTTGGTTATATAATGGGAAATTTTGGCCAAAATTATTCACCGCACTCGTAAAGAGCCCGAGCTCTGACGTGTTGAACGTGAAAACTTTTTTTTTTTTATATATACTGGGAAATTTTGGCCAAAATTATTCACCGCACTCGTAAAGAGCCCGAGCTATGACGTGTTGAACGAGAAAACTTTTTCTTTTTTTTTTTGTATACTGGGAAATTTTTTTCCAAAATTATTCACCGCACTCGTATAGCGCCCGAGCTATGACGTGTTGAACGTGAAAACTTTTTTGTTTCTTATATCCTGGGAAATTTTGGCCAAAATTATTCACCGCACTCGTATAGCGCCCGAGTTATGACGTGTTGAACATGAAAAAAATTTTTTTTTTTTTTTTTGACATAATGGGAATTTTTGGCCAAAATTATTCACCGCACTCGTATAGCGCCCGAGTTATGACGTGTTGAACGTGAAAACTTTTTTTTTTTTTTATATACTGGGAAATTTTGGCCAAAATTATTCACCGCACTCGTATAGCGCCCGAGTTATGACGTGTTGAACGTGAAAACTTTTTTTTTTTTTTATATACTGGGAAATTTTGGCCAAAATTATTCACCGCACTCGTATAGCGCCCGAGTTATGACGTGTTGAACGTGAAAACTTTTTTTTTTTTTTATATACTGGGAAATTTTGGCCAAAATTATTCACCGCACTCGTATAGCGCCCGAGTTATGACGTGTTGAACGTTAAAAATTTTTTTTTTTTTTTTGATATGAACGGAAATTTTGGCCAAAATTATTCACCTCACTCGTAAAGAGCCCGAGCTATGACGTGTTGAACGAGAAATTTTTTTTAATTTTTTTTATATAATGTTAAATTTTGTCCAAAATTATTCACCGCACTCATTATAGAGCCCGAATTCTGACGTGTTGAACGTGAAAACTTTTTTTTTTTTTTTATATACTGAGAATTTTTATGCCGAAATTATTCACCGCACTCGTATAGCGCACGAGTTATGACGTGTTGAACGTAAAAACTTTTGTTTTTTTCTTTTTGATATAATGGGAAATTTTGGCCAAAATTATTCACCGCACTCGTAAAGAGCCCGAGCTATGACGTGTTGAACGTGAAAACCTTTTTTTTTTATATATACTGGGAAATTTTGGCCAAAATTATTCACCGCACTCGTAAAGAGCCCGAGCTATGACGTGTTGAACGAGAAAACTTTTTCTTTTTTTTTTTGTATACTGGGAAATTTTTTTCCAAAATTATTCACCGCACTCGTATAGCGCCCGAGCTATGACGTGTTGAACGTGAAAACTTTTTTGTTTCTTATATCCTGGGAAATTTTGGCCAAAATTATTCACCGCACTCGTATAGCGCCCGAGTTATGACGTGTTGAACATGAAAACTTTTGTTTTTTTTTTTTGATATAATGGGAAGTTTTGGCCAAAATTATTCACCGCACTCGTATAGCGCCCGAGTTATGACGTGTTGAACGTGAAAACTTTTTTTTTTTTTTATATACTGGGAAATTTTGGCCAAAATTATTCACCGCACTCGTATAGCGCCCGAGTTATGACGTGTTGAACGTGAAAACTTTTTTTTTTTTTTATATACTGGGAAATTTTGTCCAAAATTATTCACCGCACTCGTATAGCGCCCGAGTTATGACGTGTTGAACATGAAAACTTTTGTTTTTTTTTTTTGATATAATGGGAAATTTTGGCCAAAATTATTCACCGCACTCGTATAGCGCCCGAGTTATGACGTGTTGAACATGAAAACTTTTGTTTTTTTTTTTTGATATAATGGGAAGTTTTGGCCAAAATTATTCACCGCACTCGTATAGCGCCCGAGTTATGACGTGTTGAACGTGAAAACTTTTTTTTTTTTTTATATACTGGGAAATTTTGGCCAAAATTATTCACCGCACTCGTATAGCGCCCGAGTTATGACGTGTTGAACGTTAAAAATTTGTTTTTTTTTTTTTGATATGAACGGAAATTTTGGCCAAAATTATTCACCTCACTCGTAAAGAGCCCGAGCTATGACGTGTTGAACGAGAAATTTTTTTTAATTTTTTTTATATAATGTTAAATTTTGTCCAAAATTATTCACCGCACTCATTATAGAGCCCGAATTATGACGTGTTGAACGTGAAAACTTTTTTTTTTTTTTTATATACTGAGAATTTTTATGCCGAAATTATTCACCGCACTCGTATAGCGCACGAGTTATGACGTGTTGAACGTAAAAACTTTTGTTTTTTTCTTTTTGATATAATGGGAAATTTTGGCCAAAATTATTCACCGCACTCGTAAAGCGCCCGAGCTATGACGTGTTGAACGTGAAAACTTTTTTTTTTTTTTTTGATATAATGGGAAATTTTGGGCAAAATTATTCACCGCACTCGTATGGCGCCCGAGCTATGACGAGTTGAACGTGAAAACTTTTTTTTTTTTTTATATACTGGGAAATTTTGGCCAAAATTATTCACCGCTCTCGTATCTCGCCCGAGTTATGACGTGTTGAACGTGAAAACTTTTTTTTTTTTTTTTATAATAATGGGAAATTTTGGCCAAAATTATTCACCGCACTCATATAGCGCCCGAGTAATGACGTGTTGAATGTGAAAACTTTTTTTTTTGTTTTGATATACTGGGAAATTTTGGCCAAAATTATTCACCGCACTTGTAAATAGCCCGAGCTATGACGTGTTGAACGAGAAATTTTTATTTTTTTTTTTTGTATATACTGGGAAATTTTGGCCAAAATTATTCACCGCACTCATATAGCGCCCGAGTTATGACGTGTTGAACGTGAAAACTTTTTTTTTTTTTTGATATACTGGGAAATTATGGCCAAAATTATTCACCGCACTCGTATAGCGCCCGAGTTATGACGTGTTGGACGTGAAAACTTTTTTTTTTTTTTTTGACATAATGGGAAATTTTGGCCAAAATTATTCACCGCACTCATCTAGCGCCCGAGTTATGACGTGTTGAGCGTGAAATTTTTTTTTTTATATAATGTTAAATTTTGGCCAAAATTATTCACCGCACTCGTAAAGAGCCCGAGCTATGACGTGTTGAACGTGAAAACTTTTTTTTTTTTTTTTGGATATAATGGGAAATTTTGGCCAAAATTATTCACCGCACTCGTAAAGAGCCCGAGCTATGACGTGTTGAACGTGAAAACTTTTTTTTTTTTTTTTTGACATAATGGGAAATTTTGGCCAAAGTTATTCACCGCACTCATCTAGCGCCCAAGTTATGACGTGTTGAACGTGAAAACTTTTTTTTTTTTTTTTGATATAATGGAAAATTTTGGCCAAAATTATTCACCGCACTCATATAGCGCCCGAGTTATGACGTGTTAAGCGTGAAATTTTTTTTTTTTATATAATGTTAAATTTTGGCCAAAATTATTCACCGCACTCGAAAAGAGCCCGAGGTATGACGTGTTGAACGTGAAAACTTTTTTTTTTTTTTTTGATATAATGGGAAATTTCGGCCAAAATTATTCACCGCACTCGTAAAGAGCCCGAGCTCTGACGTGTTGAACGAGAAAACTTTTTTTTTTTTTATATATACTGGAAAATTTTGGCCAAAATTATTCACCGCACTCGTAAAGAGCCCGAGCTATGACGTGTTGAACGAGAAAACTTTTTCTTTTTTTTTTTGTATACTGGGAAATTTTTTTCCAAAATTATTCACCGCACTCGTATAGCGCCCGAGCTATGACGTGTTGAACGTGAAAACTTTTTTGTTTGTTATATCCTGGGAAATTTTGGCCAAAATTATTCACCGCACTCGTATAGCGCCCGAGTTATGACGTGTTGAACATGAAAACTTTTGTTTTTTTTTTTTGATATAATGGGAAGTTTTGGCCAAAATTATTCACCGCACTCGTATAGCGCCCGAGTTATGACGTGTTGAACGTGAAAACTTTTTTTTTTTTTTATATACTGGGAAATTTTGGCCAAAATTATTCACCGCACTCGTATAGCGCCCGAGTTATTACGTGTTGAACGTGAAAACTTTTGTTTTTTTTTTTTTGATATAATGGGAAATTTTGGCCAAAATTATTCACCGCACTCGTATAGCGCCCGAGTTATGACGTGTTGAACGTGAAAACTTTTTTTTTTTTTTTTTTTATATATACTGGGAAATTTTGGCCAAAATTATTCACCGCACTCGTATAGCGCCCGAGTTATGACGTGTTGAACGTTAAAAATTTGTTTTTTTTTTTTTGATATGAACGGAAATTTTGGCCAAAATTATTCACCTCACTCGTAAAGAGCCCGAGCTATGACGTGTTGAACGTGAAAACTTTTTTTTTTTTTTTTTGATATAATGGGAAATTTTGGGCAAAATTATTCACCGCACTCGTATGGCGCCCGAGCTATGACGTGTTGAACGTGAAAACTTTTTTTTTTTTTTGATATAATGGGAAATTTTGGCCAAAATTATTCACCGCTCTCGTATCACGCCCGAGTTATGACGTGTTGAACGTGAAAACTTTTTTTTTTTTTTTTGTAATAATGGGAAATTTTGGCCAAAATTATTCACCGCACTCATAAAGCGCCCGAGTTATGACGTGTTGAATGTGAAAACTTTTTTTTTTGTTTTGATATACTGGGAAATTTTGGCCAAAATTATTTACCGCACTTGTAAAGAGCCCAAGCTATGACGTGTTGAACGAGAATTTTTATTTTTTTTTTTTTTTTATATACTGGGAAATTTTGGCCAAAAATATTCACCGCACTCATATAGCGCCCGAGTTATGACGTGTTGAACGTGAAAACTTTTTTTTTTTTTTTTATATACTGGGAAATTTTGGCCAAAATTATTCACCGCACTCATAAAGCGCCCGAGTTATGACGTGTTGAATGTGAAAACTTTTTTTTTTATTTTTTTGATATACTGGGAAATTTTGGCCAAAATTATTCACCGCACTCATATAGCGCCCGAGTTATGACGTGTTGAAAGTGAAATTTTTTTTTTTTTTTATGTAATGTTAAATTTTGGCCAAAGTTATTCACCGCACTCGTAAAGAGCCCGAGCTATGACGTGTTGAACGTGAAATTTTTTTTTTTTTTTTATGTAATGTTAAATTTTGGCCAAAATTATTCACCGCACTCGTTAGCGTCCGAGCTATGACGTGTTGAACGTTAAAATTTTTTTTTTGATATAAAGGGAAATTTTGGCCAAAATTATTCACCGCACTCGTAAAGAGCCCGAGCTATGACGTGTTGAACGTGAAAACTTTTTTTTTTTTTTTTTGATATAATGGGAAATTTTGGGCAAAATTATTCACCGCACTCGTATGGCGCCCGAGCTATGACGTGTTGAACGTGAAAACTTTTTTTTTTTTTTGATATAATGGGAAATTTTGGCCAAAATTATTCACCGCTCTCGTATCACGCCCGAGTTATGACGTGTTGAACGTGAAAACTTTTTTTTTTTTTTTGTAATAATGGGAAATTTTGGCCAAAATTATTCACCGCACTCATAAAGCGCCCGAGTTATGACGTGTTGAATGTGAAAACTTTTTTTTTTGTTTTGATATACTGGGAAATTTTGGCCAAAATTATTCACCGCACTTGTAAAGAGCCCAAGCTATGACGTGTTGAACGAGAATTTTTATTTTTTTTTTTTTTTTATATACTGGGAAATTTTGGCCAAAATTATTCACCGCACTCATATAGCGCCCGAGTTATGACGTGTTGAAAATGAAATTTTTTTTTTTTTTATGTAATGTTAAATTTTGGCCAAAATTATTCACCGCACTCATATAGCGCCCGAGTTATGACGTGTTGAAAGTGAAATTTTTTTTTTTTTTTATGTAATGTTAAATTTTGGCCAAAGTTATTCACCGCACTCGTAAAGAGCCCGAGCTATGACGTGTTGAACGTGAAATTTTTTTTTTTTTTTTATGTAATGTTAAATTTTGGCCAAAATTATTCACCGCACTCGTTAGCGTCCGAGCTATGACGTGTTGAACGTTAAAATTTTTTTTTTGATGTAAAGGGAAATTTTGGCCAAAATTATTCACCGCACTCGTAAAGAGCCCGAGCTATGACGTGTTGAACGAGAAAACTTTTTTTTTTTATTTTATATAATGTTAAATTTTGTCCAAAATTATTCACCGCACTCGTAAAGAGCCCGAGCCATGACGTGTTGAACGTGAAAACTTTTTTTTTTTTTTTTTATATATACTGGGAAATTTTGGCCAAAATTATTCACCGCACTCGTATAGCGCCCGAGCTATGACGTGTTGAACGTGAAATTTTTTTTTTTTTTTTTTATATAATGGGAAATTTTGGCCAAAATTATTCACCGCACTCGTATGGCGCCCGAGTTATGACGTGTTGAACGTGAAAACTTTTTTTTTTTTTGATATAATGGGAAATTTTGGCCAAAATTATTCACCGCACTCGTATAGCGCCCGAGTTATTACGTGTTGAACGTGAAAGCTTTTGTTTTTTTTTTTTTGATATAATGGGAAATTTTGGCCAAAATTATTCACCGCACTCGTATGGCGCCCGAGCTATGACGTGTTGAACGTGAAAACTTTTTTTTTTTTTTTTTTATATATACTGGGAAATTTTGGCCAAAATTATTCACCGCACTCGTATAGCGCCCGAGTTATGACGTGTTGAACGTGAAAACTTTTTTTTTTTTTTGATATAATGGGAAATTTTGGCCAAAATTATTCACCGCACTCATATAGCGCCCGAGTTATGACGTGTTGAACGTGAAAACTTTTTTTTTTTTTATATAATGTTAAATTTTGGCCAAAATTATTCACCGCACTTGTAAAGAGCCCGAGCTATGACGTGTTGAACGAGAAAATTTTTTTTTTGTATATACTGGGAAATTTTGGCCAAAATTATTCACCGCCCTCGTATAGCGCCCGAGCTTTGACGTGTTGAACGTGAAAACTTTTTTTTTTTTTGTATATACTGGGTAATTTTGGACAAAATTATTCACCGCACTCATATAGCGCCCGAGTTATGACGTGTTGAACGTGAAAACTTTTTTTTTTTTTTTTATATACTGGGAAATTTTGGCCAAAATTATTCACCGCACTCATATAGCGCCCGAGTTATGACGTGTTGAATGTGAAAACTTTTTTTTTTGTTTTGATATACTGGGAAATTTTGGCCAAAATTATTCACCGCACTTGTAAAGAGCCCAAGCTATGACGTGTTGAACGAGAAATTTTTTTTTTTTTTTTTTGTATATACTGGGAAATTTTGGCCAAAATTATTCACCGCACTCATATAGCGCCCGAGTTATGACGTGTTGAACGTGAAAACTTTTTTTTTTTTTTATATACTGGGAAATTTTGGCCAAAATTATTCACCGCACTCATATAGCGCCCGAGTTATGACGTGTTGAAAGTGAAAACTTTTTTTTTTATTTTTTTGATATAATGGGAAATTTTGGCCAAATTATTCACCGCACTCATATAGCGCCGAGTTATGACGTGTTGAAAGTGAAATTTTTTTTTTTTTTTATGTAATGTTAAATTTTGGCCAAAGTTATTCACCGCACTCGTAAAGAGCCGAGTTATGACGTGTTGAATGTGAAAACTTTTTTTTTTGTTTTGATATACTGGAAATTTTGGCCAAAATTATTCACCGCACTTGTAAAGAGCCCAAGCTATGACGTGTTGAACGAGAAATTTTTTTTTTTTTTTTTTTTGTATATACTGGGAAATTTTGGCAAAATTATTCACCGCACTCGTATAGCGCCGAGTTATGACGTGTTGAACGTGAAATTTTTTTTTTTTTTTTTGATATAATGGGAAATTTTGGCCAAAATTATTCACCGCACTCGTATGGCGCCGAGTTATGACGTGTTGAACGTGAAAACTTTTTTTTTTTTTTGATATAATGGGAAATTTTGGCCAAAATTATTCACCGCACTCGTATAGCGCCGAGTTATTACGTGTTGAACGTGAAAACTTTTGTTTTTTTTTTTGATATAATGGGAAATTTTGGCCAAAATTATTCACCGCACTCGTATGGCGCCCGAGCTATGACGTGTTGAACGTGAAAACTTTTTTTTTTTTTTTTTTATATATACTGGGAAATTTTGGCCAAAATTATTCACCGCACTCGTATAGCGCCCGAGTTATGACGTGTTGAACGTGAAAACTTTTTTTTTTTTTGATATAATGGGAAATTTTGGCCAAAATTATTCACCGCACTCATATAGCGCCCGAGTTATGACGTGTTGAACGTGAAAACTTTTTTTTTTTTATATAATGTTAAATTTTGGCCAAAATTATTCACCGCACTTGTAAAGAGCCCGAGCTATGACGTGTTGAACGAGAAAATTTTTTTTTTGTATATACTGGGAAATTTTGGCCAAAATTATTCACCGCCCTCGTATAGCGCCCGAGCTTTGACGTGTTGAACGTGAAAACTTTTTTTTTTTTTGTATATACTGGGTAATTTTGGACAAAATTATTCACCGCACTCATATAGCGCCCGAATTATGTTGTTGAACGTGAAATTTTTTTTTTTTTTTTATATACTGGGAATTTTTATGCCGAAAATATTCACCGCACTCGTATAGCGCCCGAGTTATGACGTGTTAAACGTGAAAACTTTTTTTTTTTTTTTTTGACATAATGGGAAATTTTGGCCAAAATTATTCACCGCACTCATCTAGCGCCCAAGTTATGACGTGTTGAACGTGAAAACTTATTTATTTTTTTTTTGATATAATGGGAAATTTTGGCCAAAATTATTCACCGCTCTCGTATCACGCCCGAGTTATGACGTGTTGAACGTGAAAACTTTTTTTTTTTTTTTTGTAATAATGGGAAATTTTGGCCAAAATTATTCACCGCACTCATATAGCGCCCGAGTTATGACGTGTTAACGTGAAAACTTTTTTTTTTTTTTTATATACTGGGAAATTTTGGCCAAAATTATTCACCGCACTCATATAGCGCCCGAGTTATGACGTGTTGAATGTGAAAACTTTTTTTTTTATTTTTTTGATATACTGGGAAATTTTGGCCAAAATTATTCACCGCACTCATATAGCGCCCGAGTTATGACGTGTTGAAAGTGAAATTTTTTTTTTTTTTTATGTAATGTTAAATTTTGGCCAAAGTTATTCACCGCACTCGTAAAGAGCCCGAGCTATGACGTGTTGAACGTGAAATTTTTTTTTTTTTTTTATGTAATGTTAAATTTTGGCCAAAATTATTCACCGCACTCGTTAGCGTCCGAGCTATGACGAGTTGAACGTTAAAATTTTTTTTTTGATGTAAAGGGAAATTTTGGCCAAAATTATTCACCGCACTCGTAAAGAGCCCGAGCTATGACGTGTTGAACGAGAAAACTTTTTTTTTTTATTTTATATAATGTTAAATTTTGTCCAAAATTATTCACCGCACTCGTAAAGAGCCCGAGCCATGACGTGTTGAACGTGAAAACTTTTTTTTTTTTTTTTTTTATATATACTGGGAAATTTTGGCCAAAATTATTCACCGCACTCGTATAGCGCCCGAGTTATGACGTGTTGAACGTGAAATTTTTTTTTTTTTTTTATATAATGGGAAATTTTGGCCAAAATTATTCACCGCACTCGTATGGCGCCCGAGTTATGACGTGTTGAACGTGAAAACTTTTTTTTTTTTTTGATATAATGGGAAATTTTGGCCAAAATTATTCACCGCACTCGTATAGCGCCCGAGTTATGACGTGTTGAACGTGAAAACTTTTGTTTATTTTTTTTTGATATAATGGGAAATTTTGGCCAAAATTATTCACCGCACTCGTATGGCGCCCGAGCTATGACGTGTTGAACGTGAAAACTTTTTTTTTTTTTTTTTTATATATACTGGGAAATTTTGGCCAAAATTATTCACCGCACTCGTATAGCGCCCGAGTTATGACGTGTTGAACGTGAAAACTTTTTTTTTTTTTTGATATAATGGGAAATTTTGGCCAAAATTATTCACCGCACTCGTATAGCGCCCGAGTTATTACGTGTTGAACGTGAAAACTTTTGTTATTTTTTTTTTGATATAATGGGAAATTTTGGCCAAAATTATTCACCGCACTCGTATGGCGCCCGAGCTATGACGTGTTGAACGTGAAAACTTTTTTTTTTTTTTTTTATATATACTGGGAAATTTTGGCCAAAATTATTCACCGCACTCGTATAGCGCCCGAGTTATGACGTGTTGAACGTGAAAACTTTTTTTTTTTTTTGATATAATGGGAAATTTTGGCCAAAATTATTCACCGCACTCATATAGCGCCCGAGTTATGACGTGTTGAACGTGAAAACTTTTTTTTTTTTGATATAATGTTAAATTTTGGCCAAAATTATTCACCGCACTTGTAAAGAGCCCGAGCTATGACGTGTTGAACGAGAAAATTTTTTTTTTTGTATATACTGGGAAATTTTGGCCAAAATTATTCACCGCCTCGTATAGCGCCCGAGCTTTGACGTGTTGAACGTGAAAACTTTTTTTTTTTTGTATATACTGGGTAATTTTGGACAAAATTATTCACCGCACTCATATAGCGCCCGAATTATGTTGTTGAACGTGAAATTTTTTTTTTTTTTTATATACTGGGAATTTTTATGCCGAAAATATTCACCGCACTCGTATAGCGCCCGAGTTATGACGTGTTAAACGTGAAAACTTTTTTTTTTTTTTTTTGACATAATGGGAAATTTTGGCCAAAATATTCACCGCACTCATCTAGCGCCCAAGTTATGACGTGTTGAACGTGAAAACTTATTTTTTTTTTTTTGATATAATGGGAAATTTTGGCCAAAATTATTCACCGCACTCGTATGGCGCCCGAGCTATGACGTGTTGAACGTGAAAACTTTTTTTTTTTTTTTTTTTATATATACTGGGAAATTTTGGCCAAAATTATTCACCGCACTCGTATAGCGCCCGAGTTATGACGTGTTTGAACGTGAAAACTTTTTTTTTTTTTTGATATAATGGGAAATTTTGGCCAAAATTATTCACCGCACTCATATAGCGCCCGAGTTATGACGTGTTTGAACGTGAAAACTTTTTTTTTTTTTGATATAATGGGAAATTTTGGCAAAAATTATTCACCGCACTCGTGAAGCGCCCGAGTTATTACGTGTTGAACGTGAAAACTTTTGTTTATTTTTTTTTGATATAATGGGAAATTTTGGCCAAATTATTCACCGCACTCGTATGGCGCCCGAGCTATGACGTGTGAACGTGAAAACTTTTTTTTTTTTTTTTTTTATATATACTGGGAAATTTTGGCCAAAATTATTCACCGCACTCGTATAGCGCCGAGTTATGACGTGTTGAACGTGAAAACTTTTTTTTTTTTTTGATATAATGGGAAATTTTGGCCAAAATTATTCACCGCACTCATATAGCGCCCGAGTTATGACGTGTTGAACGTGAAAACTTTTTTTTTTTTTATATAATGTTAAATTTTGGCCAAAATTATTCACCGAACTTGTAAAGAGCCCGAGCTATGACGTGTTGAACGAGAAAATTTTTTTTTTGTATATACTGGGAAATTTTGTCCAAAATTATTCACCGCCCTCGTATAGCGCCCGAGCTTTGACGTGTTGAACGTGAAAACTTTTTTTTTTTTTGTATATACTGGGTAATTTTGGACAAAATTATTCACCGCACTCATATAGCGCCCGAGTTATGACGTGTTGAATGTGAAAACTTTTTTTTTTGTTTTGATATACTGGGAAATTTTGGCCAAAATTATTCACCGCACTTGTAAAGAGCCCAAGCTATGACGTGTTGAACGAGAATTTTTATTTTTTTTTTTTTTGTATATACTGGGAAATTTTGGCCAAAATTATTCACCGCACTCATATAGCGCCCGAGTTATGACGTGTTGAACGTGAAAACTTTTTTTTTTTTTTTTATATACTGGGAAATTTTGGCCAAAATTATTCACCGCACTCATATAGCGCCCGAGTTATGACGTGTTGAATGTGAAAACTTTTTTTTTTATTTTTTTGATATAATGGGAAATTTTGGCCAAAATTATTCACCGCACTCATATAGCGCCCGAGTTATGACGTGTTGAAAGTGAAATTTTTTTTTTTTTTTATGTAATGTTAAATTTTGGCCAAAGTTATTCACTGCACTCGTAAAGAGCCCGAGCTATGACGTGTTGAACGTGAAATTTTTTTTTTTTTTTATGTAATGTTAAATTTTGGCCAAAATTATTCACCGCACTCGTTAGCGTCCGAGCTATGACGTGTTGAACGTTAAAATTTTTTTTTTGATATAAAGGGAAATTTTGGCCAAAATTATTCACCGCACTCGTATAGCGCCCGAGTTATGACGTGTTGAACGTTAAAATTTTATTTTTTTTTTTGATATAAAGGGAAATTTTGGCCAAAATTATTCACCGCACTCGTAAAGAGCCCGAGCTATGACGTGTTGAACGAGAAAACTTTTTTTTTTTTTTTTGATATACTGGGAAATTTTGGCCAAAATTATTCACCGCACTCGTAAAGAGCCCGAGCTATGACGTGTTGAACGAGAAAACTTTTTTTTTTTATTTTTTTATATATACTGGGAAATTTTGGCCAAAATTATTCACCGCACTCGTATAGCGCCCGAGTTATGACGTGTTGAACGTGAAAATTTTTTTTTTTTTTTTGATATAATGGGAAATTTTGGCCAAAATTATTCACCGCACTCGTATGGCGCCCGAGTTATGACGTGTTGAACTTGAAAACTTTTTTTTTTTTTTGATATAATGGGAAATTTTGGCCAAAATTATTCACCGCACTCGTATAGGCGCCCGAGTTATTACGTGTTGAACGTGAAACTTTTGTTTTTTTTTTTTTGATATAATGGGAAATTTTGGCCAAAATTATTCACCGCACTCGTATGGCGCCGAGCTATGACGTGTGAACGTGAAAACTTTTTTTTTTTTTTTTTATATATACTGGGAAATTTTGGCCAAAATTATTCACCGCACTCGTATAGCGCCCGAGTTATGACGTGTTGAACGTGAAAACTTTTTTTTTTTTTTGATATAATGGGAAATTTTGGCCAAAATTATTCACCGCACTCATATAGCGCCCGAGTTATGACGTGTTGAACGTGAAAACTTTTTTTTTTTTTTTATATAATGTTAAATTTTGGCCAAAATTATTCACCGCACTTGTAAAGAGCCCGAGCTATGACGTGTTGAACGAGAAAATTTTTTTTTTGTATATACTGGGAAATTTTGGCCAAAATTATCACCGCCCTCGTATAGCGCCCGAGCTTTGACGTGTTGAACGTGAAAACTTTTTTTTTTTTTTTGTATATACTGGGTAATTTTGGACAAAATTATTCACCGCACTCATATAGCGCCCGAATTGTGTTGTTCAACGTGAAAAACTTTTTTTTTTTTTTATATACTGGGAATTTTTATGCCGAAAATATTCACCGCACTCGTATAGCGCCCGAGTTATGACGTGTTGGACGTGAAAACTTTTTTTTTTTTTTTTTTGACATAATGGGAAATTTTGGCCAAAATTATTCACCGCACTCATCTACCGCCCAAGTTATGACGTGTTGAACGTGAAAACTTATTTTTTTTTTTTTTGATATAATGGGAAATTTTTGCCAAAATTATTCACCGCGCCCGAGTTATGACGTGTTGAACGTGAAATTTTTTTTTTTATATAATGTTAAATTTTGGCCAAAATTATTCACCGCACTCGTAAAGAGCCCGAGCTCTGACGTGTTGAACGAGAAAACTTTTTTTTTTTTTATATATACTGGGAAATTTTGGCCAAAATTATTCACCGCACTCGTATAGCGCCCGAGGTATGACGTGTTGAACGAGAAAACTTTTTTTTTTTCTTATATCCTGGGAAATTTTGGCCAAAATTATTCACCGCACTCGTATAGCGCCCGAGTTATGACGTGTTGAACGTGAAAACTTTTTTTTTTTTTGATATAATGGGAAGTTTTGGCCAAAATTATTCACCGCACTCGTATAGCGCCCGAGTTATGACGTGTTGAACGTGGAAATTTTTTTTTTTTTTTGTATATACTGGGAAATTTTGGCCAAAATTATTCACCTCACTCGTATAGCGCCCGAGTTATGACGTGTTGAACGTTATAACTTTTTTTTTTTTTGATATAATGGGAAATTTAAGCCAAAATTATTCACCGCACTTGAAAAGAGCCCGAGCTATAACGTGTTGAACGAGAAAACTTTTTTTTTTTTTTATGTAATGTTAAATTTTGGCCAAAGTTATTCACCGCACTCGTAAAGAGCCCGAGCTATGACGTGTTGAACGTGAAATTTTTTTAATTTTTTTTTATGTAATGTTAAATTTTGGCCAAAATTATTCACCGCCCTCATCTAGCGCCCAAGTTATGACGTGTTGAACGTGAAAACTTATTTATTTTTTTTTTGATATAATGGGAAATTTTGGCCAAAATTATTCACCGCTCTCGTATCACGCCCGAGTTATGACGTGTTGAACGTGAAAACTTTTTTTTTTTTTTTTTGTAATAATGGGAAATTTTGGCCAAAATTATTCACCGCACTCATATAGCGCCCGAGTTATGACGTGTTGAACGTGAAAACTTTTTTTTTTTTTTATATACTGGGAAATTTTGGCCAAAATTATTCACCGCACTCATATAGCGCCCGAGTTATGACGTGTTGAATGTGAAAACTTTTTTTTTTATTTTTTTGATATACTGGGAAATTTTGGCCAAAATTATTCACCGCAACTCATATAGCGCCCGAGTTATGACGTGTTGAAAGTGAAATTTTTTTTTTTTTTATGTAATGTTAAATTTTGGCCAAAGTTATTCACCGCACTCGTAAAGAGCCCGAGCTATGACGTGTTGAACGTGAAATTTTTTTTTTTTTTTTATGTAATGTTAAATTTTGGCCAAAATTATTCACCGCACTCGTTAGCGTCCGAGCTATGACGTGTTGAACGTTAAAATTTTTTTTTTGATATAAAGGGAAATTTTGGCCAAAATTATTCACCGCACTCGTAAAGAGCCCGAGCTATGACGTGTTGAACGAGAAAACTTTTTTTTTTATTTTATATAATGTTAAATTTTGTCCAAAATTATTCACCGCACTCGTAAAGAGCCCGAGCCATGACGTGTTGAACGTGAAAACTTTTTTTTTTTTTTTTTTTATATATACTGGGAAATTTTGGCCAAAATTATTCACCGCACTCGTATAGCGCCCGAGTTATGACGTGTTGAACGTGAAAATTTTTTTTTTTTTTTTTATATAATGGGAAATTTTGGCCAAAATTATTCACCGCACTCGTATGGCGCCCGAGTTATGACGTGTTGAACGTGAAAACTTTTTTTTTTTTTTGATATAATGGGAAATTTTGGCAAAAATTATTCACCGCACTCGTATAGCGCCCGAGTTATTACGTGTTGAACGTGAAAACTTTTGTTAATTTTTTTTTGATATAATGGGAAATTTTGGCCAAAATTATTCACCGCACTCGTATGGCGCCCGAGCTATGACGTGTTGAACGTGAAAACTTTTTTTTTTTTTTTTTTATATATACTTGGAAATTTTGGCCAAAATTATTCACCGCACTAGTATAGCGCCCGAGTTATGACGTGTTGAACGTGAAAACTTTTTTTTTTTTTGATATAATGGGAAATTTTGGCCAAAATTATTCACCGCACTCATATAGCGCCCGAGTTATGACGTGTTGAACGTGAAAACTTTTTTTTTTTATATAATGTTAAATTTTGGCCAAAATTATTCACCGCACTTGTAAAGAGCCCGAGCTATGACGTGTTGAACGAGAAAATTTTTTTTTTGTATATACTGGGAAATTTTGTCCAAAATTATTCACCGCCCTCGTATAGCGCCCGAGCTTTGACGTGTTGAACGTGAAAACTTTTTTTTTTTTTGTATATACTGGGTAATTTTGGACAAAATTATTCACCGCACTCATATAGCGCCCGAGTTATGACGTGTTGAATGTGAAAACTTTTTTTTTTGTTTTGATATACTGGGAAATTTTGGCCAAAATTATTCACCGCACTTGTAAAGAGCCCAAGCTATGACGTGTTGATCGAGAATTTTTATTTGTTTTTTTTTTTGTATATACTGGGAAATTTTGGCCAAAATTATTCACCGCACTCATATAGCGCCCGAGTTATGACGTGTTGAACGTGAAAACTTTTTTTTTTTTTTTATATACTGGGAAATTTTGGCCAAAATTATTCACCGCACTCATATAGCGCCCGAGTTATGACGTGTTGAATGTGAAAACTTTTTTTTTTATTTTTTTGATATAATGGGAAATTTTGGCCAAAATTATTCACCGCACTCATATAGCGCCCGAGTTATGACGTGTTGAAAGTGAAATTTTTTTTTTTTTTTATGTAATGTTAAATTTTGGCCAAAGTTATTCACCGCACTCGTAAAGAGCCCGAGCTATGACATGTTGAACGTGAAATTTTTTTTTTTTTTTATGTAATGTTAAATTTTGGCCAAAATTATTCACCGCACTCGTTAGCGTCCGAGCTATGACGTGTTGAACGTTAAAATTTTTTTTTTGATATAAAGGGAAATTTTGGCCAAAATTATTCACCGCACTCGTAAAGAGCCCGAGCTATATCGTGTTGAACGAGAAAACTTTTATTTTTTATTTTTTTATATATACTGGGAAATTTTGGCCAAAATTATTCACCGCACTCGTATAGCGCCCGAGTTATGACGTGTTGAACGTGAAAATTTTATTTTTTTTTTTGATATAATGGGAAATTTTGGCCAAAATTATTCACCGCACTCGTATGGCGCCCGAGTTATGACGTGTTGAACGTGAAAACTTTTTTTTTTTTTGATCTAATGGGAAATTTTGGCCAAAATTATTCACCGCACTCGTATAGCGCCCGAGTTATTACGTGTTGAACGTGAAAACTTTTGTTTTTTTTTTTTTTGATATAATGGGAAATTTTGGCCAAAATTATTCACCGCACTCGTATGGCGCCCGAGCTATGACGTGTTGAACGTGAAAACTTTTTTTTTTTTTTTTTATATATACTGGGAAATTTTGGCCAAAATTATTCACCGCACTCGTATAGCGCCCGAGTTATGACGTGTTGAACGTGAAAACTTTTTTTTTTTTTTGATATAATGGGAAATTTTGGCCAAAATTATTCACCGCACTCATATAGCGCCCGAGTTATAACGTGTTGAACGTGAAAACTTTTTTTTTTTTTATATAATGTTAAATTTTGGCCAAAATTATTCACCGCACTTGTAAAGAGCCCGAGCTATGACGTGTTGAACGAGAAAATTTTTTTTTGTATATACTGGGAAATTTTGGCCAAAATTATTCACCGCCCTCGTATAGCGCCCGAGCTTTGACGTGTTGAACGTGAAAACTTTTTTTTTTTCTTATATCCTGGGAAATTTTGGCCAAAATTATTCACCGCACTCGTATAGCGCCCGAGTTATGACGTGTTGAACGTGAAAACTTTTTTTTTTTTTGATATAATGGGAAGTTTTGGCCAAAATTATTCACCGCACTCGTATAGCGCCCGAGTTATGACGTGTTGAACGTGGAAATTTTTTTTTTTTTTGTATATACTGGGAAATTTTGGCCAAAATTATTCACCTCACTCGTATAGCGCCCGAGTTATGACGTGTTGAACGTTATAACTTTTTTTTTTTTTGATATAATGGGAAATTTAAGCCAAAATTATTCACCGCACTTGAAAAGAGCCCGAGCTATAACGTGTTGAACGAGAAAACTTTTTTTTTTTTTATGTAATGTTAAATTTTGGCCAAAGTTATTCACCGCACTCGTAAAGAGCCCGAGCTATGACGTGTTGAACGTGAAATTTTTTTAATTTTTTTTTATGTAATGTTAAATTTTGGCCAAAATTATTCACCGCACTCGTTAGCGTCCGAGCTATGACGTGTTGAACGTTAAAATTTTTTTTTTGATATAAAGGGAAATTTTGGCCAAAATTATTCACCGCACTCGTAAAGAGCCCGAGCTATGACGTGTTGAACGAGAAAACTTTTTTTTTTTATTTTATATAATGTTAAATTTTGTCCAAAATTATTCACCGCACTCGTAAAGAGCCCGAGCCATGACGTGTTGAACGTGAAAACTTTTTTTTTTTTTTTTTATATATACTGGGAAATTTTGGCCAAAATTATTCACCGCACTCGTATAGCGCCCGAGTTATGACGTGTTGAACGTGAAAACTTTTTTTTTTTTTTGATGTAATGGGAAATTTTGGCCAAAATTATTCACCGCACTCGTATGGCGCCCGAGTTATGACGTGTTGAACGTGAAAACTTTTTTTTTTTTTTGATATAATGGGAAATTTTGGCCAAAATTAGTCACCGCACTCGTATAGCGCCCGAGTTATGACGTGTTGAACGTGAAAACTTTTTTTTTTTTTTTATATACTGGGAAATTTTGGCCAAAATTATTCACCGCACCCATCTAGCGCCCAAGTTATGACGTGTTGAACGTGAAAACTTTTTTTTTTTTTTTTTTGATATAATGGGAAATTTTGGCCAAAATTATTCACCGCACTCATATAGCGCCCGAGTTATGACGTGTTGAACGTGAAAACTTTTGTTTTTTTTTTTTTGATATAATGGGAAATTTTGGCCAAAATTATTCACCGCACTCGTATAGCGCCCGAGTTATGACGTGTTGAACGTGAAAACTTTTTTTTTTTTTTATATACTGGGAAATTTTGGCCAAAATTATTCACCGCACCCATCTAGCGCCCAAGTTATGACGTGTTGAACGTGAAAACTTTTTTTTTTTTTTTTTTTGATATAATGGGAAATTTTGGCCAAAATTATTCACCGCACTCATATAGCGCCCGAGTTATGACGTGTTGAACGTGAAAACTTTTTTTTTTTTTTTATATACTGGGAAATTTTGGCCAAAATTATTCACCGCACCCATCTAGCGCCCAAGTTATGACGTGTTGAACGTGAAAACTTTTTTTTTTTTTTTGATGTAATGGGAAATTTTGGCCAAAATTATTCACCGCACTCGTATGGCGCCCGAGTTATGACGTGTTGAACGTGAAAACTTTTTTTTTTTTGATATAATGGGAAATTTTGGCCAAAATTATTCACCGCACTCGTAAAGCGCCCGAGTTATGACGTGTTGAACGTGAAAACTTTTGTTTTTTTTTTTTTTTTGATATAATGGGAAATTTTGGCCAAAATTATTCACCGCACTCGTATAGCGCCCGAGTTATGACGTGTTGAACGTGAAAACTTTTTTTTTTTTTTTTATATACTGGGAAATTTTGTCCAAAATTATTCACCGCACCCATCTAGCGCCCAAGCTATGACGTGTTGAACGTGAAAACTTTTTTTTTTTTTTTTTTTGATATAATGGGAAATTTTGGCCAAAATTATTCACCGCACTCATATAGCGCCCGAGTTATGACGTGTTGAACGTGAAAACTTTTTTTTTTTTTTTATATACTGGGAAATTTTGGCCAAAATTATTCACCGCACCCATCTAGCGCCCAAGTTATGACGTGTTGAACGTGAAAACTTTTTTTTTTTTGATATAATGGGAAATTTTGGCCAAAATTATTCACCGCACTCGTAAAGCGCCCGAGTTATGACGTGTTGAACGTGAAAACTTTTGTTTTTTTTTTTTTTTGATATAATGGGAAATTTTGGCCAAAATTATTCACTGCACTCGTATAGCGCCCGAGTTATGACGTGTTGAACTTTAAAATTTTTTTTTTTTTTTTGATATAATGGGAAATTTTGGCCAAAATTATTCACCGCACTTGTAAAGGGCCCGACCTATAACGTGTTCAACGAGAAAACTTTTTTTTTTTTTTATGTAAAGTTAAATTTTGGCCAAAGTTATTCACCGCACTCGTAAAGAGCCCAAGTTATGACGTGTTGAACGTTAAAATTTTTATTTTTTTTTTTTGATATAATGGGAAATTTTGGCCAAAATTATTCACCGCACTCGTAAAGAGCCCGAGCTATGACGTGTTGAACGAGAAAACTTTTTTTTTTTATTTTATATAATGTTAAATTTTGTCCAAAATTATTCACCGCACTCGTATAGCGCCCGAGTTTTGACGTGTTGAACGTGAAAACTTTTTTTTTTTTTTTGATATAATGGGAAATTTTGGCCAAAATTATTCACCGCACTCGTATAGCGCCCGAGTTATGACGTGTTGAACGTGAAAACTTTTGTTTTTTTTTTTGATATAATGGGAAATTTTGGCCAAAATTATTCACCGCACTCGTATAGCGCCCGAGTTATGACGTGTTGAACGTGAAAACTTTTTTTTTTTTTATATAATGTTAAATTTTGGCCAAAACTATTCACCGCACTTGTAAAGAGCCCGAGCTATGACGTGGTGAACGAGAAAATTTTTTTTTTTTTTTTATGTAATGTTAAATTTTGGCCAAAGTTATTCAACTCACTCGTAAAGGGCCCGAGCTATGACGTGTTGAACGAGAAAACTTTTTTTTTTTTTGTATATACTGGGTAATTTTGGACAAAATTATTCACCGCACTCATATAGCGCCCGAGTTATGACGTGTTGAACGTGAAAACTTTTGTTTTTTTTTTGATATAATGGGAAATTTTGGCCAAAATTATTCACCGCACTCATATAGCGCCCGAGCTATGACGTGTTGAATGTGAAAACTTTTTTTTTTATTTTTTTGATATACTGGGAAATTTTGGCCAAAATTATTCACCGCACTCATATAGCGCCCGAGCTATGACGTGTTGAATGTGAAAACTTTTTTTTTTATTTTTTTGATATACTGGGAAATTTTGGCCAAAATTATTCACCGCACTCATATAGCGCCCGAGTTTTGACGTGTTGAACGTGAAAACTTTTTTTTTTGTTTATATAATGTTAAATTTTGGCCAAAATTATTCACCGCACTTGTAAAGAGCCCGACCTATAACGTGTTCAACGAGAAAATTTTTTTTTTTTTTATGTAATGTTAAATTTTGGCCAAAGTTATTCAACTCACTCGTAAAGGGCCCGAGCTATGACGTGTTGAACGTTAAAATTTTTATTTTTTTTTTTTGATATAATGGGAAATTTTGGCCAAAATTATTCACCGCACTCGTAAAGAGCCCGAGCTATGACGTGTTGAACGAGAAAACTTTTTTTTTTTATTTTATATAATGTTAAATTTTGTCCAAAATTATTCACCGCACTCGTATAGCGCCCGAGTTTTGACGTGTTGAACGTGAAAACTTTTTTTTTTTTTTTGATATAATGGGAAATTTTGGCCAAAATTATTCACCGCACTCGTATAGCGCCCGAGTTATGACGTGTTGAACGTGAAAACTTTTGTTTTTTTTTTTGATATAATGGGAAATTTTGGCCAAAATTATTCACCGCACTCGTATAGCGCCCGAGTTATGACGTGTTGAACGTGAAAACTTTTTTTTTTTTTTATATAATGTTAAATTTTGGCCAAAACTATTCACCGCACTTGTAAAGAGCCCGAGCTATGACGTGGTGAACGAGAAAATTTTTTTTTTTTTTTATGTAATGTTAAATTTTGGCCAAAGTTATTCAACTCACTCGTAAAGGGCCCGAGCTATGACGTGTTGAACGAGAAAACTTTTTTTTTTTTTGTATATACTGGGTAATTTTGGACAAAATTATTCACCGCACTCATATAGCGCCCGAGTTATGACGTGTTGAACGTGAAAACTTTTGTTTTTTTTTTTTGATATAATGGGAAATTTTGGCCAAAATTATTCACCGCACTCATATAGCGCCCGAGCTATGACGTGTTGAATGTGAAAACTTTTTTTTTTATTTTTTTGATATACTGGGAAATTTTGGCCAAAATTATTCACCGCACTCATATAGCGCCCGAGCTATGACGTGTTGAATGTGAAAACTTTTTTTTTTATTTTTTTGATATACTGGGAAATTTTGGCCAAAATTATTCACCGCACTCATATAGCGCCCGAGTTTTGACGTGTTGAACGTGAAAACTTTTTTTTTTGTTTATATAATGTTAAATTTTGGCCAAAATTATTCACCGCACTTGTAAAGAGCCCGAGCTATGACGTGTTGAACGAGAAAATTTTTTTTTTTTTTATGTAATGTTAAATTTTGGCCAAAGTTATTCAACTCACTCGTAAAGGGCCCGAGCTATGACGTGTTGAACGAGAAAACTTTTTTTTTTTTTTGTATATACTGGGTAACTTTGGACAAAATTATTCACCGCACTCATATAGCGCCCGAGTTATGTTGTTGAACGTGAAAACTTTTTTTTTTTTTTATATACTGGGAATTTTTATGCCGAAATTATTCACCGCACTCGTATAGCGCCCGAGTAATGACGTGTTGAACGTGAAAACTTTTTTTTTTTTTTTTTGATATAATGGGAAATTTTGGCCAAAATTATTCACCGCACTCGTAAAGAGCCCGAGCTATGACGTGTTGAACGAGAAAACTTTTTTTTTTTTTTTTGTGTAAACTGGGAAATTTTTTTTTCAAAATTATTCACCGCACTCGTATAGCGCCCGAGCTATGACGTGTTGAACGTGAAAACTTTTTTTTTTTCTTATATCCTGGGAAATTTTGGCCAAAATTATTCACCGCACTCGTATAGCGCCCGAGTTATGACGTGTTGAACGTGAAAACTTTTGTTTTTTTTTGTTGATATAATGGGAAGTTTTGGCCAAAATTATTCACCGCACTCGTATAGCGCCCAAGTTATGACGTGTTGAACGTGAAAACTTTTTTTTTTTTTATATACTGGGAAATTTTGGCCAAAATTATTCACCGCTCTCGTATCTCGCCCGAGTTATGACGTGTTGAACTTTATAATTTTTTTTTTTTTGATATAATGGGAAATTTAAGCCAAAATTATTCACCGCACTTGTAAAGAGCCCGAGCTATAACGTGTTTTACGAGAAAATTTATTTTTTTTTTTTATGTTATGTTAAATTTTGGACAAAGTTATTCACCGCACTCGTATAGCGCCCGAGTTATGACGTGTTGAACGTTAAAATTTTTTTTTTTTTTTTGATATAATGGGAAATTTTGGCCAAAATTATTCACCGCACTCGTAAAGAGCCCAAGCTATGACGTGTTGAACGAGAAAACTTTTTTTTTTTTTTGATATAATGTTAAATTTTTTCCAAAATTATTCACCGCACTCGTAAAGAGCCCGAGGTATGACGTGTTGAACGTGAAAACTTTTTTTTTTTTTTTTTATATACTGGGAAATTTAAGCCAAAATTATTCACCGCACTCGTATCTCGCCCGAGCTATGACGTGTTGAACGTTATAACTTTTTTTTTTTTTTGATATAATGGGAAATTTAAGCCAAAATTATTCACCGCACTTGTAAAGAGCCCGAGCTATAACGTGTTGAACGAGAAAACTTTTTTTTTTTTTATGTTATGTTAAATTTTGGACAAAGTTATTCACCGCACTCGTAAAGATCCCGAGCTATGACGTGTTGAACGTGAAAACTTTTGTTTTTTTTTTGTATATGATGGGAAATTTTGGCCACCGTGCTAGTATAGCGCCCGAGCTATGACGTGTTGAACGTGAAAACTTTTGTTGTTTTTTTTGTGTTTATACTCGGAAATTTTGGACAAAATTATTCACCGCACTCATATAGCGATCGAGTTATGATGTGTTGAACGTGAAAACTTTTTTTTTTTTTTTTTATATAATGGGAAATTTTGGCCAAAAGTATTCACCGTGCTCGTATAGCGCCCGAGCTATGACGTGTTGAACGAGAAAACTTTTTTTTTTTTTGATATAATGTTAAATTTTTTCCAAAATTATTCACCGCACTCGTAAAGAGCCCGAGCTATAACGTGTTGAACGTGAAAACTTTTTTTTTTTTTTTTTTATATACTGGGAAATTTTGGCCAAAATTATTCACCGCACTCGTATCTCGCCCGAGCTATGACGTGTTGAACGTTATAACTTTTTTTTTTTTTGATATAATGGGAAATTTAAGCCAAAATTATTCACCGCACTTGTAAAGAGCCCGAGCTATAACGTGTTGAACGAGAAAACTTTTTTTTTTTTATGTTATGTTAAATTTTGGACAAAGTTATTCACCGCACTCGTAAAGAGCCCGAGCTATGACGTGTTGAACGTGAAAACTTTTTTTTTTTTTTTGATATAATGGGAAATTTTGGCCAAAATTATTCACCGCACTCGTATAGCGCCCGAGTTATGACGTGTTGAACGTGAAAACTTTTGTTGTTTTTTTTGTGTTTATACTCGGAAATTTTGGACAAAATTATTCACCGCACTCATATAGCGATCGAGTTATGATGTGTTGAACGTGAAAACTTTTTTTTTTTTTTTGTATATAATGGGAAATTTTGGCCAAAAGTATTCACCGTGCTCGTATAGCGCCCGAGTTATGACGTGTTGAACGTGAAAACTTTTGTTGTTTTTTTTGTGTTTATACTCGGAAATTTTGGACAAAATTATTCACCGCACTCGTAAAGCGCCCGAGCTATGACGTGTTGAACGTGAAAACTTTTTTTTTTTTTTTTTGATATAATGGGAAATTTTGGCCAAAATTATTCACCGCACTCGTATGGCGCCCGAGCTATGGCGTGTTGAACGTGAAAACTTTTTTTTTTTTTTTTATATACTGGGAAATTTTGGCCAAAATTATTCACCGCTCTCGTATCTCGCCCGAGTTATGACGTGTTGAACGTGAAAACTTTTTTTTTTTTTTTTTGTAATAATGGGAAATTTTGGCCAAAATTATTCACCGCACTCATATAGCGCCCGAGTTATGACGTGTTGAATGTGAAAACTTTTTTTTTTATTTTTTTGATATACTGGGAAATTTTGGCCAAAATTATTCACCGCACTCATATAGCGCCCGAGTTATGACGTGTTGAACGTGAAAACTTTTTTTTTTTTTTTTGTATATACTGGGAAATTTTGGCCAAAATTATTCACCGCACTCGTATAGCGCCCGAGCTATAACGTGTTGAACGTGAAACCATTTTTTTTTTTTTTTTGTATATACTGGGTAATTTTGGACAAAATTATTCACCGCACTCATATAGCGCCCGAGTTATGTTGTTGAACGTGAAAACTTTTTTTTTTTTTTTATATACTGGGAATTTTTATGCCGAAATTATTCACCGCACTCGTATAGCGCCCGAGTTATGACGTGTTGAACGTCAAAACTTTTTTTTTTTTTTTGATATAATGGGAAATTTTGGCCAAAATTATTCACCGCACTCGTATGGCACCCGAGTTATGACGTGTTGAACGTGAAAACTTTTTTTTTTTTTTTGATATAATGGGAAATTTTGGCCAAAATTATTCACCGCACTCGTAAAGAGCCCGAGCTATGACGTGTTGAACGAGAAAACTTTTTTTTTTTTTTTGTATATACTGGGAAATTTTTTTCCAAAATTATTCACCGCACTCGTATAGCGCCCGAGCTATGACGTGTTGAACGTGAAAACTTTTTTTTTTCCTTATATCCTGGGAAATTTTGGCCAAAATTATTCACCGCACTCGTATAGCGCCCGAGTTATGACGTGTTGAACGTGAAAACTTTTGTTTTTTTTTTTTGATATAATGGGAAGTTTTGGCCAAAATTATTCACCGCACTCGTAAAGCGCCCGAGTTATGACGTGTTGAACGTGAAAACTTTTTTTTTTTTTATATACTGGGAAATTTTGGCCAAAATTATTCACCGCTCTCGTATCTCGCCCGAGTTATGACGTGTTGAACTTTATAACTTTTTTTTTTTTTGATATAATGGGAAATTTAAGCCTAAATTATTCACCGCACTTGTAAAGAGCCCGAGCTATAACGTGTTTAACGAGAAAACTTTTTTTATTTTATGTTATGTTAAATTTTGGACAAAGTTATTCACCGCACTCGTAAAGAGCCCGAGCTATGACGTGTTGAACGTTAAAATTTTTTTTTTTTTTTTGATATAAAGGGAAATTTTGGCCAAAATTATTCACCGCACTCGTAAAGAGCCCGAGCTATGACGTGTTGAACGAGAAAACTTTTTTTTTTTTTTGATATAATGTTAAATTTTTTCCAAAATTATTCACCGCACTCGTAAAGAGCCCGAGCTATGACGTGTTGAACGTGAAAAAATTTTTTTTTTTTATGTTATGTTAAATTTTGGACAAAGTTATTCACCGCAGTCGTATAGCGCCCGAGCTATGACGTGTTGAACGTGAAAACTTTTTTTTTTTTTTTTTTATATACTGGGAAATTTTGGCCAAAATTATTCACCGCACTCGTATAGCGCCCGAGCTATGACGTGTTGAACGTGAAAACTTTTTTTTTTTGTATATAATGGGAAATTTTGGCCAAAATTATTCACCGCTCTCGTATCTCGCCCGAGTTATGACGTGTTGAACGTGAAAACTTTTTTTTTTTTTTTGATATAATGGAAATTTTGGCCAAAATTATTCACCGCACTCGTACAGCGCCCGAGTTATGACGTGTTGAACGTGAAAACTTTTGTTTTGATTTTGTATATGATGGGAAATTTTGGCCACCGTGCTAGTATAGCGCCCGAGCTATGACGTCTTGAACGTGAAAGCTTTTGTTGTTTTTTTTGTGTTTATACTCGGAAATTTTGGACAAAATTATTCACCGCACTCATATAGCGATCGAGTTATGATGTGTTGAACGTGAAAACTTTTTTTTTTTTTTTTTATATAATGGGAAATTTTGGCCAAAAGTATTCACCGTTCTCGTATAGCGCCCGAGTTATGACGTATTGAACGTGAAAACTTTTGTTTTTTTTTTGCATATACTGGGAAATTTTGGCCAAAATTATTCACCGCACTCGTATAGCGCCCGAGCTATAACGTGTTGAACGTGAAACCATTTTTTTTTTTTTTTTGTATATACTGGGAAATTTTGGCCAAAATTATTCACCGCACTCGTACAGCGCCCGAGTTATGTTGTTGAACGTGAAAACTTTTTTTTTTTTTTATATACTGGGAATTTTTATGCCGAAATTATTCACCGCACTCGTATAGCGCCCGAGTTATGACGTGTTGAACGTGAAAACTTTTTTTTTTTTTTTGATATAATGGGAAATTTTGGCCAAAATTATTCACCGCACTCGTATGGCACCCGAGTTATGACGTGTTGAACGTGAAAACTTTTTTTTTTTTTTTGATATAATGGGAAATTTTGGCCAAAATTATTCACCGCACTCGTAAAGAGCCCGAGCTATGACGTGTTGAACGAGAAAACTTTTTTTTTTTTTTTGTATATACTGGGAAATTTTTTTCCAAAATTATTCACCGCACTCGTATAGCGCCCGAGCTATGACGTGTTGAACGTGAAAACTTTTTTTTTTTCTTATATCCTGGGAAATTTTGGCCAAAATTATTCACCGCACTCGTATAGCGCCCGAGTTATGACGTGTTGAACGTGAAAACTTTTGTTTTTTTTTTTTGATATAATGGGAAGTTTTGGCCAAAATTATTCACCGCACTCGTAAAGCGCCCGAGTTATGACGTGTTGAACGTGAAAACTTTTTTTTTTTTTATATACTGGGAAATTTTGGCCAAAATTATTCACCGCTCTCGTATCTCGCCCGAGTTATGACGTGTTGAACTTTATAACTTTTTTTTTTTTTGATATAATGGGAAATTTAAGCCTAAATTATTCACCGCACTTGTAAAGAGCCCGAGCTATAACGTGTTTAACGAGAAAACTTTTTTTATTTTATGTTATGTTAAATTTTGGACAAAGTTATTCACCGCACTCGTAAAGAGCCCGAGCTATGACGTGTTGAACGTTAAAATTTTTTTTTTTTTTTTGATATAAAGGGAAATTTTGGCCAAAATTATTCACCGCACTCGTAAAGAGCCCGAGCTATGACGTGTTGAACGAGAAAACTTTTTTTTTTTTTTGATATAATGTTAAATTTTTTCCAAAATTATTCACCGCACTCGTAAAGAGCCCGAGCTATGACGTGTTGAACGTGAAAAATTTTTTTTTTTTTATGTTATGTTAAATTTTGGACAAAGTTATTCACCGCAGTCGTATAGCGCCCGAGCTATGACGTGTTGAACGTGAAAACTTTTTTTTTTTTTTTTTATATACTGGGAAATTTTGGCCAAAATTATTCACCGCACTCGTATAGCGCCCGAGCTATGACGTGTTGAACGTGAAAACTTTTTTTTTTTGTATATAATGGGAAATTTTGGCCAAAATTATTCACCGCTCTCGTATCTCGCCCGAGTTATGACGTGTTGAACGTGAAAACTTTTTTTTTTTTTTTTGATATAATGGAAATTTTGGCCAAAATTATTCACCGCACTCGTACAGCGCCCGAGTTATGACGTGTTGAACGTGAAAACTTTTGTTTTGATTTTGTATATGATGGGAAATTTTGGCCACCGTGCTAGTATAGCGCCCGAGCTATGACGTCTTGAACGTGAAAGCTTTTGTTGTTTTTTTTGTGTTTATACTCGGAAATTTTGGACAAAATTATTCACCGCACTCATATAGCGATCGAGTTATGATGTGTTGAACGTGAAAACTTTTTTTTTTTTTTTTATATAATGGGAAATTTTGGCCAAAAGTATTCACCGTTCTCGTATAGCGCCCGAGTTATGACGTATTGAACGTGAAAACTTTTGTTTTTTTTTTGCATATACTGGGAAATTTTGGCCAAAATTATTCACCGCACTCGTAAAGAGCCCGAGCTATGACGTGTTGAACGAGAAAATTTTTTTTTTTTTTTTGTATATACTGGGAAATTTTGGCCAAAATTATTCACCGCACTCGTACAGCGCCCGAGTTATGACGTGTTGAACGTGAAAACTTTTTTTTTTTTTTTTTGATATAATGGGAAATTTTGGGCAAAATTATTCACCGCACTCGTATGGCGCCCGAGCTATGACGTGTTGAACGTGAAAACTTTTTTTTTTTTTTGTGATATAATGGGAAATTTTGTCCAAAATTATTCACCGCTCTCGTATCTCGCCCGAGTTATGACGTGTTGAACGTGAAAACTTTTTTTTTTTTTTTTGGAATAATGGGAAATTTTGGCCAAAATTATTCACCGCACTCATTTAGCGCCCGAGTTATGACGTGTTGAATGTGAAAACTTTTTTTTTATTTTTTTGATATACTGGGAAATTTTGGCCAAAATTATTCACCGCACTCATATAGCGCCCGAGTTATGACGTGTTGAACGTGAAAACTTTTTTTTTTTATATATATAATGTTAAATTTTGGCCAAAATTATTCACCGCACTTGTAAAGAGCCCGAGCTTTTTTTTTTTTATGTAATGTTAAATTTTGGCCAAAGTTATTCAACTCACTCGTAAAGAGCCCGAGCTATGACGTGTTGAACGAGAAAACTTTTTTTTTTTTTTTTTTTATAAACTGGGAAATTTTGGCCAAAATTATTCACCGCACTCGTATGGCGCCCGAGCTATGACGTGTTGAACGCGAAAACTTTTTTTTTTTTTTTTTTTTGATATACTGGGAAATATTGGCCAAAATAATTCACCGCACTTGTATAGCGCCCGAGCTATAACGTGTTGAACGTGAAAACTTTTGTTTTTTTTTTGCATATACTGGGAAATTTTGGCCAAAATTATTCACCGCACTCGTAAAGAGCCCGAGCTATGACGTGTTGAACGAGAAAACTTTTTTTTTTTTTTTGTTTATATTGGGAAATTTTGGCCAAAATTTTTCACCTCACTCCAATAGCGCCCGAGTTATGACGTGTTGAACGTGAAAACTTTTTTTTTTTTTTTTTTTTGATATAATGGGAAATTTTGGCCAAAATTATTCACCGCACTCGTATAGCGCCCGAGTTATGACGTGTTGAACATGAAAACTTTTTTTTTTTTTTTTTGTATACAATGGGAAATTTTGGTCAAAATTATTTATTGTACTCGTATAGCGCCCGAGTAATGACGTGTTGAACGTGAAAACTTTTTTTTTTTTTTTATATACTGGGAAATTTTGGCCAAAATTATTCACCGCTCTCGTATCTCGCCCGAGTTATGACGTGTTGAACGTGAAAACTTTTTTTTTTTTTTTTGTAATAATGGGAAATTTTGCCCAAAATTATTCACCGCACTCATTTAGCGCCCGAGTTATGACGTGTTGAATGTGAAAACTTTTTTTTTTTTTTGATAAACTAGGAAATTTTGGCCAAAATTATTCACCTCACTCATATAGCGCCCGAGTAATGACGTGTTGAACGTGAAAACTTTTTTTTTTTTTATATACTGGGAAATTTTGGCCTAAATTATTCACCGCACTCGTATAGCGCCCGAGCTATGACGTGTTGTACGTGAAAACTTTTTTTTTTTTTATATACTGGGTAATTTTGGCCAAAATTATTCACCGCACTCATATAGCGCCCGAGTTATGACGTGTTGAACTTGAAAACTTTTGGTTTTTGTTTTTTTTTTATATACTGGGAAATTTTGGCCAAAATTATTCACCGCACTTGTATAGTGCCTGAGTTATGACGTGTTGAACGTGAAAAGTTTTGTTTTTTTTTTTGCTTATACTGGGAAATTTTGGGCAAAATTATTCACCGCTCTCGTATCTCGCCCGAGTTATGACGTGTTGAACGTGAAAACTTTTTTTTTTTTTGTATATACTGGGAAATTTTGGCCAAAATTATTCACCGCTCTCGTATCTCGCCCGAGTTATGACGTGTTGAACGTGAAAACTTTTTTTTTTTTTTTTTGATATAATGGAAATTTTGGCCAAAATTATTCACCGCACTCGTACAGCGCCCGAGTTATGACGTGTTGAACGTGAAAACTTTTGTTTTTTTTTTGTATATGATGGGAAATTTTGGCCACCGTGCTAGTATAGCGCCCGAGCTATGACGTGTTGAACGTGAATAGTTTTTTTTTTTTTTGTTTTTATACTCGGAAATTTTGGCCAAAATTATTCACCGCACTCATATAGCGATCGAGTTATGATGTGTTGAACGTGAAAACTTTTTTTTTTTTTTTTATATACTGGGAAATTTTGGCCAAAAGTATTCACCGTGCTCGTATAGCGCCCGAGTTATGACGTGTTGAACGTGAAAACTTTTGTTTTTTTTTTTTGCATATACTGGGAAATTTTGGCCAAAATTATTCACCGCACTCGTAAAGAGCCCGAGCTATGACGTGTTGAACGAGAAAACTTTTTTTTTTTTTTTGTATATACTGGGAAATTTTGGCCAAAATTATTCACCGCACTCGTAAAGCGCCCGAGCTATGACGTGTTGAACGTGAAAACTTTTTTTTTTTTTTTTGATATAATGGGAAATTTTGGGCAAAATTATTCACCGCACTCGTATGGCGCCCGAGCTATGACGTGTTGAACGTGAAAACTTTTTTTTTTTTTTGTTATAATGGGAAATTTTGGCCAAAATTATTCACCGCACTTGTAAAGAGCCCGAGCTATGACGTGTTGAACGAGAAAATTTTTTTTTTTTTTTATGTAATGTTAAATTTTGGCCAAAGTTATTCAACTCACTCGTAAAGAGCCCGAGCTATGACGTGTTGAACGAGAAAACTTTTTTTTTATATATACTGGGAAATTTTGGCCAAAATTATTCACCGCACTCGTATAGCGCCCGAGCTTTGACGTGTTGAACGTGAAAACTTTTTTTGTTTTATATAATGTTAAATTTTGGCCAAAATTATTCACCGCACTTGTAAAGAGCCCGAGCTATGACGTGTTGAACGAGAAAACTTTTTTTTTTTTTTTGTATATACTGGAAAATTTTGGCCAAAATTATTCACCGCACTCGTATAGCGCCCGAGCTATGACGTGTTGAACGTGAAAACTTTTGTTTTATTTTTTTTTTTTAATCCTGGGTAATTTTGGCCAAAATTATTCACCGCACTCATATAGCGCCCGAGTTATGACGTGTTGAACGTGAAAACTTTTGTTTTTTTTTTGTATATGATGGGAAATTTTGGCCAAAATTATTCACCGCGTTCGTATAGCGCCCGAGTTATTACGTGTTGAACGTGAAAACTTTTTTTTTTTTTTTTTTTATATACTGGGAAATTTTGGCCAAATTATTCGCCGCACTCGTATACCTCCCGAGCTATGACGTGTTGAACGTGAAAACTTTTTTTTTTTTTTTGATATACTGGGAAATTTTGGCCTAAATTATTCACTTCTCTCGAATAGCGCCCGAGCTATGACGTGTTGAACGTGAAAACTTTTTTTTTTTTTTGTTTATATAATGGGAAATTTTGGTCAAAATTATTCACCGCACTCGTATGGCGCCCGAGTTATGACGTGTTGAATGTGAAAACTTTTTTTTTTTTTTAATCCTGGGTAATTTTGGCCAAAATTATTCACCGCACTCATATAGCGCCCGAGTTATGACGTGTTGTACGTGAAAACTTTTTTTTTTTCTTATATACTGGGAAATTTTGGCCAAAATTATTCGCCGCACTCGTATAGCTCCCGAGCTATGACGTGTTGAACGTGAAAACTTTTTTTTTTTGTTTTGATATACTGGGAAATTTTGGCCTAAATTATTCACCGCTCTCGTAAAGCGCCCGAGTTATTACGTGTTAAACGTGAAAACTTTTTTTTTTTTTTTTTATATACTGGGAAATTTTGGCCAAAATTATTCACCGCACTCGTATAGCGCCCGAGTAATGACGTGTTGAACGTGAAATCTTTTTTTGTTTTTGATATAATGGGTAATTTTGGCCAAAATTATTCACCGCACTCATATAGCGCCCGAGTTATGACGTGTTGAACGTGAAAACTTTTTTTTTTTTTTTGTTTATATACTGGGAAATTTTGGTCAAAATTATTCACCGCACTCGTATGGCGCCCGAGTTATGACGTGTTGAACGTGAAAACTTTTGTTTTTTTTTTTTTTTTTAATCCTGGGTAATTTTGGCCAAAATTATTCACCGCACTCATATAGCGCCCGAGTTATGACGTGTTGTACGTGAAAACTTTTTTTTTTTTTATATACTGGGAAATTTTGGCCAAAATTATTCGCCGCACTCGTATAGCTCCCGAGCTATGACGTGTTGAACGTGAAAACTTTTTTTTTTTGTTTTGATATACTGGGAAATTTTGGCCAAAATTATTCACCGCACTCGTATAGCGCCCGAGCTATGACGTGTTAAACGTGAAAACTTTTTTTTTTTTTTTTTATATACTGGGAAATTTTGGCCAAAATTATTCACCGCACTCGTATAGCGCCCGAGTAATGACGTGTTGAACGTGAAATCTTTTTTTGTGTTTGATATAATGGGTAATTTTGGCCAAAATTATTCACCGCACTCATATAGCGCCCGAGTTATGACGTGTTGAACGTGAAAACTTTTTTTTTTTATATAATGTTAAATTTTGGCCAAAATTATTCACCGCACTTGTAAAGAGCCCGAGCTATGACGTGTTGAACGAGAAAACTTTTTTTTTTTTTTTTTGTATATACTGGAAAATTTTGGCCAAAATTATTCACCGCAGTCGTATAGCGCCCGAGCTATGACGTGTTGAACGTGAAAACTTTTGTTTTTGTTTTGTATATGATGGGAAATTTTGGCCACCGTGCTAGTATAGCGCCCGAGTAATGACGTGTTGAACGTGAAATCTTTTTTTGTGTTTGATATAATGGGTAATTTTGGCCAAAATTATTCACCGCACTCATATAGCGCCCGAGTTATGACGTGTTGAACGTGAAAACTTTTTTTTTTTATATAATGTTAAATTTTGGCCAAAATTATTCACCGCACTTGTAAAGAGCCCGAGCTATGACGTGTTAAACGTGAAAACTTTTTTTTTTTTTTTTTTATATACTGGGAAATTTTGGCCAAAATTATTCACCGCACTCGTATAGCGCCCGAGTAATGACGTGTTGAACGTGAAATCTTTTTTTGTGTTTGATATAATGGGTAATTTTGGCCAAAATTATTCACCGCACTCATATAGCGCCCGAGTTATGACGTGTTGTACGTGAAAACTTTTTTTTTTTTTTATATACTGGGAAATTTTGGCCAAAATTATTCGCCGCACTCGTATACCTCCCGAGCTATGACGTGTTGAACGTGAAAACTTTTTTTTTTTTTTTGATATACTGGGAAATTTTGGCCTAAATTATTCACTTCTCTCGAATAGCGCCCGAGCTATGACGTGTTGAACGTGAAAACTTTTTTTTTTTTTTGTTTATATAATGGGAAATTTTGGTCAAAATTATTCACCGCACTCGTATGGCGCCCGAGTTATGACGTGTTGAATGTGAAAACTTTTTTTTTTTTTTTAATCCTGGGTAATTTTGGCCAAAATTATTCACCGCACTCATATAGCGCCCGAGTTATGACGTGTTGTACGTGAAAACTTTTTTTTTTTCTTATATACTGGGAAATTTTGGCCAAAATTATTCGCCGCACTCGTATAGCTCCCGAGCTATGACGTGTTGAACGTGAAAACTTTTTTTTTTTGTTTTGATATACTGGGAAATTTTGGCCTAAATTATTCACCGCTCTCGTAAAGCGCCCGAGTTATTACGTGTTAAACGTGAAAACTTTTTTTTTTTTTTTTTATATACTGGGAAATTTTGGCCAAAATTATTCACCGCACTCGTATAGCGCCCGAGTAATGACGTGTTGAACGTGAAATCTTTTTTTGTTTTTGATATAATGGGTAATTTTGGCCAAAATTATTCACCGCACTCATATAGCGCCCGAGTTATGACGTGTTGAACGTGAAAACTTTTTTTTTTTTTTTGTTTATATACTGGGAAATTTTGGTCAAAATTATTCACCGCACTCGTATGGCGCCCGAGTTATGACGTGTTGAACGTGAAAACTTTTGTTTTTTTTTTTTTTTTTAATCCTGGGTAATTTTGGCCAAAATTATTCACCGCACTCATATAGCGCCCGAGTTATGACGTGTTGTACGTGAAAACTTTTTTTTTTTTTTATATACTGGGAAATTTTGGCCAAAATTATTCGCCGCACTCGTATAGCTCCCGAGCTATGACGTGTTGAACGTGAAAACTTTTTTTTTTTGTTTTGATATACTGGGAAATTTTGGCCAAAATTATTCACCGCACTCGTATAGCGCCCGAGCTATGACGTGTTAAACGTGAAAACTTTTTTTTTTTTTTTTTTATATACTGGGAAATTTTGGCCAAAATTATTCACCGCATTCGTATAGCGCCCGAGTAATGACGTGTTGAACGTGAAATCTTTTTTTGTGTTTGATATAATGGGTAATTTTGGCCAAAATTATTCACCGCACTCATATAGCGCCCGAGTTATGACGTGTTGAACGTGAAAACTTTTTTTTTTTATATAATGTTAAATTTTGGCCAAAATTATTCACCGCACTTGTAAAGAGCCCGAGCTATGACGTGTTGAACGAGAAAACTTTTTTTTTTTTTTTTTGTATATACTGGAAAATTTTGGCCAAAATTATTCACCGCAGTCGTATAGCGCCCGAGCTATGACGTGTTGAACGTGAAAACTTTTGTTTTTGTTTTGTATATGATGGGAAATTTTGGCCACCGTGCTAGTATAGCGCCCGAGCTATGACGTGTTGAACGCGAAAACTTTTTTTTTTTTTTGTGTTTATACTCGGAAATTTTGGCAAAAGTTATTCACCGCACTCATATAGCGATCGAGTTATGATGTGTTGAACGTGAAATCTTTTTTTGTTTTTGATATAATGGGTAATTTTGGCCAAAATTATTCACCGCACTCATATAGCGCCCGAGTTATGACGTGTTGAACGTGAAAACTTTTTTTTTTTGTATATAATGTTAAATTTTGGCCAAAATTATTCACCGCACTTGTAAAGAGCCCGAGCTATGACGTGTTGAACGTGAAAACTGTTTTTTCTTTTGTATATACTGGGAAATTTTGTCCAAAATTATTCACCGCACTCGTATAGCGCCCGAGCTTTGACGTGTTGAACGTGAAAACTTTTTTTTTTTTTTTTGTATATACTGGGTAATTTTGGACAAAATTATTCACCGCACTCATATAGCGCCCGAGTTATGACGTGTTGAACGTGAAAACTTTTTTTTTTTTTATATAATGTTAAATTTTGGCCAAAATTATGCACCGCACTTGTAAAGAGCCCGAGCTATGACGTGTTGAACGAGAAAACTTTTTTTTTTTTTTTTGTATATACTGGAAAATTTTGGCCAAAATTATTCACCGCAGTCGTATAGCGCCCGAGCTATGACGTGTTGAACGTGAAAACTTTTGTTTTTTTTTTGTATATGATGGGAAATTTTGGCCACCGTGCTAGTATAGCGCCCGAGCTATGACGTGTTGAACGCGAAAACTTTTTTTTTTTTTTTGTGTTTATACTCGGAAATTTTGGCCAAAATTATTCACCGCACTCATATAGCGATCGAGTTATGATGTGTTGAACGTGAAAACTTTTTTTTTTTTTTTTATATAATGGGAAATTTTGGCCAAAATTATTCACCGTGCTCGTATAGCGCCCGAGTTATGATGTGTTGAACGTGAAAACTTTTTTTTTTTTTTTTTATATACTGGGAAATTTTGGCCAAAATTATTCACCGCACTCGTATAGCGCCCGAGTAATGACGTGTTGAACGTGAAATCTTTTTTTGTTTTTGATATAATGGGTAATTTTGGCCAAAATTATACACCGCACTCATATAGCGCCCGAGTTATGACGTGTTGAACGTGAAAACTTTTTTTTTTTTTATATAATGTTAAATTTTGGCCAAAATTATTCACCGCACTTGTAAAGAGCCCGAGCTATGACGTGTTGAACGAGAAATTTTTTTTTTCTTTTGTATATACTGGGAAATTTTGGCCAAAATTATTCACCGCACTCGTATAGCGCCCGAGTAATGACGTGTTGAACGTGAAATCTTTTTTTGTTTTTGATATAATGGGTAATTTTGGCCAAAATTATACACCGCACTCATATAGCGCCCGAGTTATGACGTGTTGAACGTGAAAACTTTTTTTTTTTTTATATAATGTTAAATTTTGGCCAAAATTATTCACCGCACTTGTAAAGAGCCCGAGCTATGACGTGTTGAACGAGAAATTTTTTTTTTCTTTTGTATATACTGGGAAATTTTGGCCAAAATTATTCACCGCACTCGTATAGCGCCCGAGTAATGACGTGTTGAACGTGAAATCTTTTTTTGTGTTTGATATAATGGGTAATTTTGGCCAAAATTATTCACCGCACTCATATAGCGCCCGAGTTATGACGTGTTGAACGTGAAAACTTTTTTTTTTTATATAATGTTAAATTTTGGCCAAAATTATTCACCGCACTTGTAAAGAGCCCGAGCTATGACGTGTTGAACGAGAAAACTTTTTTTTCTTTTGTATATACTGGGAAATTTTGGCCAAAATTATTCACCGCACTCGTATAGCGCCCGAGCTTTGACGTGTTGAACGTGAAAACTTTTTTTTTTTTTTTTGTATATACTGGGTAATTTTGGACAAAATTATTCACCGCACTCATATAGCGCCCGAGTTATGACGTGTTGAACGTGAAAGCTTTTTTTTTTTTTTTGATATAATGGGAAATTTTGGCCAAAATTATTCACCGCACTCATCTAGCGCCCAAGTTATGACGTGTTGAACGTGAAAACTTTTTTTTTTTTTATATAATGTTAAATTTTGGCCAAAATTATTCACCGCACTTGTAAAGAGCCCGAGCTATGACGTGTTGAACGAGAAAACTTTTTTTTTTTTTTTTTGTATATACTGGAAAATTTTGGCCAAAATTATTCACCGCAGTCGTATAGCGCCCGAGCTATGACGTGTTGAACGTGAAAACTTTTGTTTTTGTTTTGTATATGATGGGAAATTTTGGCCACCGTGCTAGTATAGCGCCCGAGCTATGACGTGTTGAACGCGAAAACTTTTTTTTTTTTTTTGTGTTTATACTCGGAAATTTTGGCAAAAATTATTCACCGCACTCATATAGCGATCGAGTTATGATGTGTTGAACGTGAAATCTTTTTTTGTTTTTGATATAATGGGTAATTTTGGCCAAAATTATTCACCGCACTCATATAGCGCCCGAGTTATGACGTGTTGAACGTGAAAACTTTTTTTTTTTGTATATAATGTTAAATTTTGGCCAAAATTATTCACCGCACTTGTAAAGAGCCCGAGCTATGACGTGTTGAACGTGAAAACTGTTTTTTCTTTTGTATATACTGGGAAATTTTGTCCAAAATTATTCACCGCACTCGTATAGCGCCCGAGCTTTGACGTGTTGAACGTGAAAACTTTTTTTTTTTTTTTTGTATATACTGGGTAATTTTGGACAAAATTATTCACCGCACTCATATAGCGCCCGAGTTATGACGTGTTGAACGTGAAAACTTTTTTTTTTTTTTATATAATGTTAAATTTTGGCCAAAATTATGCACCGCACTTGTAAAGAGCCCGAGCTATGACGTGTTGAACGAGAAAACTTTTTTTTTTTTTTTTGTATATACTGGAAAATTTTGGCCAAAATTATTCACCGCAGTCGTATAGCGCCCGAGCTATGACGTGTTGAACGTGAAAACTTTTGTTTTTTTTTTGTATATGATGGGAAATTTTGGCCACCGTGCTAGTATAGCGCCCGAGCTATGACGTGTTGAACGCGAAAACTTTTTTTTTTTTTTTGTGTTTATACTCGGAAATTTTGGCCAAAATTATTCACCGCACTCATATAGCGATCGAGTTATGATGTGTTGAACGTGAAAACTTTTTTTTTTTTTTTTATATAATGGGAAATTTTGGCCAAAATTATTCACCGTGCTCGTATAGCGCCCGAGTTATGATGTGTTGAACGTGAAAACTTTTTTTTTTTTTTTTTATATACTGGGAAATTTTGGCCAAAATTATTCACCGCACTCGTATAGCGCCCGAGTAATGACGTGTTGAACGTGAAATCTTTTTTTGTTTTTGATATAATGGGTAATTTTGGCCAAAATTATACACCGCACTCATATAGCGCCCGAGTTATGACGTGTTGAACGTGAAAACTTTTTTTTTTTTTATATAATGTTAAATTTTGGCCAAAATTATTCACCGCACTTGTAAAGAGCCCGAGCTATGACGTGTTGAACGAGAAATTTTTTTTTTCTTTTGTATATACTGGGAAATTTTGGCCAAAATTATTCACCGCACTCGTATAGCGCCCGAGCTTTGACGTGTTGAACGTGAAAACTTTTTTTTTTTTTTTTGTATATACTGGGTAATTTTGGACAAAATTATTCACCGCACTCATATAGCGCCCGAGTTATGACGTGTTGAACTTGAAAACTTTTTTTTTTTTTATATAATGTTAAATTTTGGCCAAAATTATTCACCGCACTTGTAAAGAGCCCGAGCTATGACGTGTTGAACGAGAAAACTTTTTTTTTTTTTTTTTGTATATACTGGAAAATTTTGGCCAAAATTATTCACCGCAGTCGTATAGCGCCCGAGCTATGACGTGTTGAACGTGAAAACTTTTGTTTTTTTTTTGTATATGATGGGAAATTTTGGCCACCGTGCTAGTATAGCGCCCGAGCTATGACGTGTTGAACGCGAAAACTTTTTTTTTTTTTTGTGTTTATACTCGGAAATTTTGGCCAAAATTATTCACCGCACTCATATAGCGATCGAGTTGTGATGTGTTGAACGTGAAAACTTTTTTTTTTTTTTTATATAATGGGAAATTTTGGCCAAAATTATTCACCGTGCTCGTATAGCGCCCGAGTTATGATGTGTTGAACGTGAAAACTTTTTTTTTTTTTTTTTTGCATATACTGGGAAATTTTGGCCAAAATTATTCACCGTGCTCGTATAGCGCCCGAGTTATGACGTGTTGAACGTGAAAACTTTTTTTTTTTTTTTGATGTAATGGAAATTTTGGTCAAAATTATTCACCGCTTTCGTAAAGAGCCCGAGCTATGACGTGTTGAACGAGAAAACTTTTTTTTTTTTTTTATATAATGTTAAATTTTGGCCAAAATTATTCACCGCACTCGTAAAGAGCCCGAGCTATGACGTGTTGAACGTGAAAACTTTTTTTTTTTTTTTTTTTTATAGATACTGGGAAATTTTGGCCAAAATTATTCACCGCACTCGTATAGCGCCCGAGTTATGACGTGTTGAACTTGAAAACTTTTGTTTTTTTTTTTGTATATACTGGGAAATTTTGGACAAAATTATTCACCGCACTCATATCGCGCCCGAACTATGACGTGATGAACGTAAAATCTTTTTTTTTTTTTGATATAAGGGGTAATTTTGGCCAAAATTATTCACCGCACTCATATAGCGCCCGAGTTATGACGTGTTGAACGTGAAAACTTTTTTTTTTTTGTTATATACTGGGAAATTTTGTCCAAAATTATTCACCACACTCATATAGCGCCCGAGTTATGACGTGTTGAACGGGAAAACTTTTGGTTTTTTTTTTTTATATACTGGGAAATTTTGGCCAAAATTATTCACCGCGTTCGTGTAGCGCCCGAGTTATTACGTGTTGAACGTGAAAACTTTTTTTTTTTTTTTTTTATATACTGGGAAATTTTGGCCAAAATTATTCACCGCGTTCGTATAGCGCCCGAGTTATTACGTGTTGAACGTGAAAACTTTTTTTTTTTTTTTTTTATATACTGGGAAATTTTGGCCAAAATTATTCACCGCACTCGTATAGCGCCCGAGTTATGACGTGTTGAACTTGAAAACTTTTGTTTTTTTTTTTTGTATATACTGGGAAATTTTGGACAAAATTATTCACCGCACTCATATCGCGCCCGAACTATGACGTGATGAACGTAAAATCTTTTTTTTTTTTTTTTTTATATACTGGGAAATTTTGGCCAAAATTATTCACCGCACTCGTATAGCGCCCGAGTAATGACGTGTTGAACGTGAAATCTTTTTTTGTTTTTGATATAATGGGTAATTTTGGCCAAAATTATTCACCGCACTCATATAGCGCCCGAGTTATGACGTGTTGAACGGGAAAACTTTTGGTTTTTTTTTTTTTATATACTGGGAAATTTTGGCCAAAATTATTCACCGCGTTCGTATAGCGCCCGAGTTATTACGTGTTGAACGTGAAACTTTTTTTTTTTTTTTTTTTATATACTGGGAAATTTTGGCCAAAATTATTCGCCGCACTCGTATAGCTCCCGAGCTATGACGTGTTGAACGTGAAAACTTTTTTTTTTTTTTATATACTGGGAAATTTTGGCCTAAATTATTCACCGCTCTCGAATAGCGCCCGAGTTATGACGTGTTGAACGAGAAAACTTTTTTTTCTTTTGTATATACTGGGAAATTTTGGCCAAAATTATTCACCGCACTCGTATAGCGCCCGAGCTTTGACGTGTTGAACGTGAAAACTTTTTTTTTTTTTTTGTATATTCTGGGTAATTTTGGAAAAAATTATTCACCGCACTCATATAGCGCCCGAGTTATGACGTGTTGAACGTGAAAGCTTTTTTTTTTTTTATATAATGTTAAATTTTGGCCAAAATTATTCACCGCGTTCGTATAGCGCCCGAGTTATTACGTGTTGAACGTGAAAACTTTTTTTTTTTTTTTTTTTATATACTGGGAAATTTTGGCCAAAATTATTCGCCGCACTCGTATAGCTCCCGAGCTATGACGTGTTGAACGTGAAAACTTTTTTTTTTTTTTATATACTGGGAAATTTTGGCCTAAATTATTCACCGCTCTCGAATAGCGCCCGAGTTATGACGTGTTGAACGTGAAAACTTTTTTTTTTTTTTTGTTTATATACTGGGAAATTTTGGTCAAAATTATTCACCGCACTCGTATGGCGCCCGAGTTATGACGTGTTGAACGTGAAAACTTTTGTTTTTTTTTCGTTTTTATAATCCTGGGTAATTTTGGCCAAAATTATTCACCGCACTCATATAGCGCCCGAGTTATGACGTGTTGTACGTGAAAACTTTTTTTTTTTGTTTTGATATACTGGGAAATTTTGGCCTAAATTATTCACCGCTCTCGTATAGCTCCCGAGCTATGACGTGTTGAACGTGAAAACTTTTTTTTTTTGTTTTGATATACTGGGAAATTTTGGCCTAAATTATTCACCGCTCTCGTAAAGCGCCCGAGTTATTACGTGTTAAACGTGAAAACTTTTTTTTTTTTTTTTATATACTGGGAAATTTTGGCCAAAATTATTCACCGCACTCGTATAGCGCCCGAGTAATGACGTGTTGAACGTGAAATCTTTTTTTGTTTTTGATATAATGGGTAATTTTGGCCAAAATTATTCACCGCACTCATATAGCGCCCGAGTTATGACGTGTTGAACGTGAAAACTTTTTTTTTTTTTTTTTTTTTATACAATGGGAAATTTTGTCCAAAATTATTCACCGCACTCATATAGCGCCCGAGTTATGACGTGTTGACCGTGAATTTTTTTTTTTTTTTTTTTGATATACTGGGAAATTTTGGCCTAAATTTTTCACCGCTCTCGTATAGCGCCCGAGTTATGACGTGTTGAACGTGAAAACTTTTTTTTTTTTTATATACTGGGAAATTTTGGCCAAAAGTATTCACCGTGCTCGTATAGCGCCCGAGTTATGACGTGTTGAACGTGAAAGCTTTTTTTTTTTTTTGATATAATGGGAAATTTTGGCCAAAATTATTCACCGCACTCATCTAGCGCCCAAGTTATGACGTGTTGAACGTGAAAACTTTTTTTTTTTTATATAATGTTAAATTTTGGCCAAAATTATTCACCGCACTTGTAAAGAGCCCGAGCTATGACGTGTTGAACGAGAAAACTTTTTTTTTTTTTTTTTGTATATACTGGAAAATTTTGGCCAAAATTATTCACCGCAGTCGTATAGCGCCCGAGCTATGACATGTTGAACGTGAAAACTTTTGTTTTTTTTTTGTATATGATGGGAAATTTTGGCCACCGTGCTAGTATAGCGCCCGAGCTATGACGTGTTGAACGCGAAAACTTTTTTTTTTTTTTTGTGTTTATACTCGGAAATTTTGGCCAAAATTATTCACCGCACTCATATAGCGATCGAGTTATGATGTGTTGAACGTGAAAACTTTTTTTTTTTTTTTTATATAATGGGAAATTTTGGCCAAAAGTATTCACCGTGCTCGTATAGCGCCCGAGTTATGATGTGTTGAACGTGAAAACTTTTTTTTTTTTTTTATGTAATGGAAATTTTGGCCAAAATTATTCACCGCACTCGTAAAGAGCCCCAGCTATGAAGTGTTGAACGAGAAAACTTTTTTTTTTTTTTTATATAATGTTAAATTTTGGCCAAAATTATTCACCGCACTCGTAAAGAGCCCGAGCTATGACGTGTTGAACGTGAAAACTTTTTTTTTTTTTTTTTTTTTATATACTGGGAAATTTTGGCCAAAATTATTCACCGCACTCGTATAGCGCCCGAGTTATGACGCGTTGAACTTGAAAACTTTTGTTTTTTTTTTTTGTATATACTGGGAAATTTTGGACAAAATTATTCACCGCACTCATATCGCGCCCGAACTATGACGTGATGAACGTAAAATCTTTTTTTTTTTTTGATATAATGGGTAATTTTGGCCAAAATTATTCACCGCACTCATATAGCGCCCGAGTTATGACGTGTTGAACGTGAAAACTTTTTATTTTTTTATATACTGGGAAATTTTGTCCAAAATTATTCACCACACTCATATAGCGCCCGAGTTATGACGTGTTGAACGGGAAAACTTTTGGTTTTTTTTTTTATATACTGGGAAATTTTGGCCAAAATTATTCACCGCGTTCGTATAGCGACCGCGTTATTACGTGTTGAACGTGAAAACTTTTTTTTTTTTTTTTTATATACTGGGAAATTTTGGCCAAAATTATTCGCCGCACTCGTATAGCTCCCGAGCTATGACGTGTTGAACGTGAAAACTTTTTTTTTTTTGTTTTGATATACTGGGAAATTTTGGCCTAAATTATTCACCGCTCTCGAATAGCGCCCGAGTTATGACGTGTTGAACGTGAAAACTTTTTTTTTTTTTTTGTTTATATACTGGGAAATTTTGGCCAAAATTATTCACCGCACTCGTATGGCGCCCGAGTTATGACGTGTTGAACGTGAAAACTTTTGTTTTTTTTTTTTTTTAATCCTGGGTAATTTTGGCCAAAATTATTCACCGCACTCGTATAGCGCCCGAGTTATGACGTGTTGTACGTGAAAACTTTTTTTTTTTTTTATATACTGGGAAATTTTGGCCAAAATTATTCGCCGCACTCGTATACCTCCCGAGCTATGACGTGTTGAACGTGAAAACTTTTTTTTTTTGTTTTGATATACTGGGAAATTTTGGCCTAAATTATTCACCGCTCTCGTAAAGCGCCCGAGTTATTACGTGTTAAACGTGAAAACTTTTTTTTTTTTTTTTTATATACTGGGAAATTTTGGCCAAAATTATTCACCGCACTCGTATAGCGCCCGAGTAATGACGTGTTGAACGTGAAATCTTTTTTTGTTTTTGATATAATGGGTAATTTTGGCCAAAATTATTCACCGCACTCATATAGCGCCCGAGTTATGACGTGTTGAACGTGAAAACTTTTTTTTTTTTTTATATACTGGGAAATTTTGTCCAAAATTATTCACCGCACTCATATAGCGCCCGAGTTATGACGTGTTGACCGTGAATTTTTTTTTTTTTTTGATATACTGGGAAATTTTGGCCTAAATTTTTCACCGCTCTCGTATAGCGCCCGAGTAATGACGTGTTGAACGTGAAATCTTTTTTTGTTTTTGATATAATGGGTAATTTTGGCCCAAATTATTCACCGCACTCATATAGCGCCCGAGTTATGACGTGTTGAACGTGAAAACTTTTTTTTTTTTTTTGTTTATATACTGGGAAATTTTGTCCAAAATTATTCACCGCACTCATATAGCGCCCGAGTTATGACGTGTTGAACGTGAATTTTTTTTTTTTTTTTTGATATACTGGGAAATTTTGGCCTAAATTTTTCACCGCTCTCGTATAGCGCCCGAGTTATGACGTGTTGAACGTGAAAACTTTTTTTTTTTTTTATATACTGGGAAATTTTGGCCAAAAGTATTCACCGTGCTCGTTTAGCGCCCGAGTTATGACGTGTTGAACGTGAAAGCTTTTTTTTTTTTTTTGATATAATGGGAAATTTTGGCCAAAATTATTCACCGCACTCATCTAGCGCCCAAGTTATGACGTGTTGAACGTGAAAACTTTTTTTTTTTTTTTTTTGATATAATGGGGAATTTTGGCCAAAATTATTCACCGCACTCATATAGCGCCTGAGTTATGACGTGTTGAACGTGAAATTTTTTTTTTTTATATAATGTTACATTTTGGCCAAAATTATTCACCGCACTCGTTAAGAGCCCGAGCTCTGACGTGTTGAACGAGAAAACTTTTTTTTTTTTTATATATATGATGTGTTGAACGTGAAAACTTTTTTTTTTTTTTTATATAATGGGAAATTTTGGCCAAAATTATTCACCACACTCATATAGCGCCCGAGTTATGACGTGTTGAACGGGAAAACTTTTGGTTTTTTTTTTTTATATACTGGGAAATTTTGGCCAAAATTATTCGCCGCACTCGTATAGCTCCCGAGTTATGACGTGTTGAACGTGAAAACTTTTTTTTTTTTGTTTTGATATACTGGGAAATTTTGGCCTTAATTATTCACCGCTCTCGAATAGCGCCCGAGTTATGACGTTTATATACTGGGAAATTTTGGCCAAAATTATTCACCGCACTCGTATGGCGCCCGAGTTATGACGTGTTGAACGTGAAAACTTTTGTTTTTTTTTTTTTTTAATCCTGGGTAATTTTGGCCAAAATTATTCACCGCACTCATATAGCGCCCGAGTTATGACGTGTTGTACGTGAAAACTTTTTTTTTTTTTTATACACTGGGAAATTTTGGCCAAAATTATTCGCCGCACTCGTATAGCTCCCGAGCTATGACGTGTTGAACGTGAAAACTTTTTTTTTTTTTTTTTTGATATAATGGGGAATTTTGGCCAAAATTATTCACCGCACTGATATAGCGCCTGAGTTATGACGTGTTGAACGTGAAATTTTTTTTTTTATATAATGTTACATTTTGGCCAAAATTATTCACCGCACTCGTTAAGAGCCCGAGCTCTGACGTGTTGAACGAGAAAACTTTTTTTTTTTTTTTTATATAATGGGAAATTTTGGCCAAAAGTATTCACCGTGCTCGTATAGCGCCCGAGTTATGATGTGTTGAACGTGAAAACTTTTTTTTTTTTTTTTATATAATGGGAAATTTTGGCCAAAAGTATTCACCGTGCTCGTATAGCGCCCGAGTTATGATGTGTTGATCGTGAAAACTTTTGTTTTTTTTTTTATATAATGGGAAATTTTGGCCAAAATTATTCACCACACTCATATAGCGCCCGAGTTATGACGTGTTGAACGTGAAAACTTTTTTTTTTTTTTGATGTAATGGAAATTTTGGCCAAAATTATTCACCGCACTCGTAAAGAGCCCGAGCTATGACGTGTTGAACGAGAAAACTTTTTTTTTTTTTTATATATTGTTAAATTTTGGCCAAAATTATTCACCGCACTCGTATAGCGCCCGAGTTATGACGCGTTGAACTTGAAAACTTTTGTTTTTTTTTTTTGTATATACTGGGAAATTTTGGACAAAATTATTCACCGCACTCATATCGCGCCCGAACTATGACGTGATGAACGTAAAATCTTTTTTTTTTTTTGATATAATGGGTAATTTTGGCCAAAATTATTCACCGCACTCATATAGCGCCCGAGTTATGACGTGTTGAACGTGAAAACTTTTTTTTTTCTTTTATATACTGGGAAATTTTGTCCAAAATTATTCACCACACTCATATAGCGCCCGAGTTATGACGTGTTGAACGGGAAAACTTTTGGTTTTTTTTTTTATATACTGGGAAATTTTGGCCAAAATTATTCACCGCGTTCGTATAGCGCCCGAGCTATTACGTGTTGAACGTGAAAACTTTTTTTTTTTTTTTTTTTATATACTGGGAAATTTTGGCCAAAATTATTCACCGCACTCGTATAGCTCCCGAGCTATGACGTGTTGAACGTGAAAACTTTTTTTTTTTTGTTTTGATATACTGGGAAATTTTGGCCTTAATTATTCACCGCTCTCGAATAGCGCCCGAGTTATGACGTTTATATACTGGGAAATTTTGGCCAAAATTATTCACCGCACTCGTATGGCGCCCGAGTTATGACGTGTTGAACGTGAAAACTTTTGTTTTTTTTTTTTTTAATCCTGGGTAATTTTGGCCAAAATTATTCACCGCACTCATATAGCGCCCGAGTTATGACGTGTTGTACGTGAAAACTTTTTTTTTTTTTTATATACTGGGAAATTTTGGCCAAAATTATTCGCCGCACTCGTATAGCTCCCGAGCTATGACGTGTTGAACGTGAAAACTTTTTTTTTTTGTTTTGATATACTGGGAAATTTTGGCCTAAATTATTCACCGCTCTCGTAAAGCGCCCGAGTTATTACGTGTTAAACGTGAAAATTTTTTTTTTTTTTTTTTTATATACTGGGAAATTTTGGCCAAAATTATTCACTTCACTCGTATAGCGCCCGAGTAATGACGTGTTGAACGTGAAATCTTTTTTTGTTTTTGATATAATGGGTAATTTTGGCCAAAATTATTCACCGCACTCATATAGCGCCCGAGTTATGACGTGTTGAACGTGAAAACTTTTTTTTTTTTTTTTTGATATACTGGGAAATTTTGGCCTAAATTTTTCACCGCTCTCGTATAGCGCCCGAGTTATGACGTGTTGAACGTGAAAACTTTTTTTTTTTTATATATACTGGGAAATTTTGGCCAAAAGTATTCACCGTGCTCGTATAGCGCCCGAGTTATGACGTGTTGAACGTGAAAGCTTTTTTTTTTTTTTTGATATAATGGGAAATTTTGGCCAAAATTATTCACCGCACTCATCTAGCGCCCAAGTTATGACGTGTTGAACGTGAAAACTTTTTTTTTTTTTTTTTTATATAATGGGGAATTTTGGCCAAAATTATTCACCGCACTCATATAGCGCCCGAGTTATGACGTGTTGAACGTGAAATTTTTTTTTTTTATATAATGTTACATTTTGGCCAAAATTATTCACCGCACTCGCAAAGAGCCCGAGCTATGACGTGTTGAACGAGAAAACTTTTTCTTTTTTTTTTTGTATATACTGGGAAATTTTGGCCAAAATTATTCACCGCACTCGTAAAGCGCCCGAGCTATGACGTGTTGAACGTGAAAACTTTTTTTTTTTTTTGTAAAAATGGGAAATTTTGGCCAAAATTATTCACCGCTCTCGTATCTCGCCCGAGTTATGACGTGTTGAACGCGAAAACTTTTTTTTTTTTTTTGTAATAATGTTAAATTTTGGCCAAAATTATTCACCGCACTCATAAAGCGCCCGAGTTATGACGTGTTGAATGTGAAAACTTTTTTTTTTTTTTTGATATACTGGGAAATTTTGGCCAAAATTATTCACCGCACTCATATAGCGCCCGAGTTATGACGTGTTGAACGTGAAAACTTTTTTTTTTTTTTTATAATGTTAAATTTTGGCCAAAATTATTCACCGCACTTGTAAAGAGCCCGAGCTATGACGTGTTGAACGAGAAAATTTTTTTTTTATGTAATGTTAAATTTTGGCCAAAGTTATTCAACTCACTCGTAAAGAGCCCGAGCTATGACGTGTTGAACGAGAAAACTTTTTTTTCTTTTGTATATACTGGGAAATTTTGGCCAAAATTATTCACCGCTCTCGTATCTCGCCCGAGTTATGACGTGTTGAACGCGAAAACTTTTTTTTTTTTTTTGTAATAATGTTAAATTTTGGCCAAAATTATTCACCGCACTCATAAAGCGCCCGAGTTATGACGTGTTGAATGTGAAAACTTTTTTTTTTTTTTTGATATACTGGGAAATTTTGGCCAAAATTATTCACCGCACTCATATAGCGCCCGAGCTATGACGTGTTGAACGCGAAAACTTTTTTTTTTTTTTTGTGTTTATACTCGGAAATTTTTGCCAAAATTATTCACCGCACTCATATAGCGATCGAGTTATGATGTGTTGAACGTGAAAACTTTTTTTTTTTTTTTATATAATGGGAAATTTTGGCCAAAAGTATTCACCGTGCTCGTATAGCGCCCGAGTTATGACGTGTTGAACGTGAAAACTTTTGTTTTTTTTTTTTTTATATACTGGGAAATTTTGGCCAAAATTATTCACCGCACTCGTATAGAGCCCGAGTTATGACGTGTTGAACGTGAAAACTTTTTTTTTTTTTTTGATGTAATGGAAATTTTGGCCAAAATTATTCACCGCACTCGTACAGCGCCCGAGTTATTACGTGTTGAACGTGAAAACTTTTTTTTTCTTTTTTTTTATATACTGGAAAATTTTGGCCAAAATTATTCACCGCACTCGTATAGCGCCCGAGCTATGACGTGTTGAACGTGAAAACTTTTGTTTTTTTTTTGTATATGATGGGAAGTTTTGGCCACCGTGCTAGTATAGCGCCCGAGCTATGACGTGTTGAACGTGAAAACTTTTGTTTTTTTTTTTGTGTTTATACTCGGAAATTTTGGCCAAAATTATTCACTGCACTCATATAGCGATCGAGTTATGATGTGTTGAACGTGAAAACTTTTTTTTTTTTTTATATAATGGGAAATTTTGGCCAAAAGTATTCACCGTGCTCGTATCGCGCCCGAACTATGACGTGATGAACGTAAAATCTTTTTTTTTTTTTGATATAATGGGTAATTTTGGCCAAAATTATTCACCGCACTCATATAGCGCCCGAGTTATGACGTGTTGAACGTGAAAACTTTTTTTTTTTTTTATATACTGGGAAATTTTGTCCAAAATTATTCACCGCACTCATATAGTGCCCGAGTTATGACGTGTTGAACGTGAATTTTTTTTTTTTTTTTTTGATATACTGGGAAATTTTGGCCTAAATTTTTCACCGCTCTCGTATAGCGACCGAGTTATGACGTGTTGAACGAGAAAACTTTTTTTTTTTTTTTTTTTTAATAATGGGAAATTTTGGCCAAAATTTTTCACCGCACTCGTATAGCGCCCGAGTTATGACGTGTTGAACGTGAAAACTTTTTTTTTTTTTATATACTGGGAAATTTTGGCCAAAATTATTCACCGCTCTCGTATCTCGCCCGAGTTATGACGTGTTGAGCGTTATAACTTTTTTTTTTTTTTTTTTTTGATATAATGGGTAATTTTGGCCAAAATTATTCACCGCACTTGTAAAGAGCCCGAGCTATGACGTGTTGAACGTGAAAACTTTTTTTTTTTTTTTTATATATACTGGAAAATTTTGGCCAAAATTATTCACCGCACTCGTATAGCGCCCGAGTAATGACGTGTTGAACGAGAAAACTTCTTTTTTTTTTTATATACTGGGAAATTTTGGCCAAAATTATTCACCGCTCTCGTATTTCGCCCGAGTTATGACGTGTTGAACGTTAAAATTTTTATTTTTTTTTTGATATAAAGGGAAATTTTGGCCAAAATTATTCACCGCACTCGTAAAGAGCCCGAGTTATGACGTGTTGAACGAGAAAACTTTTTCTTTTTTTTTTTGATATACTGGGAAATTTTGGCCAAAATTATTCACCGCACTCGTAAAGAGCCCGAGCTATGACGTGTTGAACGAGAAAACTTTTTTTTTTTTTTTTTTTTTTTTTTTTTTGTATATACTGGGAAATTTTTTTCCAAAATTATTCACCGCACTCGTATAGCGCCCGAGCTATGACGTGTTGAACGTGAAAACTTTTTTTTTTCTTATATCCTGGGAAATTTTGGCCAAAATTATTCACCGCACTCGTATAGCGCCCGAGTTATGACGTGTTGAACGTGAAAACTTTTGTTTTTTTTTTTTTTGATATAATGGGAAGTTTTGGACAAAATTATTCACTGCACTCGTATAGCGCCCGAGTTATGACGTGCTGAACGTGAAAACTTTTTTTTTTTTTTATTTACTGGGAAATTTTGGCCAAAATTATTCACCGCATTTGTAAAGAGCCCGAGCTATGACGTGTTGAACGTTATAACTTTTTTTTTTTTTGATATAATGGGAAATTCAAGCCAAAATTATTCACCGCACTTGCAAAGAGCCCGAGCTATGACGTGTTGAACGAGAAAACTTTTTTTTTTTTATGTAATGTTAAATTTTGGCCAAAGTTATTCACCGCACTCGTAACGAGCCCGAGCTTTGACGTGTTGAACGTGAAATTTTTTTTTTTTTTTATGTAATGTTAAATTATGGCCAAAATTATTCACCGCACTCGTATAGCGCCCGAGTTATGATGTGTTGAACGTTAAAATTTTTTTTTTTTTTTTTTTTATATACTGGGAAATTTTGGCCAAAATTATTCACCGCACTCGTAAAGAGCCCGAGCTATGACGTGTTGAACGAGAAAACTTTTTTTTTTTTTATATTATTTTAAATTTTGGCCCAAATTATTCACCGCACTCGTAAAGAGCCCGAGCTATGACGTGTTGAACGTGAAAACTTTTTTTTTTTTTTTATATACTGGGAAATTTTGGCCAAAATTATTCACCGCACTCGTATAGCGCCCGAGTTATGACGCGTTGAACTTGAAAACTTTTGTTTTTTTTTTTGTATATACTGGGAAATTTTGGACAAAATTATTCACCGCACTCATATCGCGCCCGAACTATGACGTGATGAACGTAAAATCTTTTTTTTTTTTTGATATAATGGGTAATTTTGGCCAAAATTATTCAAAGCACTCATATAGCCCCCGAGTTATGACGTGTTGAACGTGAAAACTGTTTTTTTTTTTTTTTTACTGGGAAATTTTGTCCAAAATTATTCACCACACTCATATAGCGCCCGAGTTATGACGTGTTGAACGTGAATTTTTTTTTTTTATTTTATATACTGGGAAATTTTGGCCTAAATTTTTCACCGCTCTCGTATAGCGACCGAGTTATGACGTGTTGAACGAGAAAACTTTTTTTTTTTTTTTTATATACTGGGAAATTTTGGCCAAAATTATTCACCGCACTCATATAGCGCCCGAGTAATGACGTGTTGAACGTGAAAACTTTTTTTTTTTTTATATCCTGGGAAATTTTGGACAAAATTATTCACCGCACTCATATCGCGCCCGAACTATGACGTGATGAACGTAAAATCTTTTTTTTTTTGTATATAATGGGTAATTTTGTCCAAAATTATTCACCACACTCGTATAGCGCCCGAGTTATGACGTGTTGATTGTCAAAACTTTTTTTTTTTTGTTTTGATATACTGGGAAATTTTGGCCTAAATTATTCACCGCTCTCGTAAAGCGCCCGAGTTATTACGTGTTAAACGTGAAAACTTTTTTTTTTTGTTTTGATACACTGCGAAATTTTGGCCAAAATTATTCAACGCACTCGTATAGCGCCCGAGTTATGACGTGATGAACGTAAAATCTTTTTTTTTTTGTATATAATGGGTAATTTTGTCCAAAATTATTCACCACACTCGTATAGCGCCCGAGTTATGACGTGTTGATTGTCAAAACTTTTTTTTTTTTGTTTTGATATACTGGGAAATTTTGGCCTAAATTATTCACCGCTCTCGTAAAGCGCCCGAGTTATTACGTGTTAAACGTGAAAACTTTTTTTTTTTGTTTTGATACACTGCGAAATTTTGGCCAAAATTATTCAACGCACTCGTATAGCGCCCGAGTTATGACGTGTTGAACGTGAAAACTTTTTTTTTTTTTATATACTGGGAAATTTTGCCCAAAATTATTCACCGCACTCATATAGCGCCCGAGTTATGACGTGTTGAACGTGAAAACTTTTGGTTTTTTTTTTTATATACTGGGAAATTTTAGCCAAAATTATTCTCCGCGTTCGTATAGCGCCCGAGTTATTACGTGTTGAACGTGAAAATTTTTTTTTTTTTTTTTTTATATACTGGGAAATTTTGGCAAAAATTATTCACCGCACTCGTATAGCGCCCGAGTTATGACGTGTTGAACGTGAAAACTTTTTTTTTTTTTTGTGATATAATGGGAAATTTTGGCCAAAATTATTCACCGCACTCGTATAGCGCCCGAGTTATGACGTGTTGAACGTGAAAACTTTTGTTTTTTGTTTTTTTTTGATATAATGGGTAATTTTGGCCAAAATTATTCACCGCACTCATATAACTTTTTTTTTTTTTATATTTACTGGAAAATTTTGGCCAAAATTATTCGCCGCACTCGTATAGCTCCCGAGCTATGACGTGTTGAACGTGAAAACTTTTTTTTTTTGTTTTGATATACTGGGAAATTTTGGCCTAAATTATTCACCGCTCTCGTAAAGCGCCCGAGTAATTACGTGTTAAACGTGAAAACTTTTTTTTTTTTTTTTTATATACTGGGAAATTTTGGCCAAAATTATTCACCGCATTTGTATAGCGCCCGAGTTATGTCGTGTTGAACGTGAAAACTTTTGTTGTTTTTTTTTTGTATATCCTGGGTTATTTTGGCCAAAATTATTCGCAGCACTCGTATAGCTCCCGAGCTATGACGTGTTGAACGTGAAAACTTTTTTTTTTGTTTTGATATACTGGGAAATTTTGTCCTTAATTATTAACCGCTCTCGTAAAGCGCCCGAGTTATTACGTGTTAAACGTGAAAACTTTTTTTTTTTTTTTTTTTTATATACTGGGAAATTTTGGCCAAAATTATTCACCGCACTCGTATAGCGCCCGAGTTATGACGTGTTGAACGTGAAAACTTTTTTTTTTTTTTATATACTGGGAAATTTTGGCCAAAATTATTCACTGCACTCATATAGCGCCCGAGTTATGACGTGTTGAACGTAAAAACTTTTTGTTTTTTTTTGTATTTACTGGGAAATTTTGGCCAAAATTATTCACCGCGTTCGTATAGCGCCCGAGTTATTACGTGTTGAACGTGAAAGCTTTTTTTTTTTTTTTTTTATGTACTGGGAAATTTTGGCAAAAATTATTCGCCGCACTCGTATAGCTCCCGAGTTATGTCGTGTTGAACGTGAAAACTTTTGTTTTTTTTTTTTTTTTTAAATACTGGGAAATTTTGGCCAAAATTATTCACCGCACTCGTAAAGCGCCCGAGCTATGACGTGTTGAACGTGAAAACTTTTTTTTTTTTTTGTAATAATGGGAAATTTTGGCCAAAATTATTCACCGCACTTGTAAAGAGCTCGAGCTATGACGTGTTGAACGAGAAAATTTTTTGTTTTTTTTTTTATTTACTGGGAAATTTTGGCCAAAATTATTCACCGCGTTCGTATAGCGCCCGAGTTATTACGTGTTGAACGTGAAAGCTTTTTTTTTTTTTTTTTATGTACTGGGAAATTTTGGCAAAAATTATTCGCCGCACTCGTATAGCTCCCGAGTTATGTCGTGTTGAACGTGAAAACTTTTGTTTTTTTTTTTTTTTTAAATACTGGGAAATTTTGGCCAAAATTATTCACCGCACTCGTAAAGCGCCCGAGCTATGACGTGTTGAACGTGAAAACTTTTTTTTTTTTTTATATACTGGGAAATTTTGGCCAAAATTATTCACTGCACTCATATAGCGCCCGAGTTATGACGTGTTGAACGTAAAAACTTTTTGTTTTTTTTTTTATTTACTGGGAAATTTTGGCCAAAATTATTCACCGCGTTCGTATAGCGCCCGAGTTATTACGTGTTGAACGTGAAAGCTTTTTTTTTTTTTTTTTATGTACTGGGAAATTTTGGCAAAAATTATTCGCCGCACTCGTATAGCTCCCGAGTTATGTCGTGTTGAACGTGAAAACTTTTGTTTTTTTTTTTTTTTTTAAATACTGGGAAATTTTGGCCAAAATTATTCACCGCACTCGTAAAGCGCCCGAGTTATGACGTGTTGAACGCGAAAACTTTTTTTTTTTTTTGTAATAATGTTAAATTTTGGCCAAAATTATTCACCGCACTCATAAAGCGCCCGAGTTATGACGTGTTGAATGTGAAAACTTTTTTTTTTTTTTTGATATACTGGGAAATTTTGGCCAAAATTATTCACCGCACTCATATAGCGCCCGAGTTATGACGTGTTGAACGTGAAAACTTTTTTTTTTTTTTATAATGTTAAATTTTGGCCAAAATTATTCACCGCACTTGTAAAGAGCTCGAGCTATGACGTGTTGAACGAGAAAATTTTTTTTTATGTAATGTTAAATTTTGGCCAAAGTTATTCAACTCACTCGTAAAGAGCCCGAGCTATGACGTGTTGAACGAGAAAACTTTTTTTTCTTTTGTATATACTGGGAAATTTTGGCCAAAATTATTCACCGCACTCGTATAGCGCCCGAGTTATGACGTGTTGAACGTGAAAACTTTTTTTTTTTTTGTGATACAATGGGAAATTTTGGCCAAAATTATTCACCGCACTCGTATAGCGCCCGAGTTATGACGTGTTGAACGTGAAAACTTTTGGTTTTTGTTTTTTTTTGATATAATGGGTAATTTTGGCCAAAATTATTCACCGCACTCATATAACTTTTTTTTTTTTTTTATTTACTGGAAAATTTTGGCCAAAATTATTCGCCGCACTCGTATAGCTCCCGAGCTATGACGTGTTGAACGTGAAAATTTTTTTTTTTTGTTTTGATATACTGGGAAATTTTGGCCTAAATTATTCACCGCTCTCGTAAAGCGCCCGAGTTATTACGTGTTAAACGTGAAAACTTTTTTTTTTTTTTTTTATATACTGGGAAATTTTGGCCAAAATTATTCACCGCACTCGTATAGCGCCCGAGTTATGTCGTGTTGAACGTGAAAACTTTTGTTTTTTTTTATATACTGGGAAATTTTGGCCAAAATTATTCACTGCACTCATATAGCGCCCGAGTTATGACGTGTTGAACGTAAAAACTTTTTGTTTTTTTTTTTATTTACTGGGAAATTTTGGCCAAAATTATTCACCGCGTTCGTATAGCGCCCGAGTTATTACGTGTTGAACGTGAAAGCTTTTTTTTTTTTTTTTATGTACTTGGAAATTTTGGCAAAAATTATTCGCCGCACTCGTATAGCTCCCGAGTTATGTCGTGTTGAACGTGAAAACTTTTGTTTTTTTTTTTTTTTTAAATACTGGGAAATTTTGGCCAAAATTATTCACCGCACTCGTAAAGCGCCCGAGCTATGACGTGTTGAACGTGAAAACTTTTTTTTTTTTTTGTAATAATGGGAAATTTTGGCCAAAATTATTCACCGCTCTCGTATATCGCCCGAGTTATGACGTGTTGAACGCGAAAACTTTTTTTTTTTTTTTGTAATAATGTTAAATTTTGGCCAAAATTATTCACCGCACTCATAAAGCGCCCGAGTTATGACGTGTTGAATGTGAAAACTTTTTTTTTTTTTTTGATATACTGGGAAATTTTGGCCAAAATTATTCACCGCACTCATATAGCGCCCGAGTTATGACGTGTTGAACGTGAAAACTTTTTTTTTTTTTTTATAATGTTAAATTTTGGCCAAAATTATTCACCGCACTTGTAAAGAGCCCGAGCTATGACGTGTTGAACGAGAAAATTTTTTTTTTATGTAATGTTAAATTTTGGCCAAAGTTATTCAACTCACTCGTAAAGAGCCCGAGCTATGACGTGTTGAACGAGAAAACTTTTTTTTCTTTTGTATATACTGGGAAATTTTGGCCAAAATTATTCACCGCACTCGTATAGCGCCCGAGTTATGACGTGTTGAACGTGAAAACTTTTTTTTTTTTTGTGATATAATGGGAAATTTTGCCCAAAATTATTCACCGCACTCATATAGCGCCCGAGTTATGACGTGTTGAACGTGAAAACTTTTGGTTTTTTTTTTTATATACTGGGAAATTTTAGCCAAAATTATTCTCCGCGTTCGTATAGCGCCCGAGTTATTACGTGTTGAACGTGAAAACTTTTTTTTTTTTTTTTTTATGTACTGGGAAATTTTGGCAAAAATTATTCACCGCACTCGTATAGCGCCCGAGTTATGACGTGTTGAACGTGAAAACTTTTTTTTTTTTTTGTGATATAATGGGAAATTTTGGCCAAAATTATTCACCGCACTCATATAGCGCCCGAGTTATGACGTGTTGAACGTGAAAACTTTTGGTTTTTGTTTTTTTTTGATATAATGGGTAATTTTGGCCAAAATTATTCACCGCACTCATATAACTTTTTTTTTTTTTTTATTTACTGGAAAATTTTGGCCAAAATTATTCGCCGCACTCGTATAGCTCCCGAGCTATGACGTGTTGAACGTGAAAACTTTTTTTTTTTGTTTTGATATACTGGGAAATTTTGGCCTAAATTATTCACCGCTCTCGTAAAGCGCCCGAGTAATTACGTGTTAAACGTGAAAACTTTTTTTTTTTTTTTTTATATACTGGGAAATTTTGGCCAAAATTATTCACCGCACTCGTATAGCGCCCGAGTTATGTCGTGTTGAACGTGAAAACTTTTGTTTTTTTTTTTTGTATATCCTGGGTTATTTTTTCCAAAATTATTCGCCGCACTCGTATAGCTCCCGAGCTATGACGTGTTGAACGTGAAAACTTTTTTTTTTGTTTTGATATACTGGGAAATTTTGTCCTAAATTATTAACCGCTCTCGTAAAGCGCCCGAGTTATTACGTGTTAAACGTGAAAACTTTTTTTTTTTTTTTTTTTTATATACTGGGAAATTTTGGCCAAAATTATTCACCGCACTCGTATAGCGCCCGAGTTATGACGTGTTGAACGTGAAAACTTTTTTTTTTTTTATATACTGGGAAATTTTGGCCAAAATTATTCACTGCACTCATATAGCGCCCGAGTTATGACGTGTTGAACGTAAAAACTTTTTGTTTTTTTTTTTATTTACTGGGAAATTTTGTCCAAAATTATTCACCGCGTTCGTATAGCGCCCGAGTTATTACGTGTTGAACGTGAAAGCTTTTTTTTTTTTTTTTTATGTACTGGGAAATTTTGCCAAAAATTATTCGCCGCACTCGTATAGCTCCCGAGTTATGTCGTGTTGAACGTGAAAACTTTTGTTTTTTTTTTTTTTTTTAAATACTGGGAAATTTTGGCCAAAATTATTCACCGCACTCGTAAAGCGCCCGAGCTATGACGTGTTGAACGTGAAAACTTTTTTTTTTTTTTGTAATAATGGGAAATTTTGGCCAAAATTATTCACCGCTCTCGTATAGTGCCCGAGTTATGACGTGTTGAACGCGAAAACTTTTTTTTTTTTTTTGTAATAATGTTAAATTTTGGCCAAAATTATTCACCGCACTCATAAAGCGCCCGAGTTATGACGTGTTGAATGTGAAAACTTTTTTTTTTTTTTTGATATACTGGGAAATTTTGGCCAAAATTATTCACCGCACTCATATAGCGCCCGAGTTATGACGTGTTGAACGTGAAAACTTTTTTTTTTTTTTTATAATGTTAAATTTTGGCCAAAATTATTCACCGCACTTGTAAAGAGCCCGAGCTATGACGTGTTGAACGAGAAAATTTTTTTTTTATGTAATGTTAAATTTTGGCCAAAGTTATTCAACTCACTCGTAAAGAGCCCGAGCTATGACGTGTTGAACGAGAAAACTTTTTTTTCTTTTGTATATACTGGGAAATTTTGGCCAAAATTATTCACCGCACTCGTATAGCGCCCGAGCTTTGACGTGTTGAACGTGAAAACTTTTTTTTTTTTTTTGTATTTACTGGGTAATTTTGGAAAAAATTATTCACCGCACTCATATAGCGCCCGAGTTATGACGTGTTGAACGTGAATTTTTTTTTTTTTTTTTGATATACTGGGAAATTTTGGCCTAAATTTTTCACCGCTCTCGTATAGCGCCCGAGTTATGACGTGTTGAACGTGAAAACTTTTTTTTTTTTTATATACTGGGAAATTTTGGCCAAAAGTATTCACCGTGCTCGTATAGCGCCCGAGTTATTACGTGTTAAACGTGAAAACTTTTTTTTTTTTTTTTTTATATACTGGGAAATTTTGGCCAAAATTATTCACCGCTCTCGTATAGCGCCCGAGTAATGACGTGTTGAACGTGAAATCTTTTTTTGTTTTTGATATAATGGGTAATTTTGGCCCAAATTATTCACCGCACTCATATAGCGCCCGAGTTATGACGTGTTGAACGTGAATTTTTTTTTTTTTTTTTTGATATACTGGGAAATTTTGTCCAAAATTATTCACCGCACTCATATAGCGCCCGAGTTATGACGTGTTGAACGTGAATTTTTTTTTTTTTTTTGATATACTGGGAAATTTTGGCCTAAATTTTTCACCGCTCTCGTATAGCGCCCGAGTTATGACGTGTTGAACGTGAAAACTTTTTTTTTTTTTTATATACTGGGAAATTTTGGCCAAAAGTATTCACCGTGCTCGTATAGCGCCCGAGTTATGACGTGTTGAACGTGAAAGCTTTTTTTTTTTTTTTGATATAATGGGAAATTTTGGCCAAAATTATTCACCGCACTCATCTAGCGCCCAAGTTATGACGTGTTGAACGTGAAAACTTTTTTTTTTTTTTTTTTGATATAATGGGGAATTTTGGCCAAAATTATTCACCGCACTCATATAGCGCCTGAGTTATGACGTGTTGAACGTGAAATTTTTTTTTATATAATGTTACATTTTGGCCAAAATTATTCACCGCACTCGTTAAGAGCCCGAGCTCAGACGTGTTGAACGAGAAAACTTTTTTTTTTTTATATATATGATGTGTTGAACGTGAAAACTTTTTTTTTTTTTTTATATAATGGGAAATTTTGGCCAAAATTATTCACCACACTCATATAGCGCCCGAGTTATGACGTGTTGAACGGGAAAACTTTTGGTTTTTTTTTTTTTATATACTGGGAAATTTTGGCCAAAATTATTCGCCGCACTCGTATAGCTCCCGAGCTATGACGTGTTGAACGTGAAAACTTTTTTTTTTTTGTTTTGATATACTGGGAAATTTTGGCCTTAATTATTCACCGCTCTCGAATAGCGCCCGAGTTATGACGTTTATATACTGGGAAATTTTGGCCAAAATTATTCACCGCACTCGTATGGCGCCCGAGTTATGACGTGTTGAACGTGAAAACTTTTGTTTTTTTTTTTTTTTAATCCTGGGTAATTTTGGCCAAAATTATTCACCGCACTCATATAGCGCCCGAGTTATGACGTGTTGTACGTGAAAACTTTTTTTTTTTTTTATACACTGGGAAATTTTGGCCAAAATTATTCGCCGCACTCGTATAGCTCCCAAGCTATGACGTGTTGAACGTGAAAACTTTTTTTTTTTTTTTTTTGATATAATGGGGAATTTTGGCCAAAATTATTCACCGCACTCATATAGCGCCTGAGTTATGACGTGTTGAACGTGAAATTTTTTTTTTTTATATAATGTTACATTTTGGCCAAAATTATTCACCGCACTCGTTAAGAGCCCGAGCTCTGACGTGTTGAACGAGAAAACTTTTTTTTTTTTTTTATATAATGGGAAATTTTGGCCAAAAGTATTCACCGTGCTCGTATAGCGCCCGAGTTATGATGTGTTGAACGTGAAAACTTTTTTTTTTTTTTTTATATAATGGGAAATTTTGGCCAAAAGTATTCACCGTGCTCGTATAGCGCCCGAGTTATGATGTGTTGAACGTGAAAACTTTTGTTTTTTTTTTTATATTGGGAAATTTTGGCCAAAATTATTCACCACACTCATATAGCGCCCGAGTTATGACGTGTTGAACGTGAAAACTTTTTTTTTTTTTTGATGTAATGGAAATTTTGGCCAAAATTATTCACCGCACTCGTAAAGAGCCCGAGCTATGACGTGTTGAACGAGAAAACTTTTTTTTTTTTTTTATATAATGTTAAATTTTGGCCAAAATTATTCACCGCACTCGTAAAGAGCCCGAGCTATGACGTGTTGAACGTGAAAACTTTTTTTTTTTTTTTTTTTATATACTGGGAAATTTTGGCCAAAATTATTCACCGCACTCGTATAGCGCCCGAGTTATGACGCGTTGAACTTGAAAACTTTTGTTTTTTTTTTTTGTATATACTGGGAAATTTTGGACAAAATTATTCACCGCACTCATATCGCGCCCGAACTATGACGTGATGAACGCAAAATCTTTTTTTTTTTTATATAATGGGTAATTTTGGCCAAAATTATTCACCGCACTCATATAGCGCCCGAGTTATGACGTGTTGAAAGTGAAAACTTTTTTGTTTTTTTTATATACTGGGAAATTTTGTCCAAAATTATTCACCACACTCATATAGCGCCCGAGTTATGACGTGTTGAACGGGAAAACTTTTGGTTTTTTTTTTTATATACTGGGAAATTTTGGCCAAAATTATTCACCGCGTTCGTATAGCGCCCGAGCTATTACGTGTTGAACGTGAAAACTTTTTTTTTTTTTTTTATATATACTGGGAAATTTGGCCAAAATTATTCACCGCACTCGTATAGCTCCCGAGCTATGACGTGTTGAACGTGAAAACTTTTTTTTTTTTGTTTTGATATACTGGGAAATTTTGGCCTTAATTATTCACCGCTCTCGAATAGCGCCCGAGTTATGACGTTTATATACTGGGAAATTTTGGCCAAAATTATTCACCGCACTCGTATGGCGCCCGAGTTATGACGTGTTGAACGTGAAAACTTTTGTTTTTTTTTTTGATATACTGGGAAATTTTGGCCAAAATTATTCACCGCACTCATATAGCGCCCGAGTTATGACGTGTTGTACGTGAAAACTTTTTTTTTTTTTTATATACTGGGAAATTTTGGCCAAAATTATTCGCCGCACTCGTATAGCTCCCGAGCTATGACGTGTTGAACGTGAAAACTTTTTTTTTTTGTTTTGATATACTGGGAAATTTTGGCCTAAATTATTCACCGCTCTCGTAAAGCGCCCGAGTTATTACGTGTTAAACGTGAAAACTTTTTCTTTTTTTTTTTATATACTGGGAAATTTTGGCCAAAATTATTCACTTCACTCGTATAGCGCCCGAGTAATGACGTGTTGAACGTGAAATCTTTTTTTGTTTTTGATATAATGGGTAATTTTGGCCAAAATTATTCACCGCACTCATATAGCGCCCGAGTTATGACGTGTTGAACGTGAAAACTTTTTTTTTTTTTTATATACTGGGAAATTTTGTCCAAAATTATTCACCGCACTCATATAGCGCCCGAGTTATGACGTGTTGAACGTGAATTTTTTTTTTTTTTTTGATATACTGGGAAATTTTGGCCTAAATTTTTCACCGCTCTCGTATAGCGCCCGAGTTATGACGTGTTGAACGTGAAAACTTTTTTTTTTTTATATATACTGGGAAATTTTGGCCAAAAGTATTCACCGTGCTCGTATAGCGCCCGAGTTATGACGTGTTGAACGTGAAAGCTTTTTTTTTTTTTTTTGATATAATGGGAAATTTTGGCCAAAATTATTCACCGCACTCATCTAGCGCCCAAGTTATGACGTGTTGAACGTGAAAACTTTTTTTTTTTTTTTTTGATATAATGGGGAATTTTGGCCAAAATTATTCACCGCACTCATATAGCGCCCGAGTTATGACGTGTTGAACGTGAAATTTTTTTTTTTTATATAATGTTACATTTTGGCCAAAATTATTCACCGCACTCGCAAAGAGCCCGAGCTATGACGTGTTGAACGAGAAAACTTTTTCTTTTTTTTTTTTGTATATACTGGGAAATTTTGGCCAAAATTATTCACCGCACTCGTAAAGCGCCCGAGCTATGACGTGTTGAACGTGAAAACTTTTTTTTTTTTTTGTAATAATGGGAAATTTTGGCCAAAATTATTCACCGCTCTCGTATCTCGCCCGAGTTATGACGTGTTGAACGCGAAAACTTTTTTTTTTTTTTTGTAATAATGTTAAATTTTGGCCAAAATTATTCACCGCACTCATAAAGCGCCCGAGTTATGACGTGTTGAATGTGAAAACTTTTTTTTTTTTTTTGATATACTGGGAAATTTTGGCCAAAATTATTCACCGCACTCATATAGCGCCCGAGTTATGACGTGTTGAACGTGAAAACTTTTTTTTTTTTTTTATAATGTTAAATTTTGGCCAAAATTATTCACCGCACTTGTAAAGAGCCCGAGCTATGACGTGTTGAACGAGAAAATTTTTTTTTTATGTAATGTTAAATTTTGGCCAAAGTTATTCAACTCACTCGTAAAGAGCCCGAGCTATGACGTGTTGAACGAGAAAACTTTTTTTTCTTTTGTATATACTGGGAAATTTTGGCCAAAATTATTCACCGCTCTCGTATCTCGCCCGAGTTATGACGTGTTGAACGCGAAAACTTTTTTTTTTTTTTTGTAATAATGTTAAATTTTGGCCAAAATTATTCACCGCACTCATAAAGCGCCCGAGTTATGACGTGTTGAATGTGAAAACTTTTTTTTTTTTTTTGATATACTGGGAAATTTTGGCCAAAATTATTCACCGCACTCATATAGCGCCCGAGCTATGACGTGTTGAACGTGAAAACTTTTGTTTTTTTTTTGTATATGATGGGAAGTTTTGGCCACCGTGCTAGTATAGCGCCCGAGCTATGACGTGTTGAACGTGAAAACTTTTGTTTTTTTTTTTGTGTTTATACTCGGAAATTTTGGCCAAAATTATTCACTGCACTCATATAGCGATCGAGTTATGATGTGTTGAACGTGAAAACTTTTTTTTTTTTTTTATATAATGGGAAATTTTGGCCAAAAGTATTCACCGTGCTCGTATCGCGCCCGAACTATGACGTGATGAACGTAAAATCTTTTTTTTTTTTTGATATAATGGGTAATTTTGGCCAAAATTATTCACCGCACTCATATAGCGCCCGAGTTATGACGTGTTGAACGTGAAAACTTTTTTTTTTTTTATATACTGGGAAATTTTGTCCAAAATTATTCACCGCACTCATATAGTGCCCGAGTTATGACGTGTTGAACGTGAATTTTTTTTTTTTTTTTTTGATATACTGGGAAATTTTGGCCTAAATTTTTCACCGCTCTCGTATAGCGACCGAGTTATGACGTGTTGAACGAGAAAACTTTTTTTTTTTTTTTTTTTTAATAATGGGAAATTTTGGCCAAATTTTTCACCGCACTCGTATAGCGCCCGCGTTATGACGTGTTGAACGTGAAAACTTTTTTTTTTTTTTATATACTGGGAAATTTTGGACAAAATTATTCACCGCTCTCGTATCTCGCCCGAGTTATGACGTGTTGAACGTTATAACTTTTTTTTTTTTTTTGATATACTGGGAAATTTTGGCCAAAATTATTCACCGCACTCATATAGCGCCCGAGCTATGACGTGTTGAACGAGAAAACTTTTTTTTCTTTTGTATATACTGGGAAATTTTGGCCAAAATTATTCACCGCTCTCGTATCTCGCCCGAGTTATGACGTGTTGAACGCGAAAACTTTTTTTTTTTTTTTGTAATAATGTTAAATTTTGGCCAAAATTATTCACCGCACTCATAAAGCGCCCGAGTTATGACGTGTTGAATGTGAAAACTTTTTTTTTTTTTTTGATATACTGGGAAATTTTGGCCAAAATTATTCACCGCACTCATATAGCGCCCAAGCTATGACGTGTTGAACGTGAAAACTTTTGTTTTTTTTTTGTATATGATGGGAAGTTTTGGCCACCGTGCTAGTATAGCGCCCGAGTTATGACGTTTATATACTGGGAAATTTTGGCCAAAATTATTCACCGCACTCGTATGGCGCCCGAGTTATGACGTGTTGAACGTGAAAACTTTTGTTTTTTTTTTTTTTTAATCCTGGGTAATTTTGGCCAAAATTATTCACCGCACTCATATAGCGCCCGAGTTATGACGTGTTGTACGTGAAAACTTTTTTTTTTTTTTATACACTGGGAAATTTTGGCCAAAATTATTCGCCGCACTCGTATAGCTCCCAAGCTATGACGTGTTGAACGTGAAAACTTTTTTTTTTTTTTTTTGATATAATGGGGAATTTTGGCCAAAATTATTCACCACACTCATATAGCGCCTGAGTTATGACGTGTTGAACGTGAAATTTTTTTTTTTTATATAATGTTACATTTTGGCCAAAATTATTCACCGCACTCGTTAAGAGCCCGAGCTCTGACGTGTTGAACGAGAAAACTTTTTTTTTTTTTTTTATATAATGGGAAATTTTGGCCAAAAGTATTCACCGTGCTCGTATAGCGCCCGAGTTATGATGTGTTGAACGTGAAAACTTTTTTTTTTTTTTTTATATAATGGGAAATTTTGGCCAAAAGTATTCACCGTGCTCGTATAGCGCCCGAGTTATGATGTGTTGAACGTGAAAACTTTTGTTTTTTTTTTTATATAATGTTAAATTTTGGCCAAAATTATTCACCACACTCATATAGCGCCCGAGTTATGACGTGTTGAACGTGAAAACTTTTTTTTTTTTTTTGATGTAATGGAAATTTTGGCCAAAATTATTCACCGCACTCGTAAAGAGCCCGAGCTATGACGTGTTGAACGAGAAAACTTTTTTTTTTTTTTTATATAATGTTAAATTTTGGCCAAAATTATTCACCGCACTCGTAAAGAGCCCGAGCTATGACGTGTTGAACGTGAAAACTTTTTTTTTTTTTTTTTTTATATACTGGGAAATTTTGGCCAAAATTATTCACCGCACTCGTATAGCGCCCGAGTTATGACGCGTTGAACTTGAAAACTTTTGTTTTTTTTTTTTGTATATACTGGGAAATTTTGGACAAAATTATTCACCGCACTCATATCGCGCCCGAACTATGACGTGATGAACGCAAAATCTTTTTTTTTTTTTATATAATGGGTAATTTTGGCCAAAATTATTCACCGCACTCATATAGCGCCCGAGTTATGACGTGTTGAAAGTGAAAACTTTTTTGTTTTTTTTATATACTGGGAAATTTTGTCCAAAATTATTCACCACACTCATATAGCGCCCGAGTTATGACGTGTTGAACGGGAAAACTTTTGGTTTTTTTTTTTATATACTGGGAAATTTTGGCCAAAATTATTCACCGCGTTCGTATAGCGCCCGAGCTATTACGTGTTGAACGTGAAAACTTTTTTTTTTTTTTTTTATATATACTGGGAAATTTTGGCCAAAATTATTCACCGCACTCGTATAGCTCCCGAGCTATGACGTGTTGAACGTGAAAACTTTTTTTTTTTTGTTTTGATATACTGGGAAATTTTGGCCTTAATTATTCACCGCTCTCGAATAGCGCCCGAGTTATGACGTTTATATACTGGGAAATTTTAGCCAAAATTATTCACCGCACTCGTATGGCGCCCGAGTTATGACGTGTTGAACGTGAAAACTTTTTTTTTTTTTTTTTTTTAATCCTGGGTAATTTTGGCCAAAATTATTCACCGCACTCATATAGCGCCAGTTATGACGTGTTGTACGTGAAAACTTTTTTTTTTTTTTATATACTGGGAAATTTTGGCCAAAATTATTCGCCGCACTCGTATAGCTCCCGAGCTATGACGTGTTGAACGTGAAAACTTTTTTTTTTTGTTTTGATATACTGGGAAATTTTGGCCTAAATTATTCACCGCTCTCGTAAAGCGCCCGAGTTATTACGTGTTAAACGTGAAAACTTTTTCTTTTTTTTTTTATATACTGGGAAATTTTGGCCAAAATTATTCACTTCACTCGTATAGCGCCCGAGTAATGACGTGTTGAACGTGAAATCTTTTTTTGTTTTTGATATAATGGGTAATTTTGGCCAAAATTATTCACCGCACTCATATAGCGCCCGAGTTATGACGTGTTGAACGTGAAAACTTTTTTTTTTTTTTTATATACTGGGAAATTTTGTCCAAAATTATTCACCGCACTCATATAGCGCCCGAGTTATGACGTGTTGACCGTGAATTTTTTTTTTTTTTTTTTGATATACTGGGAAATTTTGGCCTAAATTTTTCACCGCTCTCGTATAGCGCCCGAGTTATGACGTGTTGAACGTGAAAACTTTTTTTTTTTTATATATACTGGGAAATTTTGGCCAAAAGTATTCACCGTGCTCGTATAGCGCCCGAGTTATGACGTGTTGAACGTGAAAGCTTTTTTTTTTTTTTGATATAATGGGAAATTTTGGCCAAAATTATTCACCGCACTCATCTAGCGCCCAAGTTATGACGTGTTGAACGTGAAAACTTTTTTTTTTTTTTTTTGATATAATGGGGAATTTTGGCCAAAATTATTCACCGCACTCATATAGCGCCCGAGTTATGACGTGTTGAACGTGAAATTTTTTTTTTTTATATAATGTTACATTTTGGCCAAAATTATTCACCGCACTCGCAAAGAGCCCGAGCTATGACGTGTTGAACGAGAAAACTTTTTCTTTTTTTTTTTTGTATATACTGGGAAATTTTGGCCAAAATTATTCACCGCACTCGTAAAGCGCCCGAGCTATGACGTGTTGAACGTGAAAACTTTTTTTTTTTTTTGTAATAATGGGAAATTTTGGCCGAAATTATTCACCGCTCTCGTATCTCGCCCGAGTTATGACACGTGTTGAACGCGAAAACTTTTTTTTTTTTTTTGTAATAATGTTAAATTTTGGCCAAAATTATTCACCGCACTCATAAAGCGCCCGAGTTATGACGTGTTGAATGTGAAAACTTTTTTTTTTTTTTGATATACTGGGAAATTTTGGCCAAAATTATTCACCGCACTCATATAGCGCCCGAGTTATGACGTGTTGAACGTGAAAACTTTTTTTTTTTTTTATAATGTTAAATTTTGGCCAAAATTATTCACCGCACTTGTAAAGAGCCCGAGCTATGACGTGTTGAACGAGAAAATTTTTTTTTTATGTAATGTTAAATTTTGGCCAAAGTTATTCAACTCACTCGTAAAGAGCCCGAGCTATGACGTGTTGAACGAGAAAACTTTTTTTTCTTTTGTATATACTGGGAAATTTTGGCCAAAATTATTCACCGCTCTCGTATCTCGCCCGAGTTATGACGTGTTGAACGCGAAAACTTTTTTTTTTTTTTGTAATAATGTTAAATTTTGGCCAAAATTATTCACCGCACTCATAAAGCGCCCGAGTTATGACGTGTTGAATGTGAAAACTTTTTTTTTTTTTTTATATAATGGGTAATTTTGGCCAAAATTATTCACCGCACTCATATAGCGCCCGAGTTATGACGTGTTGAAAGTGAAAACTTTTTTGTTTTTTTTATATACTGGGAAATTTTGTCCAAAATTATTCACCACACTCATATAGCGCCCGAGTTATGACGTGTTGAACGGGAAAACTTTTGGTTTTTTTTTTTATATATACTGGGAAATTTTGGCCAAAATTATTCACCGCACTCGTATAGCTCCCGAGCTATGACGTGTTGAACGTGAAAACTTTTTTTTTTTTGTTTTGATATACTGGGAAATTTTGGCCTTAATTATTCACCGCTCTCGAATAGCGCCCGAGTTATGACGTTTATATACTGGGAAATTTTGGCCAAAATTATTCACCGCACTCGTATGGCGCCCGAGTTATGACGTGTTGAACGTGAAAACTTTTGTTTTTTTTTTTTGATATACTGGGAAATTTTGGCCAAAATTATTCACCGCACTCATATAGCGCCCGAGTTATGACGTGTTGTACGTGAAAACTTTTTTTTTTTTTATATACTGGGAAATTTTGGCCAAAATTATTCGCCGCACTCGTATAGCTCCCGAGCTATGACGTGTTGAACGTGAAAACTTTTTTTTTTTGTTTTGATATACTGGGAAATTTTGGCCTAAATTATTCACCGCTCTCGTAAAGCGCCCGAGTTATTACGTGTTAAACGTGAAAACTTTTTTTTTTTTTTTTTATATACTGGGAAATTTTGGCCAAAATTATTCACTTCACTCGTATAGCGCCCGAGTAATGACGTGTTGAACGTGAAATCTTTTTTTGTTTTTGATATAATGGGTAATTTTGGCCAAAATTATTCACCGCACTCATATAGCGCCCGAGTTATGACGTGTTGAACGTGAAAACTTTTTTTTTTTTTTATATACTGGGAAATTTTGTCCAAAATTATTCACCGCACTCATATAGCGCCCGAGTTATGACGTGTTGAACATGAATTTTTATTTTTTTTTTTGATATACTGGGAAATTTTGGCCTAAATTTTTCACCGCTCTCGTATAGCGCCCGAGTTATGACGTGTTGAACGTGAAAACTTTTTTTTTTTTATATATACTGGGAAATTTTGGCCAAAAGTATTCACCGTGCTCGTATAGCGCCCGAGTTATGACGTGTTGAACGTGAAAGCTTTTTTTTTTTTTTTGATATAATGGGAAATTTTGGCCAAAATTATTCACCGCACTCATCTAGCGCCCAAGTTATGACGTGTTGAACGTGAAAACTTTTTTTTTTTTTTTTTTTGATATAATGGGGAATTTTGGCCAAAATTATTCACCGCACTCATATAGCGCCCGAGTTATGACGTGTTGAACGTGAAATTTTTTTTTTTTATATAATGTTACATTTTGGCCAAAATTATTCACCGCACTCGCAAAGAGCCCGAGCTATGACGTGTTGAACGAGAAAACTTTTTCTTTTTTTTTTTTGTATATACTGGGAAATTTTGGCCAAAATTATTCACCGCACTCGTAAAGCGCCCGAGCTATGACGTGTTGAACGTGAAAACTTTTGTTTTTTTTTTGTAATAATGGGAAATTTTGGCCAAAATTATTCACCGCTCTCGTATCTCGCCCGAGTTATGACGTGTTGAACGCGAAAACTTTTTTTTTTTTTTTGATATACTGGGAAATTTTGGCCTAAATTATTCACCGCACTCATAAAGCGCCCGAGTTATGACGTGTTGAATGTGAAAACTTTTTTTTTTTTTTTGATATACTGGGAAATTTTGGCCAAAATTATTCACCGCACTCATATAGCGCCCGAGTTATGACGTGTTGAACGTGAAAACTTTTTTTTTTTTTTTGATATACTGGGAAATTTTGGCCAAAATTATTCAACTCACTCGTAAAGAGCCCGAGCTATGACGTGTTGAACGAGAAAACTTTTTTTTCTTTTGTATATACTGGGAAATTTTGGCCAAAATTATTCACCGCTCTCGTATCTCGCCCGAGTTATGACGTGTTGAACGAGAAAATTTTTTTTTTATGTAATGTTAAATTTTGGCCAAAGTTATTCAACTCACTCGTAAAGAGCCCGAGCTATGACGTGTTGAACGAGAAAACTTTTTTTTCTTTTGTATATACTGGGAAATTTTGGCCAAAATTATTCACCGCACTCGTAAAGAGCCCGAGCTATGACGTGTTGAACGCGAAAACTTTTTTTTTTTTTTTGTAATAATGTTAAATTTTGGCCAAAATTATTCACCGCACTCATAAAGCGCCCGAGTTATGACGTGTTGAATGTGAAAACTTTTTTTTTTTTTTTGATATACTGGGAAATTTTGGCCAAAATTATTCACCGCACTCATATAGCGCCCGAGCTATGACGTGTTGAACGTGAAAACTTTTGTTTTTTTTTTGTATATGATGGGAAGTTTTGGCCACCGTGCTAGTATAGCGCCCGAGCTATGACGTGTTGAACGTGAAAACTTTTGTTTTTTTTTTTGTGTTTATACTCGGAAATTTTGGCCAAAATTATTCACTGCACTCATATAGCGATCGAGTTATGATGTGTTGAACGTGAAAACTTTTTTTTTTTTTTTATATAATGGGAAATTTTGGCCAAAAGTATTCACCGTGCTCGTATCGCGCCCGAACTATGACGTGATGAACGTAAAATCTTTTTTTTTTTTTGATATAATGGGTAATTTTGGCCAAAATTATTCACCGCACTCATATAGCGCCCGAGTTATGACGTGTTGAACGTGAAAACTTTTTTTTTTTTTATATACTGGGAAATTTTGTCCAAAATTATTCACCGCACTCATATAGTGCCCGAGTTATGACGTGTTGAACGTGAATTTTTTTTTTTTTTTTTTGATATACTGGGAAATTTTGGCCTAAATTTTTCACCGCTCTCGTATAGCGACCGAGTTATGACGTGTTGAACGAGAAAACTTTTTTTTTTTTTTTTTTTTAATAATGGGAAATTTTGGCCAAATTTTTCACCGCACTCGTATAGCGCCCGCGTTATGACGTGTTGAACGTGAAAACTTTTTTTTTTTTTTATATACTGGGAAATTTTGGACAAAATTATTCACCGCTCTCGTATCTCGCCCGAGTTATGACGTGTTGAACGTTATAACTTTTTTTTTTTTTTGATATACTGGGAAATTTTGGCCAAAATTATTCACCGCACTCATATAGCGCCCGAGCTATGACGTGTTGAACGAGAAAACTTTTTTTTCTTTTGTATATACTGGGAAATTTTGGCCAAAATTATTCACCGCTCTCGTATCTCGCCCGAGTTATGACGTGTTGAACGCGAAAACTTTTTTTTTTTTTTTGTAATAATGTTAAATTTTGGCCAAAATTATTCACCGCACTCATAAAGCGCCCGAGTTATGACGTGTTGAATGTGAAAACTTTTTTTTTTTTTTTGATATACTGGGAAATTTTGGCCAAAATTATTCACCGCACTCATATAGCGCCCGAGCTATGACGTGTTGAACGTGAAAACTTTTGTTTTTTTTTTGTATATGATGGGAAGTTTTGGCCACCGTGCTAGTATAGCGCCCGAGTTATGACGTTTATATACTGGGAAATTTTGGCCAAAATTATTCACCGCACTCGTATGGCGCCCGAGTTATGACGTGTTGAACGTGAAAACTTTTGTTTTTTTTTTTTTTTAATCCTGGGTAATTTTGGCCAAAATTATTCACCGCACTCATATAGCGCCCGAGTTATGACGTGTTGTACGTGAAAACTTTTTTTTTTTTTTATACACTGGGAAATTTTGGCCAAAATTATTCGCCGCACTCGTATAGCTCCCAAGCTATGACGTGTTGAACGTGAAAACTTTTTTTTTTTTTTTTTTGATATAATGGGGAATTTTGGCCAAAATTATTCACCGCACTCATATAGCGCCTGAGTTATGACGTGTTGAACGTGAAATTTTTTTTTTTTATATAATGTTACATTTTGGCCAAAATTATTCACCGCACTCGTAAAGAGCCCGAGCTATGACGTGTTGAACGAGAAAACTTTTTTTTTTTTTTTATATAATGTTAAATTTTGGCCAAAATTATTCACCGCACTCGTAAAGAGCCCGAGCTATGACGTGTTGAACGTGAAAACTTTTTTTTTTTTTTTTTTTTATATACTGGGAAATTTTGGCCAAAATTATTCACCGCACTCGTATAGCGCCCGAGTTATGACGCGTTGAACTTGAAAACTTTTGTTTTTTTTTTTTGTATATACTGGGAAATTTTGGACAAAATTATTCACCGCACTCATATCGCGCCCGAACTATGACGTGATGAACGCAAAATCTTTTTTTTTTTTTTATATAATGGGTAATTTTGGCCAAAATTATTCACCGCACTCATATAGCGCCCGAGTTATGACGTGTTGAAAGTGAAAACTTTTTTGTTTTTTTTATATACTGGGAAATTTTGTCCAAAATTATTCACCACACTCATATAGCGCCCGAGTTATGACGTGTTGAACGGGAAAACTTTTGGTTTTTTTTTTTATATACTGGGAAATTTTGGCCAAAATTATTCACCGCGTTCGTATAGCGCCCGAGCTATTACGTGTTGAACGTGAAAACTTTTTTTTTTTTTTTTTATATATACTGGGAAATTTTGGCCAAAATTATTCACCGCACTCGTATAGCTCCCGAGCTATGACGTGTTGAACGTGAAAACTTTTTTTTTTTTGTTTTGATATACTGGGAAATTTTGGCCTTAATTATTCACCGCTCTCGAATAGCGCCCGAGTTATGACGTTTATATACTGGGAAATTTTAGCCAAAATTATTCACCGCACTCGTATGGCGCCCGAGTTATGACGTGTTGAACGTGAAAACTTTTGTTTTTTTTTTTTTTTAATCCTGGGTAATTTTGGCCAAAATTATTCACCGCACTCATATAGCGCCCGAGTTATGACGTGTTGTACGTGAAAACTTTTTTTTTTTTTTATATACTGGGAAATTTTGGCCAAAATTATTCGCCGCACTCGTATAGCTCCCGAGCTATGACGTGTTGAACGTGAAAACTTTTTTTTTTTGTTTTGATATACTGGGAAATTTTGGCCTAAATTATTCACCGCTCTCGTAAAGCGCCCGAGTTATTACGTGTTAAACGTGAAAACTTTTTCTTTTTTTTTTTATATACTGGGAAATTTTGGCCAAAATTATTCACTTCACTCGTATAGCGCCCAAGTAATGACGTGTTGAACGTGAAATCTTTTTTTGTTTTTGATATAATGGGTAATTTTGGCCAAAATTATTCACCGCACTCATATAGCGCCCGAGTTATGACGTGTTGAACGTGAATTTTTTTTTTTTTTTTTGATATACTGGGAAATTTTGGCCTAAATTTTTCACCGCTCTCGTATAGCGCCCGAGTTATGACGTGTTGAACGTGAAAACTTTTTTTTTTTTTTTTTTTTATATACTGGGAAATTTTGGCCAAAAGTATTCACCGTGCTCGTATAGCGCCCGAGTTATGACGTGTTGAACGTGAAAGCTTTTTTTTTTTTTTGATATAATGGGAAATTTTGGCCAAAATTATTCACCGCACTCATCTAGCGCCCAAGTTATGACGTGTTGAACGTGAAAACTTTTTTTTTTTTTTTTTGATATAATGGGGAATTTTGGCCAAAATTATTCACCGCACTCATATAGCGCCCGAGTTATGACGTGTTGAACGTGAAATTTTTTTTTTTTATATAATGTTACATTTTGGCCAAAATTATTCACCGCACTCGCAAAGAGCCCGAGCTATGACGTGTTGAACGAGAAAACTTTTTCTTTTTTTTTTTTGTATATACTGGGAAATTTTGGCCAAAATTATTCACCGCACTCGTAAAGCGCCCGAGCTATGACGTGTTGAACGTGAAAACTTTTTTTTTTTTTTGTAATAATGGGAAATTTTGGCCGAAATTATTCACCGCTCTCGTATCTCGCCCGAGTTATGACGTGTTGAACGCGAAAACTTTTTTTTTTTTTTTGTAATAATGTTAAATTTTGGCCAAAATTATTCACCGCACTCATAAAGCGCCCGAGTTATGACGTGTTGAATGTGAAAACTTTTTTTTTTTTTTTTGATATACTGGGAAATTTTGGCCAAAATTATTCACCGCACTCATATAGCGCCCGAGTTATGACGTGTTGAACGTGAAAACTTTTTTTTTTTTTTTATAATGTTAAATTTTGGCCAAAATTATTCACCGCACTTGTAAAGAGCCCGAGCTATGACGTGTTGAACGAGAAAATTTTTTTTTTATGTAATGTTAAATTTTGGCCAAAGTTATTCAACTCACTCGTAAAGAGCCCGAGCTATGACGTGTTGAACGAGAAAACTTTTTTTTCTTTTGTATATACTGGGAAATTTTGGCCAAAATTATTCACCGCTCTCGTATCTCGCCCGAGTTATGACGTGTTGAACGCGAAAACTTTTTTTTTTTTTTGTAATAATGTTAAATTTTGGCCAAAATTATTCACCGCACTCATAAAGCGCCCGAGTTATGACGTGTTGAATGTGAAAACTTTTTTTTTTTTTTTGATATACTGGGAAATTTTGGCCAAAATTATTCACCGCACTCATATAGCGCCCGAGCTATGACGTGTTGAACGTGAAAACTTTTGTTTTTTTTTTGTATATGATGGGAAGTTTTGGCCACCGTGCTAGTATAGCGCCCGAGCTATGACGTGTTGAACGTGAAAACTTTTGTTTTATTTTTTTGTGTTTATACTCGGAAATTTTGGCCAAAATTATTCACTGCACTCATATAGCGATCGAGTTATGATGTGTTGAACGTGAAAACTTTTTTTTATGTAATGGGAAATTTTGGCCAAAAGTATTCACCGTGCTCGTATCGCGCCCGAACTATGACGTGATGAACGTAAAATCTTTTTTTTTTTTTGATATAATGGGTAATTTTGGCCAAAATTATTCACCGCACTCATATAGCGCCCGAGTTATGACGTGTTGAACGTGAAAACTTTTTTTTTTTTTATATACTGGGAAATTTTGTCCAAAATTATTCACCGCACTCATATAGCGCCCGAGTTATGACGTGTTGAACGTGAATTTTTTTTTTTTTTTTTGATATACTGGGAAATTTTGGCCTAAATTTTTCACCGCTCTCGTATAGCGACCGAGTTATGACGTGTTGAACGAGAAAACTTTTTTTTTTTTTTTTTTTTAATAATGGGAAATTTTGGCCAAAATTTTTCACCGCACTCGTATAGCGCCCGCGTTATGACGTGTTGAACGTGAAAACTTTTTTTTTTTTTTATATACTGGGAAATTTTGGCCAAAATTATTCACCGCTCTCGTATCTCGCCCGAGTTATGACGTGTTGAACGTTATAACTTTTTTTTTTTTTTTTTTTTGATATAATGGGTAATTTTGGCCAAAATTATTCACCGCACTTGTAAAGAGCCCGAGCTATGACGTGTTGAACGTGAAAAGTTTTTTTTTTTTTTTTATATATACTGGAAAATTTTGGCCAAAATTATTCACCGCACTCGTATAGCGCCCGAGTTATGACGTGTTGAACGAGAAAACTTCTTTTTTTTTTTTATATACTGGGAAATTTTGGCCAAAATTATTCACCGCTCTCGTATTTCGCCCGAGTTATGACGTGTTGAACGTTATAACTTTTTTTTTTTTTTTTGATATAATGGGAAATTTAAGCCAAAATTATTCACCGCACTTGCAAAGAGCCCGAGCTATGACGTGTTGAACGAGAAAACTTTTTTTTTTTTATATGTAATGTTAAATTTTGGCCAAAGTTATTCACCGCACTCGTAAAGAGCCCGAGCTATGACGTGTTGAACGTGAAATTTTTTTTTTTTTTTTATGTAATGTTAAATTTTGGCCAAAATTATTCACCGCACTCGTATAGCGCCCGAGTTATGACGTGTTGAACGTTAAAATTTTTATTTTTTTTTTTGATATAAAGGGAAATTTTGGCCAAAATTATTCACCGCACTCGTAAAGAGCCCGAGCTATGACGTGTTGAACGAGAAAACTTTTTTTTTTTTTTTTTGATATACTGGGAAATTTTGGCCAAAATTATTCACCGCACTCGTAAAGAGCCCGAGCTATGACGTGTTGAACGAGAAAACTTTTTTTTTTTTTTTTTTTGTATATACTGGGAAATTTTGGCCAAAATTATTCACCGCACTCGTAAAGAGCCCGAGCTATGACGTGTTGAACGTGAAAACTTTTTTTTTTTCTTATATCCTGGGAAATTTTGGCCAAAATTATTCACCGCACTCGAATAGCGCCCGAGTTATGACGTGTTGAACGTGAAAACTTTTGTTTTTTTTTTTTTGATATAATGGGAAGTTTTGGACAAAATTATTCACCGCACTCGTATAGCCGCCCGAGTTATGACGTGTTGAACGTGAAAACTTTTTTTTTTTTTATTTACTGGGAAATTTTGGCCAAAATTATTCACCGCATTTGTAAAGAGCCCGAGCTATGACGTGTTGAACGTTATAACTTTTTTTTTTTTTGATATAATGGGAAATTTAAGCCAAAATTATTCACCGCACTTGCAAAGAGCCCGAGCTATGACGTGTTGAACGAGAAAACTTTTTTTTTTTTTTATGTAATGTTAAATTTTGGCCAAAGTTATTCACCGCACTCGTAACGAGCCCGAGCTTTGACGTGTTGAACGTGAAATTTTTTTTTTTTTTTATGTAATGTTAAATTATGGCCAAAATTATTCACCGCACTCGTATAGCGCCCGAGTTATGATGTGTTGAACGTTAAAATTTTTTTTTTTTTTTTTTTATATACTGGGAAATTTTGGCCAAAATTATTCACCGCACTCGTAAAGAGCCCGAGCTATGACGTGTTGAACGAGAAAACTTTTTTTTTTTTTTTATATTATTTTAAATTTTGGCCCAAATTATTCGCCGCACTCGTAAAGAGCCCGAGCTATGACGTGTTGAACGTGAAAACTTTTTTTTTTTTTTTTTATATACTGGGAAATTTTGGCCAAAATTATTCACCGCACTCGTATAGCGCCCGAGTTATGACGCGTTGAACTTGAAAACTTTTGTTTTTTTTTTTGTATATACTGGGAAATTTTGGACAAAATTATTCACCGCACTCATATCGCGCCCGAACTATGACGTGATGAACGTAAAATCTTTTTTTTTTTTGATATAATGGGTAATTTTGGCCAAAATTATTCACCGCACTCATATAGCCCCCGAGTTATGACGTGTTGAACGTGAAAACTGTTTTTTTTTTTTTTTTACTGGGAAATTTTGTCCAAAATTATTCACCACACTCATATAGCGCACGAGTTATGACGTGTTGAACGTGAATTTTTTTTTTTTTTTTTATATACTGGGAAATTTTGCCCAAAATTATTCACCGCACTCATATAGCGCCCGAGTAATGACGTGTTAAACGTGAAAACTTTTTTTTTTTTTATATCCTGGGAAATTTTGGACAAAATTATTCACCGCACTCATATCGCGCCAGAACTATGACGTGATGAACGTAAAATCTTTTTTTTTTTTTGTATATAATGGGTAATTTTGTCCAAAATTATTCACCACACTCGTATAGCGCCCGAGTTATGACGTGTTGATTGTCAAAACTTTTTTTTTTTGTTTTGATATACTGGGAAATTTTGGCCTAAATTATTCACCGCTCTCGTAAAGCGCCCGAGTTATTACGTGTTAAACGTGAAAACTTTTTTTTTTTGTTTTGATATACTGCGAAATTTTGGCCAAAATTATTCAACGCACTCGTATAGCGCCCGAGTTATGACGTGTTGAACGTGAAAACTTTTTTTTTTTTATATACTGGGAAATTTTGCCCAAAATTATTCACCGCACTCATATAGCGCCCGAGTTATGACGTGTTGAACGTGAAAACTTTTGGTTTTTTTTTTTATATACTGGGAAATTTTAGCCAAAATTATTCTCCGCGTTCGTATAGCGCCCGAGTTATTACGTGTTGAACGTGAAAACTTTTTTTTTTTTTTTTTATATACTGGGAAATTTTGGCAAAAATTATTCACCGCACTCGTATAGCGCCCGAGTTATGACGTGTTGAACGTGAAAACTTTTTTTTTTTTTTGTGATATAATGGGAAATTTTGGCCAAAATTATTCACCGCACTCGTATAGCGCCCGAGTTATGACGTGTTGAACGTGAAAACTTTTGGTTTTTGTTTTTTTTTGATATAATGGGTAATTTTGGCCAAAATTATTCACCGCACTCATATAACTTTTTTTTTTTTTTTATTTACTGGATAATTTTGGACAAAATTATTCGCCGCACTCGTATAGCTCCCGGGCTATGACGTGTTGAACGTGAAAACTTTTTTTTTTTGTTTTGATATACTGGGAAATTTTGGCCTAAATTATTCACCGCTCTCGTAAAGCGCCCGAGTAATTACGTGTTAAACGTGAAAACTTTTTTTTTTTTTTTTATATATACTGGGAAATTTTGGCCAAAATTATTCACCGCACTCGTATAGCGCCCGAGTTATGTCGTGTTGAACGTGAAAACTTTTGTTTTTTTTTTTTTTGTATATCCTGGGTTATTTTGGCCAAAATTATTCGCCGCACTCGTATAGCTCCCGAGCTATGACGTGTTGAACGTGAAAACTTTTTTTTTTGTTTTGATATACTGGGAAATTTTGTCCTAAATTATTAACCGCTCTCGTAAAGCGCCCGAGTTATTACGTTGTAGCATGCGTACATACATATTTACATACATATGAATAAGGCTGCAACACTTTGTTGTTATGCCAACAGAATGCATACATAAACATAACAGCGACTTTGTCGCAGCGCGCTTAACGCTAAGTGCCCTCTGCGCATATTCAAGTGCAGACGTAATATGATCCGCACTTGATATCAACGACCGCCCAAATAGCTAAGTCAGCGTTCTCACGCTTGACCGTCGCTATGTATACATATGTGCGCGCATGACTCTCTCTGACTCTCTTGCTATATATAATAAGTCTTAAATGTATGTAAAACGGCTGCTCACTGCTTCATGGTGAACAGCTCTAATTCTAAGCGAACATTCAATAAATAACCATTGGAGAAGACTGACGTCTTCTCCTTCTCAACCACAAGACCAATCTTATTATTATTGTGATGGAACACCAATCTTATTATATGGCGACCGTGACAGTGGTCCTGAAGGACCAAGGACAACAGTGTAAATAAAAAACACTGCAATCTTCAGATAGGACGAAGGAGGCACGACAACAATCAAAGGCGGAACTACTATATGGCAGAGGCGGAACACAAAAAAAAAATTAACAAAATAAAGCTGAGTGAGTAGAGTTTAGTGAGTGTTATGGGTCGCGGTGGTCGCGTTAAAAAATTGAATAAAGAAATTGCTCACATTAAGTGGCAATTATATTCACCAAAGGCCAACACACCGTGGAAAGCAACAATAAGGCTACAGGCCATGCTTGATTTTTATCAGCAACAGCTGAAACAAATAAAAGAAAACCCTACACCACATGCTCACTCAGTGAATATTAAAAATATCAAGATTATTAATAACAATACTATAACCTCACCACCTCCCAAAAGCGAAGTGCCTAAGTACGTCGAGCAATGCCCAAGAGATTGCCCTGGACCTCTGGACAGCCCATACTGCAGATCGACTTGCCTGGCAAGGCATTAACCTGTGCGAAGACCGGCACCGGTTCCGCCTGAGCCCATAGGCCCAGGACAACAGCAGCTGAGAAATCAACAAGCGCGAGAGGCACCCCCGCCCCTTGCGCCTTCGATGGGAACGTCAGCGCAACCATACTGGTGACGACCAGCTGACGGGAAAGAACAGGAACAGCAGCAGACACCAGCATTAATTTTAAAATACCTATATATATATATTATTATAAAAAAACAAATTGTAAAAATTGAGCGTAATATCTTTCGCCCAATCAGAAGTGAGGCCCATAAAGCCAAACTAAAACACTAGGCAAGTTGCTATGTAAAAAAAAAAAAAATTTTTACACGTCTCAGGCACTGGGTAAATTACCCAGTAGCATACAAATTAATCCGAATCTTAAATTCCAAATAAATTTTAAATTTTAAAAAAAAAAAGAATTTATAAAAAAAAAAATAATAAGTTTTCAGTTCAGTCAATTTATTTATTTAAAGAAAAAAAAAAAAAAAAATTTTGAATTAAATTAAAGCCATAGGCAGAAAAAAAAAAAATTTCCAATTTATGAAAAGTAATGCAATAAGTAAATTTTCCGAAGATTTTTTTAATTGAATTAAATAATAATTCAGAACAGAATCCCAAAATGGGATTAGTAGACGTTAAGTCAGTGGATTCCACTGCTAACGTTATAAATAAAGTTGAATCAAACAACACAGACTTGGAATTAACAAATATATTACTGGTAATCATAGTTGTTATAATGTGTGCAAATTGTTTTTATAAAATATATAAACTGCATAACAAATGCCTAAAGAAAAGATTCATGAGCCAAGCAAATGATTTGGACAAAACTTAAATTTGCAGCACAAACAACAATGATTAACCATAATTGCAATAACATAATAGCTATAAGATACAAATTAAACTAAATAAATAAAAAAAAAAAAAAAACCCCAGAATAATTTTGAAAAACAAAGTAGCTTTTCTATATTATGGATTGGTCAGAACTTTCTGAGCGAATCCAAAATTTTAAAACGATATTTGATAAAGCGTATAAATGTCTAACACAAAATAGACAAACGCATATAGATACAGTCAATAGGAACTCCATAACACTGATCAACAGCTTTAACGAAGTTCGATTATTGATATATCAGCATAAAGATGTATTAACCAATAAACATTGGTCAGAAACGTCAAGGTTGCTGATAAGACTGAGAAATAATATCAAAACAGTTAAAGAAAAGCATAATTTAACTTTAACAATACCTTCTATTTTGAATACACCTGTAAAGTTGGAACTTGGTGAAAACCATGAAGTTCAGACTGAGGATATTCAATTAGAAGAAGAAGATTTGACAAATCTAACAATCCCTGCTGTTATCACACTGGATTCTAAAGATATTTTATCCGAAAGTGAAGAAAGTGCTGATAATAGCCGTATAATGGTTGACACAGCCGCTGCCCAGAGGGCATATATTAGGGAAATTGCACAAGCAGTCCCAGAATTCGACGGAAAGAAAACCCGTCTTGAAAAATTCTTAACGGCACTAAGACTTGTCAACTTAACAAAGGGAAATTATGAGGAAATTGCCATAGAGTTGATTAAATCAAAAATAACGGGCACAACCCTCAATAAAATAAAAAATGAAACCACAATAGATGGAATTATTGCAAAATTAAAAGCCGTAGTTGTCGGTGAAACACCCGCCAACATAAAGGCAAAAATGGACACTTTAACGCAGAAAGGCAAAACAGCCACTCAGTTCACAACTGAACTAGAAAATCTGCGACAGCTTCTTGAAGCTGCTTATATTGACCAAGGCATACCATCTGAAAATGCTGACACGCTCAGCACTACAGAAGCCGTTAACACAATGATTAGTAAAACTAGTCACGAAAGTGTTAAAACCGTCATGGAGTCTGGTATTTTCACTACCATGGATGCTGCCGTTAGTGCATACATCCGTACTAGTACAAGACTTACTGGTAGCGTGAATACAGTGATGTACTCTAAAAGAGGAAATAACAACTACCGCGGTAGTAACAATCGTGGTAACTATCGTGGTAGAGGCAATGGTAACTACCAAAACAGAGGAAATAATAACTACGGTTATCAAAACAACAATTACCGAGGCCGAGGCCGAGGAAATGGAAACAACAATTCCAACCGAGGTGGAAACAACCAAAATAACACCAATTCAAACAATGTTAGAGTAACCCAGAACAACCAGGGAAACTCTCAACAACCCTCAGATACTCGGCAGTAGAAAATTATGCGGTTCATACCATCAATCTTAGTTTGAATATATTCGTAAACTTTTTCAATGTGAAGACAAATAAAAAACTTGTATTTTTAATAGATACTGGTGCAGACATATCTCTGTTAAAGGAAAATTCTGATATCTTTCATGATATCCAAATAAATAAGAAGATCAATATTCAAGGCATAGGCCAAGACATAATACAGTCTAAAGGACTGATTTCAATAGAGATACAGACAGGTAAATACATAATTCCACACGATTTTCACTTAGTAGATTTGCATTTCGCAATACCTTGTGATGGAATAATAGGCATTGACTTCATTAAGAAATTCAATTGCCGGTTAGATTTCAAACCAAATGAAGATTGGCTCATAATGAGACCAAATAATCTAAATTTCCCAATTTATGTTCCAATAACATACAGTTCTGGTAATAATTCCATTGTACTACCAGCAAGATCCCAAGTAGTCAGAAAAATTCACCTATCATCAGATGAAGATAGTGTACTAATTCCAAACCAGGAAATTAAAGAAGGCATTTATGTTGCAAACACAGTTGCAACAACCAAAAATGCATTTGTCCGATTACTGAATACGACCAGTACCGATCAAGTAGTAGATATTAAAAATTTGTCATATGAACCACTTTCGAACTACGACATAGTTCAAAACAATCCAGAAAATAGAGAAAAAACTGTCTTATCTCAATTAGCTAAAAATTTTCCACCACAATTCAAAAACGAATTGACCAACTTATGCACCCAGTATAGTGACGTATTCGGACTCGAAACCGAATCAATCGCTACCAATAACTTCTACAAACAAAAGCTAAGATTGAAGGATGATGAACCAGTCTACATAAAAAATTATAGAAACCCTCAAAGTCAAATAGATGAGATACAAGTACAAGTACAAAAATTAATCGACAATAAAATAGTCGAACCGTCTGTATCCCCTTATAACAGCCCACTTTTGTTAGTTCCGAAGAAATCTCTTCCAGGTTCTGACAAGAAAAAATGGCGATTAGTAATTGACTATCGTCAAGTTAATAAAAAACTGTTGTCGGATAAATTCCCGCTCCCTAGAATTGATGACATTTTGGATCAACTAGGAAGAGCAAAATACTTTTCATGTCTTGATTTAATGTCAGGATTTCATCAAATTGAACTCGAAAAAAGTTCAAGAGATATAACGTCTTTCTCAACAAGCAATGGCTCGTATCGCTTCACGCGATTGCCATTCGGTTTAAAAATAGCGCCAAATTCTTTCCAGAGAATGATGACTATAGCATTTTCTGGATTAGAACCTTCTCAAGCTTTCCTTTATATGGATGATTTAATAGTCATTGGTTGTTCCGAAACACATATGCTCAAAAACTTAACAGATGTTTTTGAGAAATGTAGGAAATACAATCTTAAATTACATCCTGAAAAATGTTCATTTTTCATGCATGAAGTCACATTTTTGGGACACAAATGCACGGATAAAGGAATCTTGCCTGACGACAAAAAATACGACGTCATTAAAAATTACCCAGTTCCACATGATGCGGACAGCGCTAGACGATTCGTTGCATTCTGCAACTACTATAGACGTTTTATCAAAAATTTTGCCGAATATTCTCGTCACATATCAAGATTATGTAAAAAAGATGTAAAATTCGAATGGACAGCTGATTGCCAGCATGCTTTCGAACATCTCAAATCGGCACTAATAAACCCAAATTTATTACAATACCCAGATTTCAGCAAAGAATTTTGCATAATAACAGATGCAAGTAAACAAGCATGTGGAGCAGTTTTAACTCAAAACAAAAATGGACTCCAACTTCCAGTTGCTTATGCATCAAGATCGTTTACTAAGGGTGAAAGTAATAAAAGCACAACAGAACAAGAATTGGCAGCAATTCATTGGGCAATAACTTATTTCAGACCATATATTTATGGTAGACACTTTAATGTCAAAACAGATCACAGACCATTAACATATTTGTTCTCAATGGTAAATCCAAGCTCAAAGCTAACGCGTATGAGACTTGAATTAGAGGAGTATAATTTTACAGTCGAATATCTGAAGGGTAAAGACAATTTTGTAGCGGATGCGTTATCAAGAATAACCATTCAACAGCTACAACAAATAAATGGATCAATAAAGAAAGTCACTACAAGATATCAGAGTAGACAAAATTCCTGCGCAGGAAAAGAAAAAATAGAATTGCCACGGCAATCTATAGAAAAAGCTTCAAAGCCCAACGTATATAAAGTCATTAACAATGATGAATTACGTAAAGTAGTGACCTTGCATGTAAAAAACATGCTATGTTTTTTTAAACATGGTAAGAAAATTACTGCAAGATATGATGTTAGCGATTTATATACTAATGGAACTCTTGACTTAGGTCAATTTTTCCAAAGGCTTGAAACGCAAGCCGGTATAAATAAAATCAGCCAACTCAAAGTGGCACCGTGGGAAAATATCTTTGAACACGTTTCAATCGATAATTTCAAAAATATGGGCAATAAAATATTAATTTCATTGAGAGTAGCGCTACTCAACCCGGTGACCCAAATAGAAACAATAAAAGAAAAAGAAGCTCTATTGTCTACATTCCATGATGATCCAATACAAGGAGGTCACACAGGCATCTTAAAAACCTTGGCCAAGGTCAAAAGACACTATTATTGGAAAGGTATGACTCGAGATATTACTGAGTACATACGAAAATGTCCAAAATGCCAAAAATCAAAAGTGACAAGAAATATAAAAACTCCTTTAACAATAACTGATACGCCAATACACGCTTTCGACAGGGTTATAGTAGACACCATTGGTCCACTACCCAAGTCTGAAAATGGAAATGAATACGCAGTCACATTAATTTGTGATCTGACCAAATATCTAGTCGCGATTCCAATTCCAAACAAAAGTGCTAACACAGTAGCAAAAGCGATTTTTGAGAATTTTATTCTGAAGTACGGTCCAATGAAGACGTTCATTACGGACATGGGAACAGAATACAAAAATTCTATAATAAATGATTTGTGCAAGTATTTACAAATAAATAACATAACATCAACTGCACACCACCACCAGACAGTTGGAACAGTCGAAAGAAGTCACAGAACTTTTAATGAATACATACGTTCATATATATCGGTTGATAAAACTGATTGGGACGTATGGATCCAATATTTTGTTTACTGTTTCAACACAACCCCATCTATGGCACATGACTATTGTCCATATGAACTTGTTTTCGGTAAAACAAACAATTTATTAAAACATTTTAATAACACAGATACCATAGAACCTTTATATAATATAGATGATTATGCTAAAGAAAGTAAATATAGATTAGAAATAGCATATAAAAGAGCTAGAATTATGTTAGAAGAAAATAAGAGAAAGAATAAGGAATTATATGATAAAAAAGTAATAAACATAGATATATCGGTAGGAGATAAAGTACTACTTAAGAATGAAACAGGACATAAGTTAGATCCAACTTATTTAGGACCCTATACAGTAGAAAAGTTAGAAAATAACGATAATATAATAATTAGGGATACTAAAAAGAAAGAACAAAAAGTACATAAGGATAGATTAAAACTTTATAATAATTGAATTGAAAACTTTAATATAAACAAAGAAAACTGTTCGAACAAAATAATACAAAAACAATAAAAGGAAAATGGAATTTAAGAAAAGGAAACTCAAAAAGAAAGAAAAATTCTAAATACACATAGTTTTAAAACATATACATTTACACTTACATATTAACAAAATTTTTTATATTAAAATAATATCAACCAAAAAAATTCAAAAAAAAAAAAACACAAAAAAAAAAAAATTATTAACATTAATACTTAAAATAACTACATAAATTACGTTATTTTTTTAAAGGAGGGAGATGTAGCATGCGTACATACATATATACATACATATGAATAAGGCTGCAACACTTTGTTGTTATGCCAACAGAATGCATACATAAACATAACAGCGACTTTGTCGCAGCGCGCTTAACGCTAAGTGCCCTCTGCGCATATTCAAGTGCAGACGTAATATGATCCGCACTTGATATCAACGACCGCCCAAATAGCTAAGTCAGCGTTCTCACGCTTGACCGTCGCTATGTATACATATGTGCGCGCATGACTCTCTCTGACTCTCTTGCTATATATAATAAGTCTTAAATGTATGTAAAACGGCTGCTCACTGCTTCATGGTGAACAGCTCTAATTCTAAGCGAACATTCAATAAATAACCATTGGAGAAGACTGACGTCTTCTCCTTCTCAACCACAAGACCAATCTTATTATTATTGTGATGGAACACCAATCTTATTATAACGTGTTAAACGTGAAAACTTTTTTTTTTTTTTTTTTTATATACTGGGAAATTTTGGCCAAAATTATTCACCGCACTCGTATAGCGCCCGAGTTATGACGTGTTGAACGTGAAAACTTTTTTTTTTTTTTATATACTGGGATATTTTGGCCAAAATTATTCACTGCACTCATATAGCGCCCGAGTTATGACGTGTTGAACGTAAAAACTTTTTGTTTTTTTTTTTATTTACTGGGAAATTTTGGCCAAAATTATTCACCGCGTTCGTATAGCGCCCGAGTTATTACGTGTTGAACGTGAAAGCTTTTTTTTTTTTTTTTTTATGTACTGGGAAATTTTGGCAAAAATTATTCGCCGCACTCGTATAGCTCCCGAGTTATGTCGTGTTGAACGTGAAAACTTTTGTTTTTTTTTTTTTTTTAAAATACTGGGAAATTTTGGCCAAAATTATTCACCGCACTCGTATAGCGCCCGAGCTATGACGTGTTGAACGTGAAAACTTTTTTTTTTTTTTGTAATAATGGGAAATTTTGGCCAAAATTATTCACCGCTCTCGTATCTCGCCCGAGTTATGACGTGTTGAACGCGAAAACTTTTTTTTTTTTTTGTAATAATGTTAAATTTTGGCCAAAATTATTCACCGCACTCATAAAGCGCCCGAGTTATGACGTGTTGAATGTGAAAACTTTTTTTTTTTTTTGATATACTGGGAAATTTTGGCCAAAATTATTCACCGCACTCATATAGCCCCCGAGTTATGACGTGTTGAACGAGAAAACTGTTTTTTTTTTTTTTTTTACTGGGAAATTTTGTCCAAAATTATTCACCACACTCATATAGCGCCCGAGTTATGACGTGTTGAACGTGAATTTTTTTTTTTTTTTTATATACTGGGAAATTTTGGCCAAAATTATTCACCGCACTCATATAGCGCCCGAGTAATGACGTGTTGAACGTGAAAACTTTTTTTTTTTTTATATCCTGGGAAATTTTGGACAAAATTATTCACCGCACTCATATCGCGCCCGAACTATGACGTGATGAACGTAAAATCTTTTTTTTTTTTTGTATATAATGGGTAATTTTGTCCAAAATTATTCACCACACTCGTATAGCGCCCGAGTTATGACGTGTTGATTGTCAAAACTTTTTTTTTTTTGTTTTGATATACTGGGAAATTTTGGCCTAAATTATTCACCGCTCTCGTAAAGCGCCCGAGTTATTACGTGTTAAACGTGAAAACTTTTTTTTTTTGTTTTGATATACTGCGAAATTTTGCCCAAAATTATTCAACGCACTCGTATAGCGCCCGAGTTATGACGTGTTGAACGTGAAAACTTTTTTTTTTTTTATATACTGGGAAATTTTGCCCAAAATTATTCACCGCACTCATATAGCGCCCGAGTTATGACGTGTTGAACGTGAAAACTTTTGGTTTTTTTTTTTATATACTGGGAAATTTTAGCCAAAATTATTCTCCGCGTTCGTATAGCGCCCGAGTTATTACGTGTTGAACGTGAAAACTTTTTTTTTTTTTTTTTATATACTGGGAAATTTTGGCAAAAATTATTCACCGCACTCGTATAGCGCCCGAGTTATGACGTGTTGAACGTGAAAACTTTTTTTTTTTTTTGTGATATAATGGGAAATTTTGGCCAAAATTATTCACCGCACTCGTATAGCGCCCGAGTTATGACGTGTTGAACGTGAAAACTTTTGGTTTTTGTTTTTTTTTGATATAATGGGTAATTTTGGCCAAAATTATTCACCGCACTCATATAACTTTTTTTTTTTTTTTATTTACTGGAAAATTTTGGCCAAAATTATTCGCCGCACTCGTATAGCTCCCGAGCTATGACGTGTTGAACGTGAAAACTTTTTTTTTTTGTTTTGATATACTGGGAAATTTTGGCCTAAATTATTCACCGCTCTCGTAAAGCGCCCGAGTAATTACGTGTTAAACGTGAAAACTTTTTTTTTTTTTTTTATATACTGGGAAATTTTGGCCAAAATTATTCAACGCACTCGTATAGCGCCCGAGTTATGTCGTGTTGAACGTGAAAACTTTTGTTTTTTTTTTTTTTGTATATCCTGGGTTATTTTGGCCAAAATTATTCGCCGCACTCGTATAGCTCCCGAGCTATGACGTGTTGAACGTGAAAACTTTTTTTTTTGTTTTGATATACTGGGAAATTTTGTCCTAAATTATTAACCGCTGTCGTAAAGCGCCCGAGTTATTACGTGTTAAACGTGAAAACTTTTTTTTTTTTTTTTTTTATATACTGGGAAATTTTGGCCAAAATTATTCACCGCACTCGTATAGCGCCCGAGTTATGACGTGTTGAACGTGAAAACTTTTTTTTTTTTATATACTGGGATATTTTGGCCAAAATTATTCACCGCACTCATATAGCGCCCGAGTTATGACGTGTTGAACGTAAAAACTTTTTGTTTTTTTTTTTATTTACTGGGAAATTTTGGCCAAAATTATTCACCGCGTTCGTATAGCGCCCGAGTTATTACGTGTTGAACGTGAAAGCTTTTTTTTTTTTTTTTTATGTACTGGGAAATTTTGGCAAAAATTATTCGCCGCACTCGTATAGCTCCCGAGTTATGTCGTGTTGAACGTGAAAACTTTTGTTTTTTTTTTTTTTTTTAAAATACTGGGAAATTTTGGCCAAAATTATTCACCGCACTTGTAAAGCGCCCGAGCTATGACGTGTTGAACGTGAAAACTTTTTTTTTTTTTTGTAATAATGGGAAATTTTGGCCAAAATTATTCACCGCTCTCGTATCTCGCCCGAGTTATGACGTGTTGAACGCGAAAACTTTTTTTTTTTTTTGTAATAATGTTAAATTTTGGCCAAAATTATTCACCGCACTCATAAAGCGCCCGAGTTATGACGTGTTGAATGTGAAAACTTTTTTTTTTTTTTTGATATACTGGGAAATTTTGGCCAAAATTATTCACCGCACTCATATAGCGCCCGAGTTATGACGTGTTGAACGTGAAAACTTTTTTTTTTTTTTTTTATATTATGGGAAATTTTGGCCAAAATTATTCACCGCACTTGTAAAGAGCCCGAGCTATGACGTGTTGAACGAGAAAATTTTTTTTTTATGTAATGTTAAATTTTGGCCAAAGTTATTCAACTCACTCGTAAAGAGCCCGAGCTATGACGTGTTGAACGAGAAAACTTTTTTTTCTTTTGTATATACTGGGAAATTTTTGCCAAAATTATTCACCGCACTCGTATAGCGCCCGAGCTTTGACGTGTTGAACGTGAAAACTTTTTTTTTTTTTTTGTATATACTGGGTAATTTTGGACAAAATTATTCACCGCACTCATATAGCGCCCGAGCTATGACGTGTTGAACGCGAAAACTTTTTTTTTTTTTTTGTGTTTATACTCGGAAATTTTTGCCAAAATTATTCACCGCACTCATATAGCGATCGAGTTATGATGTGTTGAACGTGAAAACTTTTTTTTTTTTTTTATATAATGGGAAATTTTGGCCAAAAGTATTCACCGTGCTCGTATAGCGCCCGAGTTATGACGTGTTGAACGTGAAAACTTTTGTTTTTTTTTTTTTTATATACTGGGAAATTTTGGCCAAAATTATTCACCGCACTCGTATAGCGCCCGAGTTATGACGTGTTGAACGTGAAACTTTTTTTTTTTTTTTGATGTAATGGACATTGTGGCCAAAATTATTCACCGCACTCGTACAGCGCCCGAGTTATTACGTGTTGAACGTGAAAACTTTTTTTTTCTTTTTTTTTATATACTGGAAAATTTTGGCCAAAATTATTCACCGCACTCGTATAGCGCCCGAGCTATGACGTGTTGAACGTGAAAACTTTTGTTTTTTTTTTGTATATGATGGGAAGTTTTGGCCACCGTGCTAGTATAGCGCCCGAGCTATGACGTGTTGAACGTGAAAACTTTTGTTTTTTTTTTTGTGTTTATACTCGGAAATTTTGGCCAAAATTATTCACTGCACTCATATAGCGATCGAGTTATGATGTGTTGAACGTGAAAACTTTTTTTTTTTTTTATATAATGGGAAATTTTGGCCAAAAGTATTCACCGTGCTCGTATCGCGCCCGAACTATGACGTGATGAACGTAAAATCTTTTTTTTTTTTTGATATAATGGGTAATTTTGGCCAAAATTATTCACCGCACTCATATAGCGCCCGAGTTATGACGTGTTGAACGTGAAAACTTTTTTTTTTTTTATATACTGGGAAATTTTGTCCAAAATTATTCACCGCACTCATATAGTGCCCGAGTTATGACGTGTTGAACGTGAATTTTTTTTTTTTTTTTTTGATATACTGGGAAATTTTGGCCTAAATTTTTCACCGCTCTCGTATAGCGACCGAGTTATGACGTGTTGAACGAGAAAACTTTTTTTTTTTTTTTTTTTTTTAATAATGGGTAATTTTGGCCAAAATTATTCACCGCACTCATATAGCGCCCGAGTTATGACGTGTTGAACGTGAAAACTTTTTTTTTTTTTTTGATATAATGGGAAATTTTGGCCAAAATTATTCACCGCACTCGTATAGCGCCCGAGTTATTACGTGTTAAACGTGAAAACTTTTTTTTTTTTTTTTTTTTTATATACTGGGAAATTTTGGCCAAAATTACTCACCGCACTCGTATAGCGCCCGAGTTATGACGTGTTGAGCGTGAAAACTTTTTTTTTTTTTTATATCCTGGGTAATTTTGGCCAAAATTATTCACCGCACTCATATAGCGCCCGAGTTATGACGTGTTGAACATGAAAACTTTTTTTTTTTTTGTATATAATGGGAAATTTTGTCCAAAATTATTCACCGCACTCGTATAGCGCCCGAGCTATGACGTGTTGAACGTGAAAACTTTTTTTTTTTTTATATACTGGGAAATTTTGGCCAAAATTATTCACCGCTCTCGTAAAACGCCCGAGTTATTACGTGTTAAACGTGAAAACTTTTTTTTTTTTTTTATATACTGGGAAATTTTGGCCAAAATTATTCACCGCACTCGTATAGCGCCCGAGTTATGTCGTGTTGAACGTGAAAACTTTTGTTTTTTTTTTTATATACTGGGAAATTTTGGCCAAAATTATTCACCGCACTCATATAGCGCCCGAGTTATGACGTGTTGAACGTGAAAACTTTTGGTTTTTTTTTTATATAATGGGAAATTTTGGCCAAAATTATTCGCCGCACTCGAATAGCTCCCGAGCTATGACGTGTTGAACGTGAAAACTTTTTTTTTTTTTTTATTTTTATATACTGGGAAATTTTGGCCAAAATTATTCACCGCACTCGTATAGCGCCCGAGTTATGACGTGGTGAACGTGAAAACTTTTGTATTTTTTTTTTTTATATCCTGGGAAATTTTGGACAAAATTATTCACCGCACTCATATCGCGCCCGAACTATGACGTGATGAACGTAAAATCTTTTTTTGTTTTTGATATAATGGGTAATTTTGGCCAAAATTATTCACCGCACTCATATAGCGCCCGAGTTATGACGTGTTGAACGTGAAAACTTTTTTTTTTTTTTTGATATAATGGGAAATTTTGGCCAAAATTATTCACCGCACTCGTATAGCGCCCGAGCTATGACGTGTTGAACGTGAAAACTTTTTTTTTTTTTTTTTTTTTATATACTGGGAAATTTTGGCCAAAATTACTCACCGCACTCGTATAGCGCCCGAGTTATGACGTGTTGAACGTGAAAACTTTTTTTTTTTTTTATATACTGGGAAATTTTGGCCAAAATTATTCACCGCACTCATATAGCGCCCGAGTTATGACGTGTTGAACGTGAAAACTTTTGGTTTATTTTTTTATATACTGGGAAATTTTGGCCAAAATTATTCACCGCGTTCGTATAGCGCCCGAGTTATTACGTGTTGAACGTGAAAACTTTTTTTTTTTTTTTTTTATATACTGGGAAATTTTGGCCAAAATTATTAGCCGCACTCGTATAGCTCCCGAGTTATTACGTGTTGAACGTGAAAACTTTTTTTTTTTGTTTTGATATACTGGGAAATTTTGGCCTAAATTATTCACCGCTCTCGTAAAGCGCCCGAGTTATTACGTGTTAAACGTGAAAACTTTTTTTTTTTTTTTAAATACTGAGAAATTTTGGCCAAAATTATTCACCGCACTCGTATAGCGCCCGAGTTATGACGTGGTGAACGTGAAAACTTTTTTTTTTTTTATATCCTGGGTAATTTTGGCCAAAATTATTCACCGCACTCATATAGCGCCCGACTTATGACGTGTTGAACGTGAAAACTTTTTTTTTTTTTTTGATATAATGGGAAATTTTGGCCAAAATTATTCACCGCACTCGTATAGCGCCCGAGTTATTACGTGTTAAACGTGAAAACTTTTTTTTTTTTTTTTTTTTTATATACTGGGAAATTTTGGCCAAAATTACTCACCGCACTCGTATAGCGCCCGAGTTATGACGTGTTGAGCGTGAAAACTTTTTTTTTTTTTATATCCTGGGTAATTTTGGCCAAAATTATTCACCGCACTCATATAGCGCCCGAGTTATGACGTGTTGAACATGAAAACTTTTTTTTTTGTGTATATAATGGGAAATTTTGTCCAAAATTATTCACCGCACTCGTATAGCGCCCGAGCTATGACGTGTTGAACGTGAAAACTTTTTTTTTTTTTATATACTGGGAAATTTTGGCCAAAATTATTCACCGCTCTCGTAAAACGCCCGAGTTATTACGTGTTAAACGTGAAAACTTTTTTTTTTTTTTTATATACTGGGAAATTTTGGCCAAAATTATTCACCGCACTCGTATAGCGCCCGAGTTATGTCGTGTTGAACGTGAAAACTTTTGTTTTTTTTTTTATATACTGGGAAATTTTGGCCAAAATTATTCACCGCACTCATATAGCGCCCGAGTTATGACGTGTTGAACGTGAAAACTTTTGGTTTTTTTTTTTATTTACTGGGAAATTTTGGCCAAAATTATTCACCGCGTTCGTATAGCGCCCGAGTTATTACGTGTTGAACGTGAAAACTTTTTTTTTTTTGTTTTGATATACTGGGAAATTTTGGCCTAAATTATTCACCGCTCTCGTATAGCAACCGAGTTATTACGTGTTGAACGTGAAAACTTTTTTTTTTTTTTTTTTATATACTGGGAAATTTTGGCCAAAATTATTCACCGCGCTCGTATAGCGCCCGAGTTATGACGTGGTGAACGTGAAAACTTTTGTATTTTTTTTTTTTTATATCCTGGGAAATTTTGGACAAAATTATTCACCGCACTCATATCGCGCCCGAACTATGACGTGATGAACGTAAAATCTTTTTTTGTTTTTGATATAATGGGTAATTTTGGCCAAAATTATTCACCGCACTCATATAGCGCCCGAGTTATGACGTGTTGAACGTGAAAACTTTTGTTTTTTTTTTTTTTATATCCTGGGTAATTTTGGCCAAAATTATTCACCGCACTCATATAGCGCCCGAGCTTTGACGTGTTGAACGTGAAAACTTTTGGTTTTTTTTTTTTTATATTTACTGGGAAATTTTGGCCAAAATTATTCGCCGCACTCGAATAGCTCCCGAGCTATGACGTGTTGAACGTGAAAACTTTTTTTTTTTGTTTTGATATACTGGGAAATTTTGTCCTAAATTATTCTTCGCTCTCGTAAAGCGCCCGAGTTATTACGTGTTAAACGTGAAAACTTTTTTTTTTTTTTTTTTTTTTATATACTGGGAAATTTTGGCCAAAATTACTCACCGCACTCGTATAACGCCCGAGTTATGACGTGTTGAACGTGAAAACTTTTTTTTTTTTTTATATACTGGGAAATTTTGGCCAAAATTATTCACCGCACTCATATAGCGCCCGAGTTATGACGTGTTGAACGTGAAAACTTTTGGTTTATTTTTTTATATACTGGGAAATTTTGGCCAAAATTATTCACCGCGTTCGTATAGCGCCCGAGTTATGACGTGTTGAACGTGAAAACTTTTTTTTTTTTTTTTTTTTATATACTGGGAAATTTTGGCCAAAATTATTCGCCGCACTCGTATAGCTGCCGAGTTATTACGTGTTGAACGTGAAAACTTTTTTTTTTTGTTTTGATATACTGGGAAATTTTGGCCTAAATTATTCACCGCTCTCGTAAAGCGCCCGAGTTATTACGTGTTAAACGTGAAAACTTTTTTTTTTTTTTTTTTATACTGGGAAATTTTGGCCAAAATTATTCACCGCACTCGTATAGCGCCCGAGCTATGACGTGTTGAACGTGAAAACTTTTTTTTTTTTTTTTAAATACTGAGAAATTTTGGCCAAAATTATTCACCGCACTCGTATAGCGCCCGAGTTATGACGTGGTGAACGTGAAAACTTTTGTATTTTTTTTTTTTTATATCCTGGGAAATTTTGGACAAAATTATTCACCGCACTCATATCGCGCCCGAACTATGACGTGATGAACGTAAAATCTTTTTTTGTTTTTGATATAATGGGTAATTTTGGCCAAAATTATTCACCGCACTCATATAGCGCCCGAGTTATGACGTGTTGAACGTGAAAACTTTTTTTTTTTTTTGATATAATGGGAAATTTTGGCCAAAATTATTCACCGCACTCGTATAGCGCCCGAGTTATGACGTGTTGAACGTGAAAACTTTTTTTTTTTTTTTTTTTTTATATACTGGGAAATTTTGGCCAAAATTACTCACCGCACTCGTATAGCGCCCGAGTTATGACGTGTTGAACGTGAAAACTTTTTTTTTTTTTTTATATACTGGGAAATTTTGGCCAAAATTATTCACCGCACTCATATAGCGCCCGAGTTATGACGTGTTGAACGTGAAAACTTTTGGTTTATTTTTTTATATACTGGGAAATTTTGGCCAAAATTATTCACCGCGTTCGTATAGCGCCCGAGTTATTACGTGTTGAACGTGAAAACTTTTTTTTTTTTTTTTTATATACTGGGAAATTTTGGCCAAAATTATTCGCCGCACTCGTATAGCTCCCGAGTTATTACGTGTTGAACGTGAAAACTTTTTTTTTTTGTTTTGATATACTGGGAAATTTTGGCCGAAATTATTCACCGCTCTCGTAAAGCGCCCGAGTTATTACGTGTTAAACGTGAAAATTTTTTTTTTTTTTTTTAAATACTGAGAAATTTTGGCCAAAATTATTCACCGCACTCGTATAGCGCCCGAGTTATGACGTGGTGAACGTGAAAACTTTTGTATTTTTTTTTTTTTATATCCTGGGAAATTTTGGACAAAATTATTCACCGCACTCATATCGCGCCCGAACTATGACGTGATGAACGTAAAATCTTTTTTGTTTTTGATATAATGGGTAATTTTGGCCAAAATTATTCACCGCACTCATATAGCGCCCGAGTTATGACGTGTTCAACGTGAAAACTTTTTTTTTTTTTTTGATATAATGGGAAATTTTGGCCAAAATTATTCACCGCACTCGTATAGCGCCCGAGTTATGACGTGTTGAACGTGAAAACTTTTTTTTTTTTTTTTTTTATATACTGGGAAATTTTGGCCAAAATTACTCACCGCACTCGTATAGCGCCCGAGTTATGACGTGTTGAACGTGAAAACTTTTGGTTTTTTTTTTTATATACTGGGAAATTTTGGCCAAAATTATTCACCGCACTCATATAGCGCCCGAGTTATGACGTGTTGAACGTGAAAACTTTTGGTTTATTTTTTTATATACTGGGAAATTTTGGCCAAAATTATTCACCGCGTTCGTATAGCGCCCGAGTTATTACGTGTTGAACGTGAAAACTTTTTTTTTTTTTTTTTTATATACTGGGAAATTTTGGCCAAAATTATTCGCCGCACTCGTATAGCTCCCGAGTTATTACGTGTTGAACGTGAAAACTTTTTTTTTTTGTTTTGATATACTGGGAAATTTTGGCCTAAATTATTCACCGCTCTCGTAAAGCGCCCGAGTTATTACGTGTTAAACGTGAAAACTTTTTTTTTTTTTTTAAATACTGAGAAATTTTGGCCAAAATTATTCACCGCACTCGTATAGCGCCCGAGTTATGACGTGGTGAACGTGAAAACTTTTGTATATTTTTTTTTTTATATCCTGGGAAATTTTGGACAAAATTATTCACCGCACTCATATCGCGCCCGAACTATGACGTGATGAACGTAAAATCTTTTTTTGTTTTTGGTATAATGGGTAATTTTGGCCAAAATTATTCACCGCACTCATATAGCGCCCGAGTTATGACGTGTTGAACGTGAAAACTTTTTTTTTTTTTTTTTATATACTGGGAAATTTTGGCCAAAATTATTCGCCGCACTCGTATAGCTCCCGAGTTATTACGTGTTGAACGTGAAAACTTTTTTTTTTTGTTTTGATATATGGGAAATTTTGGCCTAAATTATTCACCGCTCTCGTAAAGCGCCCGAGTTATTACGTGTTAAACGTGAAAACTTTTTTTTTTTTTTTTTTTATATACTGGGAAATTTTGGACAAAATTATTCACCGCACTCATATCCCGCCCGAACTATGACGTGATGAACATAAAATCTTTATTTGTTTTTGATATAATGGGTAATTTTGGCCAAAATTATTCACCGCACTCATATAGCGCCCGAGTTATGACGTGTTGAACGTGAAAACTTTTTTTTTTTTTTTGATGTAATGGGAAATTTTGGCCAAAATTATTCACCGCACTCGTATAGCGCCCGAGTTATGACGTGTTGAACGTGAAAACTTTTGTTTTTTTTTTTTTTTTATATCCTGGGTAATTTTGGCCAAAATTATTCACCGCACTCATATAGCGCCCGAGTTATGACGTGTTGAACGTGAAAACTTTTTTTTTTTTTTTATATACTGGGAAATTTTGGCCAAAATTATTCGCCGCACTCGTATAGCTCCCGAGCTATGACGTGTTGAACGTGAAAACTTATTTTTTTTTGTTTTGATATACTAGGAAATTTTGGCCTAAATTATTCACCGCTCTCGTAAAGCGCCCGAGTTATTACGTGTTAAACGTGAAAACTTTTTTTTTTTTTTTTGTATATACTGGGAAATTTTGGCCAAAATTATTCACCGCACTCGTATAGCGCCCGAGTTATGACGTGTTGAACGTGAAAACTTTTTTTTTTTTTTTTTTTATATACTGGGAAATTTTGGCCAAAATTATTCACCGCACTCATATAGCGCCCGAGTTATGACGTGTTGAACGTGAAAACTTTTGTTTTTTTTTTTTATATACTGGGAAATTTTGGCCAAAATTATTCACCGCGTTCGTATAGCGCCCGAGTTATAACGTGTTGAACTTGAAAACTTTTTTTTTTTGTTTTGATATACTGGTAAATTTTGGCCTAAATTATTCACCGCACTCGTATAGCGCCCGAGCTATGACGTGTTGAACGTGAAAACTTTTTTTTTTTTCTTTTTTTTAATATACTGGGAAATTTTGGCCAAAATTATTAACCGCACTCGTGTAGCGCCCGAGTTATGACGTGTTGAACGTGAAAACTTTTTTTTTTTTTTTTTTTTATACCCTGGGAAATTTTGGACAAAATTATTCACCGCACTCATATCCCGCCCGAACTATGACGTGATGAACATAAAATCTTTATTTGTTTTTGATATAATGGGTAATTTTGGCCAAAATTATTCACCGCACTCATATAGCGCCCGAGTTATGACGTGTTGAACGTGAAAACTTTTATTTTTTTTTTATATACTGGGTAATTTTGTCCAAAATTATTCACCGCACTCATATAGCGCCCCAGTTATGACGTGTTGAACGTGAATTTTTTTTTTTTTTTTTATATACCGGGAAATTTTGGCCTAAATTTTTGACCGCTCTCGTATAGCGCCCGAGTTATGACGTGTTGAACGAGAAAACTTTTTTTTGTTTTTTTTTGTAATAATGGGAAATTTTGGCCTAAATTATTCACCGCTCTCGTATAGGCCCGAGTTATTACGTGTTAAACGTGAAAAAAATTATTCACCGCACTCATATCGCGCCCGAACTATGACGTGATGAACGTAAAATCTTTTTTTGTTTTTGATATAATGGGTAATTTTGGCCAAAATTATTCACCGCACTCATATAGCGCCCGAGTTATGACGTGTTGAACGTGAAAACTTTTGTTTTTTTTTTTTATATACTGGGAAATTTTGGCCAAAATTATTCACCGCGTTCGTATAGCGCCCGAGTTATAACGTGTTGAACGTGAAAACTTTTTTTTTTTGTTTTTTTTTATATACTGGGAAATTTTGGCCAAAATTATTCACCGCGTTCGTATAGCGCCCGAGTTATGACGTGTTGAACGTGAAAACTTTTTTTTTTTTTTTTATATACTGGGAAATTTTGGCCAAAATTATTCACCGCGTTCGTATAGCGCCCGAGTTATAACGTGTTGAACGTGAAAACTTTTTTTTTTTGTTTTGATATACTGGGAAATTTTGGCCTAAATTATTCACCGCACTCGTATAGCGCCCGAGCTATGACGTGTTGAACGTGAAAATTTTTTTTTTTTCTTTTTTTTTATATACTGGGAAATTTTGGCCAAAATTATTCACCGCACTCGTGTAGCGCCCGAGTTATGACGTGTTGAACGTGAAAACTTTTGTTTTTTTTTTATATTTACTGGGAAATTTTGGACAAAATTATTCGCCGCACTCGTATAGCTCCCGAGCTATGACGTGTTGAACGTGAAAACTTTTTTTTTTTGTTTTGATATACTGGTAAATTTTGGCCTAAATTATTCACCGCACTCGTATAGCGCCCGAGCTATGACGTGTTGAACGTGAAAACTTTTTTTTTTCTTTTTTTTTATATACTGGGAAATTTTGGCCAAAATTATTAACCGCACTCGTGTAGCGCCCGAGTTATGACGTGTTGAACGTGAAAACTTTTTTTTTTTTTTTTTTTTTATACCCTGGGAAATTTTGGACAAAATTATTCACCGCACTCATATCCCGCCCGAACAATGACGTGATGAACATAAAATCTTTATTTGTTTTTGATATAATGGGTAATTTTGGCCAAAATTATTCACCGCACTCATATAGCGCCCGAGTTATGACGTGTTGAACGTGAAAACTTTTATTTTTTTTTTATATACTGGGAAATTTTGTCCAAAATTATTCACCGCACTCATATAGCGCCCCAGTTATGACGTGTTGAACGTGAATTTTTTTTTTTTTTTATATATACCGGGAAATTTTGGCCTAAATTTTTGACCGCTCTCGTATAGCGCCCGAGTTATGACGTGTTGAACGAGAAAACTTTTTTTTGTTTTTTTTTGTAATAATGGGAAATTTTGGCCTAAATTATTCACCGCTCTCGTATAGGCCCGAGTTATTACGTGTTAAACGTGAAAAAAATTATTCACCGCACTCATATCGCGCCCGAACTATGACGTGATGAACGTAAAATCTTTTTTTGTTTTTGATATAATGGGTAATTTTGGCCAAAATTATTCACCGCACTCATATAGCGCCCGAGTTATGACGTGTTGAACGTGAAAACTTTTGTTTTTTTTTTTTTTTTATATCCTGGGTAATTTTGGCCAAAATTATTCACCGCACTCATAAAGCGCCCGAGTTATGACGTGTTGAACGTGAAAACTTTTTTTTTTTTTTTTTTTTTATATACTGGGAAATTTTGGCCAAAATTATTCACCGCTCTCGTAAAACGCCCGAGTTATTTCGTGTTGAACGTGAAAACTTTTGTTTTTTTTTTTATATACTGGGAAATTTTGGCCAAAATTATTCACCGCACTCATATAGCGCCCGAGTTATGACGTGTTGAACGTGAAAACTTTTGGTTTTTTTTTTTATTTACTGGGAAATTTTGGCCAAAATTATTCACCGCGTTCGTATGGCACCCGAGTTATTACGTGTTGAACGTGAAAACTTTTTTTTTTTTTTTTTTATATACTGGGAAATTTTGGCCAAAATTATTCGCCGCACTCATATAGCGCCCCAGTTATGACGTGTTGAACGTGAATTTTTTTTTTTTTTTTATATATACCGGGAAATTTTGGCCTAAATTTTTGACCGCTCTCGTATAGCGCCCGAGTTATGACGTGTTGAACGAGAAAACTTTTTTTTGTTTTTTTTTTTGTAATAATGGGAAATTTTGGCCTAAATTATTCACCGCTCTCGTATAGGCCCGAGTTATTACGTGTTAAACGTGAAAAAAATTATTCACCGCACTCATATCGCGCCCGAACTATGACGTGATGAACGTAAAATCTTTTTTTGGTTTTTGATATAATGGGTAATTTTGGCCAAAATTATTCACCGCACTCATATAGCGCCCGAGTTATGACGTGTTGAACGTGAAAACTTTTGGTTTTTTTTTTTATTTACTGGGAAATTTTGGCCAAAATTATTCACCGCTCTCGTAAAACGCCCGAGTTATTTCGTGTTAAACGTGAAAAAAATTATTCACCGCACTCATATCGCGCCCGAACTATGACGTGATGAACGTAAAATCTTTTTTTGTTTTTGATATAATGGGTAATTTTGGCCAAAATTATTCACCGCACTCATATAGCGCCCGAGTTATGACGTGTTGAACGTGAAAACTTTTGTTTTTTTTTTTTTTTTATATCCTGGGTAATTTTGGCCAAAATTATTCACCGCACTCATAAAGCGCCCGAGTTATTACGTGTTGAACGTGAAAACTTTTTTTTTTTGTTTTTTGGTATATACTGGGAAATTTTGGCCTAAATTATTCACCGCTCTCGTATAGCACCCGAGTTATTACGTGTTGAACGTGAAAACTTTTTTTTTTTTTTTTTATATACTGGGAAATTTTGGCCAAAATTATTCACCGCACTCGTATAGCGCCCGAGTTATGTCGTGTTGAACGTGAAAACTTTTGTTTTTTTTTTTTTTTATATCCTGGGTAATTTTGGCCAAAATTATTCACCGCACTCATATAGCGCCCGAGTTATGACGTGTTGAACGTGAAAACTTTTTTTTTTTTTTTTTTATATACTGGGAAATTTTGTCCAAAATTATTCACCGCACTCATATAGCGCCCGAGTTATGACGTGTTGAACGTGAAAACTTTTTTTTTTTTTTTATATACTGGGAAATTTTGGCCAAAATTATTCACCGCACTCATATAGCGCCCGAGTTATGACGTGTTGAACGTGAAAACTTTTTTTTTTTTTTTTTTTTTATATACTGGGAAATTTTGGCCAAAATTATTCGCCGCACTCGTATAGCTCCCGAGTTATGACGTGTTGAACGTGAAAACTTTTTTTTTTTTTTTTTTATATACTGGGAAATTTTGTCCAAAATTATTCACCGCACTCATATAGCGCCCGAGTTATGACGTGTTGAACGTGAAAACTTTTTTTTTTTTTTTATATACTGGGAAATTTTGGCCAAAATTATTCACCGCACTCATATAGCGCCCGAGTTATGACGTGTTGAACGTGAAAACTTTTTTTTTTTTTTTTTTTTTATATCCTGGGTAATTTTGGCCAAAATTATTCACCGCACTCATAAAGCGCCCGAGTTATTACGTGTTGAACGTGAAAACTTTTTTTTTTTGTTTTTTGGTATATACTGGGAAATTTTGGCCTAAATTATTCACCGCTCTCGTATAGCGCCCGAGTTATGTCGTGTTGAACGTGAAAACTTTTGTTTTTTTTTTTTTTTATATCCTGGGTAATTTTGGCCAAAATTATTCACCGCACTCATATAGCGCCCGAGTTATGACGTGTTGAACGTGAAAACTTTTTTTTTTTTTTTATATACTGGGAAATTTTGGCCAAAATTATTCACCGCACTCATATAGCGCCCGAGTTATGACGTGTTGAACGTGAAAACTTTTTTTTTTTTTTTTTTTTTATATACTGGGAAATTTTGGCCAAAATTACTCACCGCACTCGTATAGCGCCCGAGTTATGACGTGTTGAACGTGAAAACTTTTTTTTTTTTTTATATACTGGGAAATTTTGGCCAAAATTATTCACCGCACTCATATAGCGCCCGAGTTATGACGTGTTGAACGTGAAGACTTTTGGTTAATTTTTTTATATACTGGGAAATTTTGGCCAAAATTATTCACCGCGTTCGTATAGCGCCCGAGTTATTACGTGTTGAACGTGAAAACTTTTTTTTTTTTTTTTTTATATACTGGGAAATTTTGGCCAAAATTATTCGCCGCACTCGTATAGCTCCCGAGTTATTACGTGTTGAACGTGAAAACTTTTTTTTTTTGTTTTGATATACTGGGAAATTTTGGCCTAAATTATTCACCGCTCTCGTAAAGCGCCCGAGTTATTACGTGTTAAACGTGAAAACTTTTTTTTTTTTTTTTTTTTATATACTGGGAAATTTTGGCCAAAATTATTCACCGCACACGTATAGCGCCCGAGTTATGACGTGTTGAACGTGAAAACTTTTTTTTTTTTTTTTATATACTGTGAAATTTTTGCCAAAATTATTCGCCGCACTCGTAAAGCTCCCGAGCTATGACGTGTTGAACGTGAAAACTTTTTTTTTTTGTTTTGATATACTGGGAAATTTTGGCCTAAATTATTCACCGCTCTCGTAAAGGGCCCGAGTTATTACGTGTTAAACGTGAAAACTTTTTTTTTTTTTTTTTTGTTATATACTGGGAAATTTTGGCCAAAATTACTCACCGCACTCGTATAGCGCCCGAGTTATGACGTGTTGAACGTGAAAACTTTTTTTTTTTTTTTATATACTGGGAAATTTTGGCCAAAATTATTCACCGCACTCATATAGCGCCCGAGTTATGACGTGTTGAACGTGAAAACTTTTGGTTTATTTTTTTATATACTGGGAAATTTTGGCCAAAATTATTCACCGCGTTCGTAAAGCGCCCGAGTTATTACGTGTTGAACGTGAAAACTTTTTTTTTTTTTTTTATATACTGGGAAATTTTGGCCAAAATTTTTCACCGCACCCATATAGAGTTATGACGTGTTGAACGTGAAAACTTTTTTTTTTTTTTTTTATTTACTGGGAAATTTTGGACAAAATTATTCACCGCACTCATATCGCGCCCGAACTATGACGTGATGAACGTAAAATCTTTTTTTTTTTTGTATATAATGGGTAATTTTGTCCAAAATTATTCACCGCACTCATATAGCGCCCGAGTTATGACGTGTTGAACGTGAAAACTTTTGGTTTTTTTTTTATATGCTGGGAAATTTTGGCCAAAATTATTCACCGCACTCGTATAGCGCCCGAGTTATGACGTGTTGAACGTGAAAACTTTTGGTTTTTGTTTTTTGTTATATACTGGGAAATTTTGGCCAAAATTATTCACCGCGTTCGTATAGCGCCCGAGTTATGACGTGTTGAACGTGAAAACTTTTGGTTTTTTTTTTTGTATATAATGGGAAATTTTGGCCAAAATTATTCACCGCGTTCGTATAGCGCCCGAGTTATGACGTGTTGAACGTGAAAATTTTTTTTTGTTTTTTTTTTTATATACTGGGAAATTTTGGCCAAAATTATTCACCGCACTCGTATAGCGCCCGAGTTATGACGTGTTGAACGTGAAAACTTTTTTTTTTTTTTTTGATATAATGGGAAATTTTGGCCAAAATTTTTCACCGCACTCGTATAGCGCCCGAGTTATGACGTGTTGAACGTGAAAACTTTTGGTTTTTTTTTTATATACTGGGAAATTTTGGCCAAAATTATTCGCCGCACTCGTATAGCTCCCGAGCTATGACGTGTTGAACGTTAAAACTTTTTTTTTTGTTTTGATATATTGGGAAATTTTGGCCGAAATTATTCACCGCTCTCGTAAAGCGCCCGACTTATTACGTGTTAAACGTGAAAACTTTTTTTTTTTTTTTTTTTTTATATACTGGGAAATTTTGGCCAAAATTTTTTGCCGCACTCGTATAGCTCCCGAGCTATGACGTGTTAAACGTGAAAACTTTTTTTTTTTTGTTTTGATCTACTGGGAAATTTTGGCCTAAATTATTCACCGCTCTCGTATAGGCCCGAGTTATTACGTGTTGAACGTGAAAACTTTTTTTTTTTTTTATATACTGGGAAATTTTGGCCAAAATTATTCACCGCTCTCGTAAAACGCCCGAGTTATTACGTGTTAAACGTGAAAACTTTTTTTTTTTTTTATATACTGGGAAATTTTGGCCAAAATTATTCACCGCACTCATATAGCGCCCGAGTTATTACGTGTTGAACGTGAAAACTTTTTTTTTTTTGTTTTGATATACTGGGAAATTTTGGCCTAAATTATTCACCGCTCTCGTATAGCGCCCGAGTTATGACGTGTTGAACGTGAAAACTTTTGGTTTTTTTTTTTATTTACTGGGAAATTTTGGCCAAAATTATTCACCGCGTTCGTATAGCGCACGAGTTATTACGTGTTGAACGTGAAAACTTTTTTTTTTTTGTTTTGATATACTGGGAAATTTTGGCCAAAATTATTCGCCGCACTCGAATAGCGCCCGAGTTATGACGTGTTGAACGTGAAAACTTTTTTTTTTTTTTTTTTTTATATACTGGGAAATTTTGGCCAAAATTATTCACCGCACTCATATAGCGCCCGAGTTATGACGTGTTGAACGTGAAAACTTTTGGTTTATTTTTTTATATACTGGGAAATTTTGGCCAAAATTATTCACCGCGTTCGTATAGCGCCCGAGTTATTACGTGTTGAACGTGAAAACTTTTTTTTTTTTTTTTTACATACTGGGAAATTTTGGCCAAAATTATTCGCCGCACTCGTATAGCTCCCGAGTTATTACGTGTTGAACGTGAAAACTTTTTTTTTTTGTTTTGATATACTGGGAAATTTTGGCCTAAATTATTCACCGCTCTCGTATAGCGCCCGAGTTATTACGTGTTAAACGTGAAAACTTTTTTTTTTTTTTTTTTTATATACTGGGAAATTTTGGCCAAAATTATTCACCGCACTCGTATAGCGCCCGAGTTATGACGTGTTGAACGTGAAAACTTTTTTTTTTTTTTTATATACTGGGAAATTTTGGCCAAAATTATTCGCCGCACTCGTATAGCTCCCGAGCTATGACGTGTTGAACGTGAAAACTTTTTTTTTTTGTTTTGATATACTGGGAAATTTTGGCCTAAATTATTCACCGCTCTCGTAAAGGGCCCGAGTTATTACGTGTTAAACGTGAAAACTTTTTTTTTTTTTTTTTATATACTGGGAAATTTTGGCCAAAATTACTCACCGCACTCGTATAGCGCCCGAGTTATGACGTGTTGAACGTGAAAACTTTTGGTTTTTGTTTTTTGTTATATACTGGGAAATTTTGGCCAAAATTATTCACCGCACTCATATAGCGCCCGAGTTATGACGTGTTGAACGTGAAAACTTTTGTTTTTTTTTTTTATATACTAGGAAATTTTGGCCAAAATTATTCACCGCGTTCGTATAGCGCCCGAGTTATAACGTGTTGAACGTGAAAACTTTTTTTTTTTTTTTTATATAATGGGAAATTTTGGCCAAAATTATTCACCGCACTCGTATAGCGCCCGAGTTATGACGTGTTGAACGTGAAAACTTTTTTTTTTTTTTTTATATCTTGGGTAATTTTGTCCAAAATTATTCACCGCACTCATATAGCGCTCGAGTTATGACGTGTTGAACGTGAAAACTTTTGTTTTTTTTTTTTTTTATATACTGGGAAATTTTGTCCAAAATTATTCGCCGCACTCGTATAGCTCCCGAGCTATGACGTGTTGAACGTGAAAACTTTTGTTTTTTTGTTTTGATATACTGGGAAATTTTGGCCAAAATTATTCACCGCTCTCGTATAGCGCCAGAGTTATTACGTGTTGAACGTGAAAACTTTTTTTTTTTTTTTTTAAAATACTGAGAAATTTTGGCCAAAATTATTCACCGCACTCGAAAAAATTATAGCGCCCGAGTTATGACGTGGTGAACGTGAAAACTTTTGTATTTTTTTTTTTTTATATCCTGGGAAATTTTGGACAAAATTATTCACCGCACTCATATCCCGCCCGAACTATGACGTGATGAACATAAAATCTTTATTTGTTTTTGATATAATGGGTAATTTTGGCCAAAATTATTCACCGCACTCATATAGCGCCCGAGTTATGACGTGTTGAACGTGAAAACTTTTTTTTTTTTTTGATATAATGGGAAATTTTGGCCAAAATTATTCACCGCACTCGTATAGCGCCCGAGTTATGACGTGTTGAACGTGAAAACTTTTGTTTTTTTTTTTTTTTATATCCTGGGTAATTTTGGCCAAAATTATTCACCGCACTCATATAGCGCCCGAGTTATGACGTGTTAAACGTGAAAACTTATTTTTTTTTGTTTTGATATACTAGGAAATTTTGGCCTAAATTATTCACCGCTCTCGTAAAGCGCCCGAGTTATTACGTGTTAAACGTGAAAACTTTTTTTTTTTTTTTTTTTATATACTGGGAAATTTTGGCCAAAATTATTCACCGCGTTCGTATAGCGCCCGAGTTATGACGTGTTGAACGTGAAAACTTTTTTTTTTTTTTTTTTTTATATACTGGGAAATTTTGGCCAAAATTATTCACCGCACTCATATAGCGCCCGAGTTATGACGTGTTGAACGTGAAAACTTTTGTTTTTTTTTTTTATATACTGGGAAATTTTGGCCAAAATTATTCACCGCGTTCGTATAGCGCCCGAGTTATAACGTGTTGAACGTGAAAACTTTTTTTTTTTTTTTTTATATTTACTGGGAAATTTTGGCCAAAATTATTCGCCGCACTCGTATAGCTCCCGAGCTATGACGTGTTGAACGTGAAAACTTTTTTTTTTTGTTTTGATATACTGGGAAATTTTGGCCTAAATTATTCACCGCTCTCGTATAGCGCCCGAGTTATGACGTGTTGAACGTGAAAACTTTTGTTTTTTTTTTTTTTTTATACCCTGGGAAATTTTGGACAAAATTATTCACCGCACTCATATCCCGCCCGAACTATGACGTGATGAACATAAAATCTTTATTTGTTTTTGATATAATGGGTAATTTTGGCCAAAATTATTCACCGCACTCATATAGCGCCCGAGTTATGACGTGTTGAACGTGAAAACTTTTTTTTTTTTTATATTCTGGGAAATTTTGTCCAAAATTATTCACCGCACTCATATAGCGCCCCAGTTATGACGTGTTGAACGTGAATTTTTTTTTTTTTTTTTATATACCGGGAAATTTTGGCCTAAATTTTTGACCGCTCTCGTATAGCGCCCGAGTTATGACGTGTTGAACGAGAAAACTTTTTTTTTTTTTTTTGTAATAATGGGAAATTTTGGCCAAAATTTTTCACCGCACCCATATAGAGTTATGACGTGTTGAACGTGAAAACTTTTGTTTTTTTTTTTTTTATTTACTGGGAAATTTTGGACAAAATTATTCACCGCACTCATATCGCGCCCGAACTATGACGTGATGAACGTAAAATCTTTTTTTTTTTGTATATAATGGGTAATTTTGTCCAAAATTATTCACCGCACTCATATAGCGCCCGAGTTATGACGTGTTGAACGTGAAAACTTTTGGTTTTTTTTTTATATGCTGGGAAATTTTGGCCAAAATTATTCACCGCACTCGTATAGCGCCCGAGTTATGACGTGTTGAACGTGAAAACTTTTGGTTTTCGTTTTTTGTTATATACTGGAAAATTTTGGCCAAAATTATTCACCGCACTCATATAGCGCCCGAGTTATGACGTGTTGAACGTGAAAACTTTTTTTTGTTTATTATATACTGGGAAATTTTGGACAAAATTATTCACCGCACTCATATAGCGCCCGAGTTATGACGTGTTGAACGTGAAAACTTTAGTTTTTTTTTTTTTTTTATATCCTGGGTAATTTTGGCCAAAATTATTCACCGCACTCATATAGCGCCCGAGTTATGACGTGTTGAACGTGAAAACTTTTTTTTTTTTTTTTTATATACTGGGAAATTTTGGCCAAAATTATTCGCCGCACTCGTATAGCTCCCGAGCTATGACGTGTTGAACGTGAAAACTTATTTTTTTTTGTTTTGATATACTAGGAAATTATGGCCTAAATTATTCACCGCTCTCGTAAAGCGCCCGAGTTATTACGTGTTAAACGTGAAAACTTTTTTTTTTTTTTTTTTATATACTGGGAAATTTTGGCCAAAATTATTCACCGCACTCATATAGCGCCCGAGTTATGACTTTTTTTTTTTTTTTTTGTAATAATGGGAAATTTTGGTCAAAATTTTTCACCGCACCCATATAGAGTTATGACGTGTTGAACGTGAAAACTTTTGTTTTTTTTTTTTTTATTTACTGGGAAATTTTGGACAAAATTATTCACCGCACTCATATCGCGCCCGATTTATGACGTGATGAACGTAAAATCTTTTTTTTTTTTGTATATAATGGGTAATTTTGTCCAAAATTATTCACCGCACTCATATAGCGCCCGAGTTATGACGTGTTGAACGTGAAAACTTTTGGTTTTTGTTTTTTGTTATATACTGGGAAATTTTGGCCAAAATTATTCACCGCACTCATATAGCGCCCGAGTTATGACGTGTTGAACGTGAAAACTTTTGGTTTTTTTTTTTATATGCTGGGAAATTTTGGCCAAAATTATTCACCGCGTTCGTATAGCGCCCGAACTATGACGTGTTGAACGTGAAAACTTTTTTTTTTTTTTTATTTACTGGGAAATTTTGGACAAAATTATTCACCGCACTCATATCGCGCCCGATTTATGACGTGATGAACGTAAAATCTTTTTTTTTTTTGTATATAATGGGTAATTTTGTCCAAAATTATTCGCCGCACTCGTATAGCTCCCGAGCTATGACGTGTTGAACGTGAAAACTTATTTTTTTTTGTTTTGATATACTAGGAAATTATGGCCTAAATTATTCACCGCTCTCGTATAGCGCCCGAGTTATGACGTGTTGAACGTGAAAACTTTTTTTTTTTTTTTTTTCTTATATACTGGGAAATTTTGGCCAAAATTATTCACCGCACTCATATAGCGCCCGAGTTATGACTTTTTTTTTTTTTTTTTGTAATAATGGGAAATTTTGGTCAAAATTTTTCACCGCACCCATATAGAGTTATGACGTGTTGAACGTGAAAACTTTTGTTTTTTTTTTTTTTATTTACTGGGAAATTTTGGACAAAATTATTCACCGCACTCATATCGCGCCCGATTTATGACGTGATGAACGTAAAATCTTTTTTTTTTTTGTATATAATGGGTAATTTTGTCCAAAATTATTCACCGCACTCATATAGCGCCCGAGTTATGACGTGTTGAACGTGAAAACTTTTGGTTTTTGTTTTTTGTTATATACTGGGAAATTTTGGCCAAAATTATTCACCGCACTCATATAGCGCCCGAGTTATGACGTGTTGAACGTGAAAACTTTTGGTTTTTTTTTTTATATGCTGGGAAATTTTGGCCAAAATTATTCACCGCGTTCGTATAGCGCCCGAACTATGACGTGTTGAACGTGAAAACTTTTTTTTTTTTTTTATATACTGGGAAATTTTGTCCAAAATTATTCACCGCACTCATATAGCGCCCGAGCTATGACGTGTTGAACGTGAAAACTTTTTTTTTTTTTTTTATATACTGGGAAATTTTGTCCAAAATTATTCACCGCACTCATATAGCGCCCGAGTTATGACGTGTTGAACGTGAATTTTTTTTTTTTTTTTTTGATATACTGGGAAATTTTGGCCCAAATTTTTCACCGCTCTCGTATAGTGCCCGAGTTATGATGTGTTGAAAGAGAAATTTTTTTTTTTTTTTTTTGTAATAATGGGAAATTTTGGCCAAAATTTTTCACCGCACTCATATAGCGCCCGAGTTATGACGTGTTGAACGTGAAAACTTTTGTTTTTTTTTTTTTTTTATATCCTGGGAAATTTTGGACAAAATTATTCACCGCACTCGTATAGCGCCCGAGTTATGACGTGTTGAACGTGAAAACTTTTGGTTTTTTTTTTATATATACTGGGAAGTTTTGGCCAAAATTATTCACCGCACTCGGATAGCGCCCGAACTATGACGTGAAGAACGTAAAATCTTTTTTTTTTTTTGTATATAATGGATAATTTTGTCCAAAATTATTCACCACACTCGTATAGCGCCCGAGTTATGACGTGTTGAACGTGAAAACTTTTGGGTTTTGTTTTTTTTGATATAATGGGTAATTTTGGCCAAAATTATTCACCGCACTCGTATAGCGCCCGAGTTATGACGTGTTGAACGTGAAAACTTTTTTTTTTTTTTTATATACTGGGAATTTTTGGCCAAAATTATTCACCGCACTCGTATAGCGCCCGAGTTATGACGTGTTGAACGTGAAAACTTTTGTTTTTTTTTTTTTATATACTGGGAAATTTTGGCCAAAATTATTCACCGCGTTCGTATAGCGCCCGAGTTATGACGTGTTGAACGTGAAAACTTTTTTTTTTTTTTTTTTTATATTCTGGGAAATTTTGGCCAAAATTATTCACCGCACTCGGATAGCGCCCGAACTATGACGTGTTGAACGTGAAAACTTTTGGTTTTTTTTTTTATATGCTGGGAAATTTTGGCCAAAATTATTCACCGAGTTCGTATAACGCCCGAGTTATTACGCGTTGAATTTGAAAATTTTTTTTTTTTTTTTTTTATATACTGGGAAATTTTGGCCAAAATTATTCACCGCACTCGTATAGCGCCCGAGTTATTACGTGTTGAACGTGAAAACTTTTGGTTTTTTTTTTTTTTAATAAAATGGGTAATTTTGGCCAAAATTATTCACCGCACTCATATAGCGCCCGAGTTATGACGTGTTGAACGCGAAAACTTTTGGTTTTTTTTTTTATATACTGGGAAATTTTGGACAAAATTATTCACCGCTCTCGTAAAGCGCCCGAGTTATTACGTGTTAAACGTAAAAACTTTTTTTTTTTTTTTTTTTATACTGGGAAATTTTGGCCAAAATTATTTGCCGCACTCGTATAGCTCCCGAGCTATGACGTGTTGAACGTGAAAACTTTTTTTTTTTTTGTTTTGATATACTGGGAAATTTTGGCCTTAATTATTCACCGCTCTCGTATAGCGCCCGAATTATGACGTGTTGAACGTGAAAACTTTTGTTTTATTTTTTTTTTTATATCCTGGGAAATTTTGGCCAAAATTATTCACCGCACTCATATAGCGCCCGAGTTATGACGTGTTGAACGTGAAAACTTTTTTTTTTTTTTTATATACTGGGAAATTTTGTCCAAAATTATTCACCGCACTCATATAGCGCCTGAGCTATGACCTGTTGAACGTGAATTTTTTTTTTTTTTTTATATACTGGGATATTTTGGCCGAAATTTTTCACCGCTCTCGTATAGCGCCCGAGTTATGACGTGTTGAACGAGAAATTTTTTTTTGTTTTTTTTTTGTAATAATGGGAAATTTTGGCCAATATTTTTCACCGCACTCATATAGCGCCCGAGTTATGACGTGTTGAACGTGAAAACTTTTGTTTATTTTTTTTTTTTATATCCTGGGAAATTTTGGACAAAATTATTCACCGCGTTCGTATAGCGCCCGAGTTATTACGTGTTGAACGTGAAAACTTTTATTTTTTTTTTTTTTATATACTGGGAAATTTTGGCCAAAATTTTTCACCGCACTCATATAGCGCCCGAACTATGACGTGATGAACGTAAAATCTTTTGTTTTTTTTTGTATATAATGGGTAATTTTGTCCAAAATTATTCAGAACACTCGTATAGCGCCCGAATTATGACCTGTTGATTGTGAAAACTTTTTTTTTTTTGTTTTGATATACTGGGAAATTTTGGCCAAAATTATTCACCGCTCTCGTAAAGCGCCCGAGTTATTACGTAATAAACGTGAAAACTTTTTTTTTTTTTATTTTTTATATACTGGGAAATTTTGGGCAAAATTATTCACCGCACTCGTATAGCGCCCGAGTTATGACGTGTTGAACGTGAAAACTTTTGTTTTTTTTTTTTTTTATATACTGGGAAATTTTGGCCAAAATTATTCACCGCACTCGAATAGCGCCCGAGCTATGACGTGTTGTACGTGAAAACTTTTTTTTTTTTTTTATATACTGGGAAATTTTGGCCAAAATTATTCACCGCTCTAGTATCTCGTCCGAGCTATGACGTGTTGAACGAGAAAACTTTTTTTTTTTTTTTTTTTACACTGGGAAATTTTGGTCAAAATTATTCACCGCACTCGTATGGCGCCCGAGCTATGACGTGTTGAACGTGAAAACTTTTTTTTTTTTGTATATACTGGGAAATTTTGGCCAAAATTATTCACCGCACTCGTATGGCGCCCGAGCTATGACGTGTTGAACGTGAAAACTTTTTTTTTTTTGTATATACTGGGAAATTTTGGCCAAAATTATTCACCGCACTCGTATAGCGCCCGAGTTATGACGTGTTGAACGTGAAAACTTTTTATTTGTTTTTTATATATACTGGGAAATTTTGGACAAAATTATTCACCGCACTCATATCGCGCCCGAGTAATGACGTGATGAACGTGAAAACTTTTTTTTTTTTTTTGTATATAATGGGAAATTTTGGTCAAAATTATTCACCGCACTCGTATGGCGCCCGAGCTATGACGTGTTGAACGTGAAAACTTTTTTTTTTTTTGTATATACTGGGAAATTTTGGCCAAAATTATTCACCGCACTCGTATGGCGCCCGAGCTATGACGTGTTGAACGTGAAAACTTTTTTTTTTTTGTATATACTGGGAAATTTTGGCCAAAATTATTCACCGCACTCGTATAGCGCCCAAGTTATGACGTGTTGAACGTGAAAACTTTTTTTTTTTTGTATATACTGGGAAATTTTGGCCAAAATTATTCACCGCACTCGTATGGCGCCCGAGCTATGACGTGTTGAACGTGAAAACTTTTTTTTTTTTTGTATATACTGGGAAATTTTGGCCAAAATTATTCACCGCACTCGTATAGCGCCCGAGCTTTGACGTGTTGAACGTGAAAACTTTTTTTTTTTTGTATATAATGGGAAATTTTGGTCAAAATTATTCACCGCACTCGTATGGCGCCCGAGCTATGACGTGTTGAACGTGAAAACTTTTTTTTTTTTTGTATATACTGGGAAATTTTGGCCAAAATTATTCACCGCACTCGTATGGCGCCCGAGCTATGACGTGTTGAACGTGAAAACTTTTTTTTTTTTGTATATACTGGGAAATTTTGGCCAAAATTATTCACCGCACTCGTATAGCGCCCGAGTTATGACGTGTTGAACGTGAAAACTTTTTATTTGTTTTTTATATATACTGGGAAATTTTGGACAAAATTATTCACCGCACTCATATCGCGCCCGAGTAATGACGTGATGAACGTGAAAACTTTTTTTTTTTTTTTGTATATAATGGGAAATTTTGGTCAAAATTATTCACCGCACTCGTATGGCGCCCGAGCTATGACGTGTTGAACGTGAAAACTTTTTTTTTTTTTGTATATACTGGGAAATTTTGGCCAAAATTATTCACCGCACTCGTATGGCGCCCGAGCTATGACGTGTTGAACGTGAAAACTTTTTTTTTTTTGTATATACTGGGAAATTTTGGCCAAAATTATTCACCGCAGTCGTATAGCGCCCAAGTTATGACGTGTTGAACGTGAAAACTTTTTTTTTTTTGTATATACTGGGAAATTTTGGCCAAAATTATTCACCGCACTCGTATGGCGCCCGAGCTATGACGTGTTGAACGTGAAAACTTTTTTTTTTTTTGTATATACTGGGAAATTTTGGCCAAAATTATTCACCGCACTCGTATAGCGCCCGAGCTTTGACGTGTTGAACGTGAAAACTTTTTTTTTTTTTTATATACTGGGAAATTTTGGCCAAAATTATTCACCGCACTCGTATGGCGCCCGAGCTATGACGTGTTGAACGTGAAAACTTTTTTTTTTTTTGTATATACTGGGAAATTTTGGCCAAAATTATTCACCGCTCTAGTATCTCGTCCGAGCTATGACGTGTTGAACGTGAAAACTTTTGGTTTTTGTTTTTTTTGATATAATGGGTAATTTTGGCCAAAATTATTCACCGCACTCATATAGCGCCCGAACTATGACGTGATGAACGTAAAATCTTTTTTCTTTTTTTTTTTTGTATATAATGGGTAATTTTGTCCAAAATTATTCACAACACTCGTATAGCGCCCGAGTTATGACGTGTTGATTGTGAAAACTTTTTTTTTTTTGTTTTGATATACTGGGAAATTTTGGCCAAAATTATTCACCGCTCTCGTAAAGCGCCCGAGTTATTACGTGTTAAACGTGAAAACTTTTTTTTTTTTTTATTTTTTATATCCTGGGAAATTTCGGACAAAATTATTCATCGTACTCGTATAGCGCCTGAGTTATGACGTGTTGAACGTGAAAACATTTTTTTTTTTTGTATATACTGGGAAATTTTGGCCTAAATTATTCACCGCTCTCGTATCTCGCCCGAGTTATGACGTGTTGAACGTGAAAACTATTTTTTTTTTTTATATACTGGGAAATTTTGGCCAAAATTATTCACCGCACTCGTATAGCGCCCGAGTTATGTCGTCTTGAACGTGAAAACTTTTGGTTTTTGATTTAATGGGTAATTTTGGCCAAAATTATTCACCGCACTCATAAAGCGCCCGAGTTATGACGTGTTGAACGTGAAAACTTTTTTTTTTTTTTTTGTAATAATGGGAAATTTTGGCCAAAATTATTCTCCGCACTCATATAGCGCCCGAGTTATGACGTGTTGAACGTCAAAACTTTTATTTTTTTTTTTTATATTATGGGAAATTTTGGCCAAAATTATTCACCGCACTCGTATAGCGCCTGAGTTATGACGTGTTGAACGTGAAAACTTTTTTTTGATATAATGGGAAATTTTGGCCAAAATTATTCACCGCACTCGTATAGCGCCCGAGTTATGACGTGTTGAACGTGAAAACTTTTGGTTTTTGTTTTTTTTTTGATATAATGGGAAATTTTGTCCAAAACTATTCACCGCACTCGTATAGAGCCCGAGCTATGACGTGTTGAACGTGAAAATTTTTTTTTTTTTTTTATATACTAGAAATTTTGGCCAAAATTATTCACCGCACTCATATAGCGCCCGAGTTATGACGTGTTGAACGTGAAAACTTTTGTTTTTTTATTTTGATATACTGGAAATTTTGGCCAAAATTATTCACCGCACTCGTATAGCGCCCGAGTTATTACGTGTTGAACGTAAAAACTTTTGTTTGTTTTTTTTTTTTTTTTTTTATATAGACAAGGAAATTTTGGCCTAAATTTTTCACCTCTCTCGTATAGCGCCCGAGTTATTACGTGTTGAACGTGAAAACTTTTTTTTTTCTTTTTTTTTATATACTGGGAAATTTTGGCCAAAATTATTCACCGCACTCGTATAGCTCCCGAGTTATGACGTGTTGAACGTGAAAACTTTTGGTTTTTTTTTTTTTTGATATAATGGGTAATTTTGGCCAAAATTATTCACCGCACTCATATACCGCCCGAGTTATTACGTGTTGAACGTGAAAACTTTTGTTTTTTTTTTTTTTTTTTTTTTATATAGACAAGGAAATTTTGGCCTAAATTTTTCACCTCTCTCGTATAGCGCCCGAGTTATTACGTGTTGAACGTGAAAACTTTTTTTTTTTTTTTTTTTATATACTGGGAAATTTTGGCCAAAATTATTCACCGCACTCGTATAGCTCCCGAGTTATTACGTGTTGAACGTGAAAACTTTTTTTTTTCTTTTTTTTTATATACTGGGAAATTTTGGCCAAAATTATTCACCGCACTCGTATAGCGCCCGAGTTATTACGTGTTGAACAAGAAAACTCGTTTTTTTTTTTTGATATAATGGGAAATTTTGGCCAAAATTATTCACCGCTCTCGTATAGCGCCCGAGTTATGACGTGTTGAACGTGAAAGCTTTTTTTTTTTTTTGATATAATGGGAAATTTTGGCCAAAATTATTCACCGCACTCATATAGTGCCCGAGTTATGACGTGCTGACCGTGAAAACTTTTTTTTTTTCTATATACTGGGAAATTTTGGCCTTAATTATTCACCGCTCTCGTAAAGCGCCCGAGTTATGACGTGTTGAACGTGAAAACTTTTGGTTTTTTTTTTTTTTTGATATAATGGGAAATTTTGGCCAAAATTATTCACCGCACTCATATAGCGCCCGAGTTATGACGTGTTGAACGTGAAATTTTTTTTTTTTTTATATCCTGGGAAATTTTGGACAAAATTATTCACCGCACTCATATCGCGCCCGAGTTATTACGTGTTGAACGTGAAAACTTTTGTTTTTTTTTTTTTTTTTTTTTTTTATATAGACAGTTAAATGTTGGCCTTAATTTTTCACCTCTCTCGTATAGCGCCCGAGTTATTACGTGTTGAACGTGAAAACTTTTTTTTTTTTTTATATCCTAGGAAATTTTGGACTTAATTATTCACCGCTCTCGTAAAGCGCCTGAGTTATGACGTGTTGAACGTGAAAGCTTTTTTTTTTCTTTTTTTTTATATACTGGGAAATTTTGGCCAAAATTATTCACCGCACTCATATCGCGCCCGAGTTATGACGTGTTGAACGTGAAAGCTTTTTTTTTTTTTTTATATAATGGGAAATTTTGGCCAAAATTATTCACCGCACTCATATAGCGCCCGAGTTATGACGTGTTGAACGTGAAAACTTTTTTTTTTCTTGATATAATGGGTAATTTTGGCCAAAATTATTCACCGCACTCGTATAGCGCCCGAGCTATGACGTGTTGAACGTGAAAACTTTTGGTTTTTGTTTTTTTTTTGATATAATGGGAAATTTTGTCCAAAATGATTCACCGCACTCGTATTGCGCCCGAGTTATTACGTGTTGAACGTGAAAATTTTTTTTTTTTTTATATACTGGGAAATTTTGGCCAAAATTATTCACGGCGTTCGTATAGCAACCGAGTTATTACGTGTTGAACGTGAAAATTTTTTTTTTTTTTATATACTGGGAAATTTTGGCCAAAATTATTCACCGCACTCATATAGCGCCCGAGTTATGACGTGTTGAACGTGAAAACTTTTTTTTTTCTTGATATAATGGGTAATTTTGGCCAAAATTATTCACCGCACTCATATAGCGCCCGAGTTATGACGCGTTGAACGTGAAAACTTTTGTTTTAATTTTTTTTTTGATATAATGGGAAATTTTGGACAAAATTATTCACCGCACTCGTATAGCAATCGAGTTATTATGTGTTGAACGTGAAAACTTTTTTTTTTTTTTGTAATAATGGGAAATGTTGGCCAAAATTATTCACCGCACTCATATAGCGCCCGAGTTATGACGCGTTGAACGTGAAAACTTTTGTTTTTTTTTTTTTTTGATATAATGGGAAATTTTGGACAAAATTATTCACCGCACTCGTATAGCGCCCGAGTTATTACGTGTTGAACGTGAAATTTTTTTTTTTTTTATATACTGGGAAATTTTGGCCAAAATTATTCACCGCGTTCGTATAGCAATCGAGTTATTATGTGTTGAACGTGAAAACTTTTGGTTTTTGTTTTTTTTTTTGATATAATGGGTAATTTTGGCCAAAATTATTCACCGCACTCGTATAGCGCCCGAGCTATGACGTGTTGAATGTGAAAACTTTTGGTTTTTGTTTTTTTTTTGATATAATGGGAAATTTTGTCCAAAATGATTCACCGCACTCGTATTGCGCCCGAGTTATGACGTGTTGAACGTGAAAACTTATTTTTTTTTTTTTGTAATAATGGGAAATTTTGGCCAAAATTATTCACCGCACTCATATAGCGCCCGAGTTATGACGTGTTGAACGTGAAAACTTTTGTTTTTTTTTTATAAATACTGGGAAATTTTGGCCTTAATTATTCACCTTTCTCGTATAGCGCCCGAGTTATTACGTGTTGAACGTGAAAACTTTTTTTTTTTTTTTTTTATATACTGGGAAATTTCGGCCAAAATTATTCACCGCTCTCGTATAGCGCCCGAGTTATAACGTGTTGAACGTGAAAACTTTTGGTTTTTGTTTTTTTTTTTGATATAATGGGTAATTTTGGCCAAAATTATTCACCGCACTCATATAGCGCCCGAGTTATGACGTGTTGAACGTGAAAACTTTTTTTTTTTATTTATATCCTGGGAAATTTTGGACAAAATTATTCACTGCACTCGTATAGCGCCCGAGTTATGACGTGTTGAACGTGAAAACTTTTGGTTTTTTTTTTTGATATACTGGAAATTTTGGCCAAAATTATTCACCGCACTCGTATAGCGCCCGAGTTATTACGTGTTGAACGTGAAAACTTTTTTTTTGTTTTTTATAAATACTGGGAAATTTTGGCCTAAATTATTCACCTCTCTCGTATAGCGCCCGAGTTATTACGTGTGCAACGTGAAAACTTTTTTTTTTTTTTTTTTATATTCTGGGAAATTTTGGCCAAAATTATTCACCGCTCTCGTATAGCGCCCGAGTTATGACGTGTTGAACGTGAAAACTTTTTTTTTTTTTTATATCCTGGGAAATTTTGGACAAAATTATTCACCGCACTCATATAGCGCCCGAGTTATGACGTGTTGAACGTGAAAACTTTTTTTTTTTTTTGTATATTATGGGAAATTTTGGCCAAAAGTATTCAAGGTACTCGTATAGCGCCCGAGTTATGATGTGTTGAACGTGAAAACTTTTGTTTTTTTTTTTTTTATATATACTGGGAAATTTTGGCCAAAATTATTCACCGCACTCATATAGCGCCCGAGTTATGTCGTGATGAACGTGAAAACTTTTTTTTTTTTTTTTTGTAATAATGGGAAATTTTGGCCAAAATTATTCTCCGCACTCATATAGCGCCCGAGCTTTGACGTGTTGAACGTGAAAACTTTTATTTTTTTTTTTATATTATGGGAAATTTTGGCCAAAATTATTCACCGCACTCGTATAGCGCCCGAGTTATGACGTGTTGAACGTGAAAACTTTTTTTTTTTTTGATATAATGGGAAATTTTGGCCAAAATTATTCACCGCACTCATATAGCGCCCGAGTTATGACGTGTTGAACGTGAAAACTTTTTTTTTTTTTTTTTTAATATACTGGGAATTTTTGGCCAAAATTATTCACCGCACTCGTATAGCGCCCGAGTTATGACGTGTTGAACGTGAAAACTTTTGTTTTCTTTTTTTTTATATACTGGGAAATTTTGGCCAAAATTATTCACCGCACTCGTATAGCGCCCGAGTTATGACGTGTTGAACGTGAAAACTTTTTTTTTTTTATATCCTGGGAAATTTTGGACAAAATTATTCACCGCTCTCGTATAGCGCCCGAGTTATGACGTGTTGAACGTGAAAGCTTTTTTTTTTTTTTTTTGATATACTGGGAAATTTTGGCCAAAATTATTCACCGCACGGATAGTGCCCGAGTTATGACGTGTTGAACGTGAAAACTTTTATTTTTTTTATATCCTGGGAAATTTTGGCCAAAATTATTCACCGCACTCGTATAGCGCCCGAGCTATGATGTGTTGTACGTGAAAACTTTTTTTTTTTATGTATATAATGGGAAATTTTGTCCAAAATTATTCACCGCACTCGTATAGCGCCCGAGCTATGACGTGTTGAACGTGACAACTTTTTTTTTTTTTTGTAATAATGGGAAATTTCAATTTCCAAAATTATTCACCGCACTCATATAGCGCAAGAGTTATGACGTGTTGAATGTGAAAACTTTTTTTTTTATTTTATTTTGTTAAATTTTGGCCAAAATTATTCACCGCACTCGTTAAGAGCCCGAGCTATGACGTGTTGAACGTGAAAACTTTTGGTTTTCTTTTTTATATACTGGGTAATTTTGGCCAAAATTATTCACCGCACTCGTATAGCGCCCGAGTTATGACGTGTTGAACGTGAAAACTTTTTTTTTTATTTTATTTTGTTAAATTTTGGCCAAAATTATTCACCGCACTCGTTAAGAGCCCGAGCTATGACGTGTTGAACGTGAAAACTTTTGGTTTTTTTTTTGTATATACTGGGAAATTTTGGCCAAAATTATTCACCGCAGTCGTATAGCGCCCGAGCTATGACGTGTTGAACGTGAAAACTTTTTTTTTTTATATACTGGGTAATTTTGGCCAAAATTATTCACCGCACTCGTATAGCGCCCGAGTTATGACGTGTTGAACGTGAAAACTTTTTTTTTTTTATATACTGGGAAATTGTGGCCAAAATTATTCACCGCGTTCGTATAGCAACCGAGTTATTACGTGTTGAACGTGAAAACTTTTTTTTTTTTTATATACTGTGAAATTTTGGCCAAAATTATTCAATGCACTCGTATAGCACCCGAGTTTTGATGTGATGAACGTGAAAACTTTTGGTTTTTTTTTTTTTTTGATATAATGGGTAATTTTGACCAAAATTATTCACCGCACACTAATAGCGCCCGAGTTATGACGTGCTGAACGTGAAAACTTTTGTTTTTTTTTTTTTTATATCCTGGGAAATTTTGGACAAAATTATTCACCGCACTCATATCGCGCCCGAGTTATGACGTGTTGAACGTGAAAACTTTTTTTTGTTTTTGTAATAATGGGAAATTTTGGCCAAAATTATTCACCGCTCTCGTATAGCGGCCGAGTTATGACGTGTTGAACGTGAAAACTTTTGGTTTTTTTTTGTAATAATGGGAAATTTTGGCCAAAATTATTCACCGCACTCATATAGCGCCCGAGCTATGACGTGTTGAACGTGAAAACTTTTTTTTTTTTTATATACTGGGTAATTTTGGCCAAAATTATTCACCGCACTCGTATAGCGCCCGAGTTATGACGTGTTGAAAGTGAAAACTTTTTTTTTTTTTTTGTAATGATGGGAAATTTTGGCCAAAATTATTCACCGCACTCATATAGCGCCCGAGTTATGACGCGTTGAACGTGAAAACTTTTTTTTTTTTTTTTTTTTTTATATATACTGGGAAATTTTGGACAAAATTATTCACCGCACTCGTATAGCGCCCGAGTTATTACGTGTTGAACGTGAAAACTTTTTCTTTTTTTTTTATATACTGGGAATTTTTGGCCAAAATTATTCACCGCGTTCGTATAGCAACCGAGTTATTACGTGTTGAACCTGAAAACCTTGTTTTTTTTTTTTTTTATATACTGGGTAATTTTGGCCAAAATTATTCACCGCACTCGTATAGCGCCCGAGTTATGACGTGTTGAAAGTGAAAACTTTTTTTTTTTTTTATGTAATGATGGGAAATTTTGGCCAAAATTATTCACCGCACTCATATAGCGCCCGAGTTATGACGCGTTGAACGTGAAAACTTTTTTTTTCTTTTTTTTTTTTTATATATACTGGGAAATTTTGGACAAAATTATTCACCGCACTCGTATAGCGCCCGAGTTATTACGTGTTGAACGTGAAAACTTTTTCTTTTTTTTTTTTTATATACTGGGAAATTTTGGCCAAAATTATTCACCGCGTTCGTATAGCAACCGAGTTATTACGTGTTGAACGTGAAAACTTTTGGTTTTTTTTTTTTGATATAATGGGTAATTTTGGCCAAAATTATTCACCGCACTCGTATAGCGCCCGAGTTATGACGTGTTTTGGTATTTGTTTTTTTTTTGATATAATGGGAAATTTTGTCCAAAATTATTCATCGCACTCGTATTGCGCCCGAGTTATGACGTGTTGAACGTGAAAACTTTTGTTTGTTTTATTTTTTATATACTGGGAAATTTTTGCCAAAATTATTCATAGAGCCCGAGTTATTACGTGTTGAAAGTGAAAACTTATTTTTTTTTTTTTATACACTGGGAAATTTTGGCCAAAATTATTCACCGCACTCGTATAGCGCCCGAGTTATGACGTGTTGAACGTGAAAACTTTTGTTTTTTTTTTTTTGATATACTGGAAATTTTGGCCAAAATTATTCACCGCACTCGTATAGCGCCCGAGTTATAACGTGTTGAACGTGAAAACTTTTTTTTTTTTTTTTTTTATATATACTGGGAAATTTTGGCCTAAATTATTCACCTCTCTCGTATAGCGCCCGAGTTATTACGTGTTGAACGTGAAAACTTTTTTGTTTTTTTTTTTATATTCTGGGAAATTTTGGCCAAAATTATTCACCGCACTCGTATAGCGCCCGAGTTATGACGTGTTGAACGTGAAAACTTTTGGTTTTTTTTTTTTTTTTGATATAATGGGTAATTTTGGCCAAAATTATTCACCGCACTCATATGGCGCCCGAGTTATGACGTGTTGAACGTGAAATCTTTTTTTTTTTTTATATCCTGGGAAATTTTGGACAAAATTATTCACCGCACTCATATAGCGCATGAGTTATGACGTGCTGAACGTGAAAACTTTTGGTTTTTTTTTTGTATATACTGGGAAATTTTGGCCAAAATTATTCACCGCACTCGTATAGCGCCCGAGCTATGACGTGTTGAACGTGAAAACTTTTTTTTTTTTATATATTGGGTAATATTGGCCAAAATTATTCACCGCACTCGTATAGCGCCCGAGTTATGACGTGCTGAACGTGAAAACTTTTTTTTTTGTTTTTTGTAATAATGGGAAATTTTGGCCAAAATTATTCACCGCACTCATATAGCGCCCGAGGTATGACGTGTTGAACGTGAAAACTTTTGTTTGTTTTATTTTTTATATACTGGGAAATTTTTGCCAAAATTATTCATAGAGCCCGAGTTATTACGTGTTGAAAGTGAAAACTTATTTTTTTTTTTTATATACTGGGAAATTTTGGCCTAAATTATTCACCGCTCTCGTATAGCGCCCGAGTTATGACGTGTTGAACGTGAAAACTTTTTTTTTTTTTTTATTTTGTTATAATGGGAAATTTTGGCCAAAATTATTCACCGCACTCAAATAGCGCCCGAGCTATGACGTGTTGAACGTGAAAACTTTTTTTTTTTATATACTGGGTAATATTGGCCAAAATTATTCACCGCACTCGTATAGCGCCCGAGTTATGACGTGCTGAACGTGAAAACTTTTTTTTTTTATATACATGGAAATTTTGGCCAAAATTATTCACCGCGTTCGTATAGCAACCGAGTTATTACGTGTTGAACGTGAAAACTTTTTTTTTTTTTTTGTAATAATGGGAAATTTTGGCCAAAATTATTCACCGCACTCATATAGCGCATGAGTTATGACGTGTTGAACGTGAAAACTTTTGGTTTTTTTTTTGTAATAATGGGAAATTTTGGCCAAAATTATTCACCGCACTCATATAGCGCCCGAGTTATGACGTGTTGAACGTGAAAACTTTTGTTTTTTTTATTTTTTATATACTGCGAAATTTTTGCCAAAATTATTCATAGCGCCCGAGTTATTACGTGTTGAAAGTGAAAACTTATTTTTTTTTTTTTATATACTGGGAAATTTTGGACAAAATTATTCACCGCTCTCGTATAGCGCCCGAGTTATTACGTGTTGAACGTGAAATTTTTTTTTTTTTTTTTTGATATACTGGGAAATTTTGGCCCAAATTATTCACCGCTCTCGTATAGCGCCCGAGTTATGACGTGTTGAACGTGAAAACTTTTTTTTTTTTTTTATTTTGTTATAATGGGAAATTTTGGACAAAATTATTCACCGCACTCAAATAGCGCCCGAGCTATGACGTGTTGAACGTGAAAACTTTTGTTTGTTTTATTTTTTATATACTGGGAAATTTTTGCCAAAATTATTCATAGAGCCCGAGTTATTACGTGTTGAAAGTGAAAACTTATTTTTTTTTTTTTATACACTGGGAAATTTTGGCCAAAATTATTCACCGCTCTCGTATAGCGCCCGAGTTATTACGTGTTGAACGTGAAATTTTTTTTTTTTTTTTTTGATATACTGGGAAATTTTGGCCTAAATTATTCACCGCTCTCGTATAGCGCCCGAGCTATGACGTGTTGAACGTGAAACTTTTTTTTTTTTTTTGTAATAATGGGAAATTTTGGCCAAAATTATTCACCGCACTCATATAGCGCCCGAGGTATGACGTGTTGAACGTGAAAACTTTTGTTTTTTTTATTTTTTATATACTGGGAAATTTTTGCCAAAATTATTCATAGCGCCCGAGTTATTACGTGTTGAAAGTGAAAACTTATTTTTTTTTTTTTATATACTGGGAAATTTTGACCTAAATTATTCACCGCTCTCGTATAGCGCCCGAGTTATGACGTGTTGAACGTGAAAACTTTTTTTTTTTTTTTATTTTGTTATAATGGGAAATTTTGGACAAAATTATTCACCGCACTCAAATAGCGCCCGAGCTATGACGTGTTGAACGTGAAAACTTTTGTTTGTTTTATTTTTTATATACTGGGAAATTTTTGCCAAAATTATTCATAGAGCCCGAGTTATTACGTGTTGAAAGTGAAAACTTATTTTTTTTTTTTTATACACTGGGAAATTTTGGCCAAAATTATTCACCGCTCTCGTATAGCGCCCGAGTTATTACGTGTTGAACGTGAAATTTTTTTTTTTTTTTTGATATACTGGGAAATTTTGGCCTAAATTATTCACCGCTCTCGTATAGCGCCCGAGCTATGACGTGTTGAACGTGAAACTTTTTTTTTTTTTTTGTAATAATGGGAAATTTTGGCCAAAATTATTCACCGCACTCATATAGCGCCCGAGGTATGACGTGTTGAACGTGAAAACTTTTGTTTTTTTTATTTTTTATATACTGGGAAATTTTTGCCAAAATTATTCATAGCGCCCGAGTTATTACGTGTTGAAAGTGAAAACTTATTTTTTTTTTTTTATATACTGGGAAATTTTGACCTAAATTATTCACCGCTCTCGTATAGCGCCCGAGTTATTACGTGTTGAACGTGAATTTTTTTTTTTTTTTTTTTGATATACTGGGAAATTTTGGCCTAAATTATTCACCGCTCTCGTATAGCGCCCGAGTTATGACGTGTTGAACGTGAAAACTTTTTTTTTTTTTTTATTTTGTTATAATGGGAAATTTTGGCCAAAATTATTCACCGCACTCAAATAGCGCCCGAGCTATGACGTGTTGAACGTGAAAACTTTTTTTTTTTATATACTGGGTAATATTGGCCAAAATTATTCACCGCACTCGTATAGCGCCCGAGTTATGACGTGTTGAACGTGAAAACTTTTTTTTTTTATATACATGGAAATTTTGGCCAAAATTATTCACCGCGTTCGTATAGCAACCGAGTTATTACGTGTTGAACGTGAAAACTTTTTTTTTTTTTTTGTAATTATGGGAAATTTTGGCCAAAATTATTCACCGCACTCATATAGCGCATGAGTTATGACGTGTTGAACGTGAAAACTTTTGGTTTTTTTTTTGTATATACTGGGAAATTTTGGCCAAAATTATTCACCGCACTCATATAGCGCCCGAGTTATGACGTGTTGAACGTGAAAACTTTTGTTAGTTTTTGTTTTTTATATCCTGGGAAATTTTGGACAAAAGTATTCACCGCACTCATATCGCGCCCGAGTTATGACGTGTTGAACGTAAAAACTTTTTTTTTTTTTATGCACGCACTCGTATAGCGCCCGAGCTATGACGTGTTGAACGTGACAACTTTTTTTTTTTTTTTGTAATAATGGGAAATTTTGGCCAAAATTATTCACCGCACTCATATAGCGCCCGAGTTATGACGTGTTGAACGTGAAAACTTTTGTTTTTTTTATTTTTTATATACTGCGAAATTTTTGCCAAAATTATTCATAGCGCCCGAGTTATTACGTGTTGAAAGTGAAAACTTATTTTTTTTTTTTTATATACTGGGAAATTTTGGCCTAAATTATTCACCGCTCTCGTATAGCGCCCGAGTTATTACTTAATGAACGTGAAATTTTTTTTTTTTTTTTTTTGATATACTGTGAAATTTTGGCCTAAATTATTCACCGCTCTCGTATAGCGCCCGAGTTATGACGTGTTGAACGTGAAAACTTTTTTTTTTTTTTTTTATTTTGTTATAATGGGAAATTTTGGCCAAAATTATTCACCGCACTCAAATAGCGCCCGAGCTATGACGTGTTGAACGTGAAAACTTTTGTTTTTTTTATTTTTTATATACTGGGAAATTTTTGCCAAAATTATTCATAGAGCCCGAGTTATTACGTGTTGAAAGTGACAACTTTTTTTTTTTTTTTATATACTGGGAAATTTTGGCCAAAATTATTCACCGCACTCGTATAGCGCCCGAGTAACGACGTGTTGAACGTGAAAACTTTTCTTTTTTTTTTTGATATACTGGGAAATTTTGGCCAAAATTATTCACCGCACTCGTATAGCGCCCGAGTTATTACGTGTTGAACGTGAAAACTTTTTCTTTTTGTTTTATATACTGGGAAATTTTGGCCAAAATTATTCACCGCGTTCGTATAGCAACCGAGTTATTACGTGTTGAACGTGAAAACTTTTGGTTTTTTTTTTTTGATATAATGGGTAATTTTGGCCAAAATTATTCACCGCACTCGTATAGCGCCCGAGCTATGACGTGTTTTGGTATTTGTTTTTTTTTTGATATTATGGGAAATTTTGTCCAAAATTATTCATCGCATTCGTAATGCGCCCGAGTTATGACGTGTTGAACGTGAAAACTTTTTTTTTTGTTTTGTAATAATGGGAAATTTTGGCCAAAATTATTCACCGCACTCATATAGCGCCCGAGTTATGACGTGTTGAACGTGAAAACTTTTGTTTTTTTTATATACTGGGAAATTTTGGACAAAATTATTCACCGCACTCGTATAGCGCCCGAGTTATGACGTGTTGAACGTGAAAACTTTTGTTTTTTTTTTTTGATATACTGGAAATTTTGGCCAAAATTATTCACCGCACTCGTATAGCGCCCGAGTTATTACGTGTTGAACGTGAAAACTTTTTTTTTTTTTTTTATATATACTGGGAAATTTTGGCCTAAATTATTCACCTCTCTCGTATAGCGCCCGAGTTATTACGTGTTGAACGTGAAATCTTTTTTTTTTTTATATCCTGGGAAATTTTGGACAAAATTATTCACCGCACTCATATAGCGCATGAGTTATGACGTGTTGATCGTGAAAACTTTTGGTTTTTTTTTTTGTATATACTGGGAAATTTTGGCCAAAATTATTCACCGCACTCGTATAGCGCCCGAGCTATGACGTGTTGAACGTGAAAACTTTTTTTTTTTATATACTGGGTAATATTGGCCAAAATTATTCACCGCACTCGTATAGCGCCCGAGTTATGACGTGTTTTGGTATTTGTTTTTTTTTTGATATAATGGGAAATTTTGTCCAAAATTATTCATCGCACTCGTATTGCGCCCGAGTTATGACGTGTTGAACGTGAAAACTTTTTTTTTTTTTTTGTAATAATGGGAAATTTTGGCCAAAATTATTCACCGCACTCGTATAGCGCCCGAGCTATGACGTGTTGAACGTGAAAACTTTTTTTTTTTATATACTGGGTAATATTGGCCAAAATTATTCACCGCACTCGTATAGCGCCCGAGTTATGACGTGTTTTGGTATTTGTTTTTTTTTTGATATAATGGGAAATTTTGTCCAAAATTATTCACCGCACTCGTATAGCGCCCGAGTTATGACGTGCTGAACGTGAAAACTTTTTTTTTTTATATACATGGAAATTTTGGCCAAAATTATTCACCGCGTTCGTATAGCAACCGAGTTATTACGTGTTGAACGTGAAAACTTTTTTTTTTTTTTGTAATAATGGGAAATTTTGGCCAAAATTATTCACCGCACTCATATAGCGCCCGAGTTATGACGTGTTGAACGTGAAAACTTTTGTTAGTTTTTGTTTTTTATATCCTGGGAAATTTTGGACAAAATTATTCACCGCACTCATATCGCGACCGAGTTATGACGTGTTGAACGTAAAAACTTTTTTTTTTTTTATGCACGCACTCGTATAGCGCCCGAGCTATGACGTGTTGAACGTGACAACTTTTTTTTTTTTTTTGTAATAATGGGAAATTTTGGCCAAAATTATTCACCGCACTCATATAGCGCCCGAGTTATGACGTGTTGAACGTGAAAACTTTTGTTAGTTTTTGTTTTTTATATCCTGGGAAATTTTGGACAAAATTATTCACCGCACTCATATCGCGCCCGAGTTATGACGTGTTGAACGTGAAAACTTTTTTTTTTTTTTTATATATATACTTGGAAATTTTGGCCAAAATTATTCACCGCACTCATAAAGTGCCCGAGTTATGACGTGCTGAACGTGAAAACTTTTTTTTTTTTTTTTTTGTATATACTGGGAAATTTTGCCCAAAATTATTCACCGCACTCGTATGGCGCCCGAGCTATAACGTGTTGAACGTGAAAACTTTTGTTAGTTTTTGTTTTTTATATCCTGGGAAATTTTGGACAAAATTATTCACCGCACTCATATAGCGCCCGAGTTATGACGTGTTGAATGTGAAAACTTTTTTTTTTTTTTGATATACTGGGAAATTTTGGCCAAAATTATTCACCGCACTCGTAAAGAGCCCGAGCTATAACGTGTTGAACGAGAAAACTTTTTTTTTTTTTTTTATATACTGGGAAATTTTGGCCAAAATTATTCACCGCACTCGTATGGCGCCCGAGCTATAACGTGTTGAACGTGAAAACTTTTATATTTTTTATATCCTGGGAAATTTTGGACAAAATTATTCACCGCACTCATATAGCGCCCGAGTTATGACGTGTTGAATGTGAAAATTTTTTTTTATTTTTTATATATATACTTGGAAATTTTGGCCAAAATTATTCACCGCACTCATAAAGTGCCCGAGTTATGACGTGCTGAACGTGAAAACTTTTTTTTTTTTTTTTTTGTATATACTGGGAAATTTTGGCCAAAATTATTCACCGCACTCGTATGGCGCCCGAGCTATAACGTGTTGAACGTGAAAACTTTTGTTAGTTTTTGTTTTTTATATCCTGGGAAATTTTGGACAAAATTATTCACCGCACTCATATAGCGCCCGAGTTATGACGTGTTGAATGTGAAAACTTTTTTTTTTTTTTGATATACTGGGAAATTTTGGCCAAAATTATTCACCGCACTCGTAAAGAGCCCGAGCTATAACGTGTTGAACGAGAAAACTTTTTTTTTTTTTTTTATATACTGGGAAATTTTGGCCAAAATTATTCACCGCACTCGTATGGCGCCCGAGCTATAACGTGTTGAACGTGAAAACTTTTATATTTTTTATATCCTGGGAAATTTTGGACAAAATTATTCACCGCACTCATATAGCGCCCGAGTTATGACGTGTTGAATGTGAAAACTTTTTTTTTTTTTTTGATATACTGGGAAATTTTGGCCAAAATTATTCACCGCACTCGTAAAGAGCCCGAGCTATAACGTGTTGAACGAGAAAACTTTTTTTTTTTTTTTTATATACTGGGAAATTTTTGCCAATATTATTCACCGCACTCGTATAGCGCCCGAGTAATTACGTGTTGAAAGTGAAAACTTATTTTTTTTTTTTTATATACTGGGAAATTTTGGCCTAAATTATTCACCGCTCTCGTATAGCGCCCGAGTTATTACGTGTTGAACGTGAAATTTTTTTTTTTTTTTTTTGATATACTGGGAAATTTTGGCCTAAATTATTCACCGCTCTCGTATAGCGCCCGAGTTATGACGTGTTGAACGTGAAAACTTTTTTTTTTTTTTTATTTTGTTATAATGGGAAATTTTGGCCAAAATAATTCACCGCACTCAAATAGCGCCCGAGCTATGACGTGTTGAACGTGAAAACTTTTGTTTTTTTATTTTTTATAAACTGGGAAATTTTTGCCAAAATTATTCATAGCGCCCGAGTTATTACGTGTTGAAAGTGAAAACTTTTTTTTTTTTTTATATACTGGGAAATTTTGGCCAAAATTATTCACCGCACTCGTATAGCGCCCGAGTAACGACGTGTTGAACGTGAAAACATTTCTTTTTTTTTTTGATATAATGGGAAATTTTGGCCAAAATTATTCACCGCACTCGTAAAGCGCCCGAGCTATGACGTGTTGAACGTGAAAACTTTTGGTCTTTTTTATTGTATATAATGGGAAATTTTGGCCAAAATTATTCACCGCACTCGTATAGCGCCCGAGCTATGACGTGTGGAACGTGAAAACTTTTGTTTATATACTGGGAAATTTTGGCCAAAATTACTCACCGCTCTCGTATAGCGCCCGAGTTATTATGTGTTGAACGTGAAAACTTTTTTTTTTTTTATATACTGGGAAATTTTGGCCAAAATTATTCACCGCACTCGTATAGCGCCCGAGTTACGACGTGTTGAACGTGAAAACTTTTCTTTTTTTTTTTTGATATAATGGGAAATTTTGGCCAAAATTATTCACCGCACTCGAAAAGCGCCCGAGCTATGACGTGTTGAACGTGAAAACTTTTGGTCTTTTTTATTGTATATAATGGGAAATTTTGGCCAAAATTATTCACCGCACTCGTATAGCGCCCGAGCTATGACGTGTTGAACGTGAAAACTTTTATTTTTTTTATATGTACTGGGAAATTTTGGACAAAATTATTCACCGCACTCGTATAGCGCCCGAGCTATGACGTGTTGAACGTGAAAACTTTTGGGTTTTTTTTTTTTTTGTATGTAATGGGAAATTTTGGCCAAAATTATTCACCGCACTCGTATAGCGCCCGAGTTATGACGTGTTGAACGTGAAACCTTTTGGTTTTTGTTTTTTTTTGATATAGTGGGTTATTTTGGCCAAAATTATTCACCGCACTCATATAGCGCCCGAGTTATGATGTGTTAAACGTGAAAACTTTTTTTTTTTTTTGTATATACTGGGAAATTTTGGCCTAAATTATTCACCGCACTCATATAGCGCCCGAGTTATGACGTGTTGAACGTGAAAACTTTTGTTTTTTTTTTTTTTTTTATATACTGGGAAATTTTGCCCAAAATTATTCACCGCACTCATATAGCGCCCGAGCTATGACGTGCTGAACTTAAAAACTTTTTTTTTTTTTTTATACACTGGGAAATTTTGACCAAAATTATTCACCGCACTCATATATCGCCCGAGCTATGACGTGTTGAACGTAAAAACTTTTTTTTTTTTTTTTTGTATGTAAAGGGAAATTTTGGCCAAAATTATTCACCGCACTCATATAGCGCCCGAGCTATGACGTGTTGAACGTGAAAACTTTTTTATTTTTTTGTACTGGGAAATTTTGGCCAAAATTATTCACCGCACTCGGATAACGCCCGAGTTATGACCTGTTGAACGTGAAATCTTTTGGGTTTTTTTTTTTTTTTATATACTGGGAAATTTTGGCCAAAATTATTCACCGCACTCATATAGCGCAAAATTATGACGTGCTGAACGTGAAAACTTTTTTTTTTTTTTATATATACTGGGAAATTTTGTCCAAAATTATTCACCGCACTCATATAGCGCCCGAGCTATGACGTGCTGAACTTAAAAATTTTTTTTTTATATACTGGGTCATTTTGTCCAAAATTATTCACCGCACTCATAGAGCGCCCGAGCTATATCGTGTTGAACGTGAAAACTTTTTTTTTTTTATACACTGGGAAATTTTGGCCAAAATTATTCACCGCACTCATATAGCGCCCGAGCTATGACGTGTGGAACGTGAAAACTTTTTTTTATATACTGGGAAATTTTGGCCAAAATTATTCACCGCACTCATAGAGCTCCCCAGTTATGACGATTTGAACGTGAAAACTTTTTTTTATATACTGGGAAATTTTGTCCAAAATATTCAACGCACTCATATAGCGCCCGAGCTATGACGTGTTGAACGTGAAAACTTTTTTTTTTTTTATACACTGGGAAATTTTGGCCAAAATGATTCACCGCACTCATATAGCGCCCGTGTGGAACGTGAAAACTTTTTTTTATATACTGGGAAATTTTGGCCAAAATTATTCACCGCACTCGTATAGCGCCCGAGTTATGACGTGTTGAACGTGAAAACTTTTGGTTTTTTTTTTTTTTGATATAATGGGTAATTTTGGCCAAAATTATTCACCGCACTCATATGGCGCCCGAGTTATGACGTGTTGAACGTGAAATCTTTTTTTTTTTTTATATCCTGGGAAATTTTGGACAAAATTATTCACCGCACTCATATAGCGCATGAGTTATGACGTGTTGAACGTGAAAACTTTTGGTTTTTTTTTTTGTATATACTGGGAAATTTTGGCCAAAATTATTCACCGCACTCGTATAGCGCCCGAGCTATGACGTGTTGAACGTGAAAACTTTTTTTTTTTATATACTGGGTAATATTGGCCAAAATTATTCACCGCACTCGTATAGCGCCCGAGTTATGACGTGCTGAACGTGAAAACTTTTTTTTTTTATATACATGGAAATTTTGGCCAAAATTATTCACCGCGTTCGTATAGCAACCGAGTTATTACGTGTTGAACGTGAAAACTTTTTTTTTTTTTTTGTAATAATGGGAAATTTTGGCCAAAATTATTCACCGCACTCATATAGCGCCCGAGTTATGACGTGTTGAACGTGAAAGCTTTTGTTAGTTTTTGGTTTTTTATATCCTGGGAAATTTTGGACAAAATTATTCACCGCACTCATATCGCGCCCGAGTTATGACGTGTTGAACGTAAAAACTTTTTTTTTTTTTATGCACGCACTCGTATAGCGCCCGAGCTATGACGTGTTGAACGTGACAACTTTTTTTTTTTTTTGTAATAATGGGAAATTTTGGCCAAAATTATTCACCGCACTCATATAGCGCCCGAGTTATGACGTGTTGAACGTGAAAACTTTTTTTTTTTTTTATATATATTGGGAAATTTTGGCCAAAATTATTCACCGCACTCATATAGTGCCCGAGTTATGACGTGCTGAACGTGAAAACTTTTTTTTTTTTTTGATATACTGGGAAATTTTGGCCAAAATTATTCACCGCACTCATATAGTGCCCGAGTTATGACGTGCTGAACGTGAAAACTTTTTTTTTTTTTATGTATATACTGGGAAATTTTGGCCAAAATTATTCACCGCAACTCATATAGTGCCCGAGTAATGACGTGCTGAACGTGAAAACTTTTTTTTTTTTTTTTTTTTTTTTATATACTGGGAAATTTTGCCCAAAATTATTCACCGCACTCATATAGCGCCCGAGCTATGACGTGCTGAACTTAAAAACTTTTTTTTTTTTTATACACTGGGAAATTTTGACCAAAATTATTCACCGCACTCATATAGCACCCGTGCTATGACGTGTTGAACGTGAAAACTCTTCTTTTTTTTTTATATATAATGGGAAATTTTGGTCGAAATTATTCACCGCACTCATATATCGCCCGAGCTATGACGTGTTGAACGTAAATACATTATTTTTTTTTTTTTGTATGTAAAGGGAAATTTTGGCCAAAATTATTCACCGCACTCATATAGCGCCCGAGCTATGACGTGTTGAACGTGAAAACTTTTTTATTTTTTTGTACTGGGAAATTTTGGCCAAAATTATTCACCGCACTCGGATAACGCCCGAGTTATGACCTGTTGAACGTGAAATCTTTTGGGTTTTTTTTTTTTATATACTGGGAAATTTTGGCCAAAATTATTCACCGCACTCATATAGCGCCCAATTATGACGTGCTGAACGTGAAAACTTTTTTTTTTTTTTATATATACTGGGAAATTTTGTCCAAAATTATTCACCGCACTCATATAGCGCCCGAGCTATGACGTGCTGAACTTAAAAATTTTTTTTTTATATACTGGGTCATTTTGTCCAAAATTATTCACCGCACTCATAGAGCGCCCCAGTTATGACGTGTTGAACGTGAAAACTTTTTTTTATATACTGGGAAATTTTGCCCAAATTATTCACCGCACTCATATAGCGCCCGAGCTATATCGTGTTGAACGTGAAAACTTTTTTTTTTTTATACACTGAGAAATTTTGGCCAAAATTATTCACCGCACTCATATAGCGCCCGAGCTATGACGTGTGGAACGTGAAAACTTTTTTTTATATACTGGGAAATTTTGGCCAAAATTATTCACCGCACTCAAAGAGCTCCCCAGTTATGACGTGTTGAACGTGAAAACTTTTTTTTATATACTGGGAAATTTTGTCCAAATTATTCAACGCACTCATATAGCGCCCGAGCTATGACGTGTTGAACGTGAAAACTTTTTTTTTTTTTATACACTGGGAAATTTTGGCCAAAATGATTCACCGCACTCATATAGCGCCCGAGCCATGACGTGTGGAATGTGAAAACTTTTTTTTATATACTGGGAAATTTTGGCCAAAATTATTCACCGCACTCGTATAGCGCCCGAGTAATGACGTGTTGAACGTGAAAACTTTTGGTTTTTTTTTTATATACTGGGAAATTTTGGCCAAAATTATTCACCGCACTCATATAGCGCCCGAGTTATGACGTGTTGAACGTGAAAACATTTTTTTTTTTTTTTATATTGGGAAATTTTGGCCAAAATTATTCACCGCACTCGTATAGCGCCCGAGCTATGACGTGTTGAACGTGAAAACTTTTGGGTTTTTTTTTTTTTGTATGTAATGGGAAATTTTGGCCAAAATTATTTACCGCACTCGTATAGCGCCCGAGTTATGACCTGTTGAACGTGAAAACTTTTGGGTTTTTTTTTTTTATATATACTGGGAAATTTTGGCCAAAATTATTCACCGCTCTCATATAGCGCCCGAGCTATGACGTGCTGAACGTGAAAACTTTTTTTTTTTTTTTTATATACTGGGAAATTTTGTCCAAAATTATTCACCGCACTCATATAGCGCCCGAGCTATGACGTGCTGAACTTAAACATTTTTTTTTTATATACTGGGTAATTTTGTCCAAAATTATTCGCCGCACTCATAGAGCGCCCCAGTTATGACGTGTTGAACGTGAAAACTTATTTTTATATACTGGGAAATTTTGTCCAAAATTATTCACCGCACTCATATAGCGCCCCAGTTATGACGTGTTGAACGTGAAAACTTTTTATTTTTTTTTATATACTGGGAAATTTTGGCCAAAATTATTCACCGCACTCGTAAAGCGTCCGAGCTATGACGTGTGGAACGTGAAAACTTTTTTTTTTTTTATATACTGGGAAATTTTGTCGAAAATTATTCACCTCACTCATATAGCGCCCGAGTTATGACGTGTTGAACGTGAAAACTTTTGGTTTTGTTTTTTGTATATAATGGGAAATTTTGGCCAAAATTATTCACCGCACTCGTATAGCGCCCGAGCTATGACGTGTGGAACGTGAAAACTTTTTTTTATATACTGGGAAATTTTGGCCAAAATTATTCACCGCACTCGTATAGCGCCCGAGCTATAACGTGTTGAATGTGAAAACTTTTGGTTTTCTTTTTTATATACTGGGAAATTTTGTCCAAAATTATTCACCGCACTCATACAGCGCCCGAGCTATGACGTGTTGAACGTGAAATTTTTTTTTTTTTTTTTATATTGGGAAATTTTGGCCAAAATTATTCACCGCACTCGTATAGCGCATGAGCTATGACGTGTTGAACGTGAAAACTTTTGGGTTTTTTTTTTTTTGTATGTAATGGGAAATTTTGGCCAAAATTATTCACCGCACTCATATAGCGCCCGAGCTATGACGTGTTGAACGTGAAAACTTTTTTTCTTTTTTATACTGGGAAATTTTGGCCAAAATTATTCACCGCAGTCGTATAGCGCCCGAGCTATGACGTGTTGAACGTGAAAACTTTTTTTTTTTCTATATAAACTGGGTAATTTTGTCCAAAATTATTCACCGCACTCATAGAGCGCCCCAGTTATGACGTGTTGAACGTGAAAACTTTTTTTTTTTTTATATACTGGAAAATTTTGTCCAAAATTATTCACCGCACCATATAGCGCCCCAGTTATGACGTGTTGAACGTGAAAACTTTTTTTTTTTTTTTATATATACTGGGAAATTTTGGCCAAAATTATTCACCGCACTCGTAAAGCGCCCGAGCTATGACGTGTGGAACGTGAAAACTTTTTTTTTTTTATATACTGGGAAATTTTGTCGAAAATTATTCACCTCACTCATATAGCGCCCGAGTTATGACGTGTTGAACGTGAAAACTTTTGGTTTTGTTTTTTGTATATAATGGGAAATTTTGGCCAAAATTATTCACCGCAGTCGTATAGCGCCCGAGCTATGACGTGTGGAACGTGAAAACTTTTTTTTATATACTGGGAAATTTTGGCCAAAATTATTCACCGCACTCATACAGCGCCCGAGTTATGACGTGTTGAACGTGAAAACTTTTGGTTTTCTTTTTTATATACTGGGACATTTTGTCCAAAATTATTCAACGCACTCATACAGCGCCCGAGTTATGACGTGTTGAACGTGAAATTTTTTTTTTTTTTTTTATATTGGGAAATTTTGGCCAAAATTTTTCACCGCACTCGTATAGCGCCCGAGCTATGACGTGCTGAACGTGAAAACTTTTTTTCTTTTTTATACTGGGAAATTTTGGCCAAAATTATTCACCGCACTCATATAGCGCCCGAGCTATGACGTGCTGAACGTGAAAGCTTTTTTTCTTTTTTATACTGGGAAATTTTGGCCAAAATTATTCACCGCACTCGTATAGCGCCCGAGCTATGACGTGTTGAACGTGAAAACTTTTGGTTTTCTTTTTTATATACTGGGAAATTTTGTCCAAAATTATTCACCGCACTCATACAGCGCCCGAGTTATGACGTGTTGAACGTGAAATTTTTTTTTTTTTTTTTTATATTGGGAAATTTTCGCCAAAATTATTCACCGCACTCGTATAGCGCCCGAGCTATGACGTGTTGAACGTGAAAACTTTTGGGTTTTTTTTTTTTGTATGTAATGGAAAATTTTGGCCAAAATTATTCACCGCACTCATATAGCGCCCGAGCTATGACGTGTTGAACGTGAAACCTTTTTTCTTTTTTATACTGGGAAATTTTGGACAAAGTTATTCACCGCACTCGTATAGCGCCCGAGCTATGACGTGTTGAACGTGAAAACCTTTTTTTTTTTTGTCCAAAATTATTCACCACACTCATAGAGCGCCCCAGTTATGACGTGTTGAACGTGAAACTTTTTTTTTATATACTGGGTAATTTTGTCCAAAATTATTCACCGCACTCGTAAAGCGCCCGAGTTATGACGTGTTGAACGTGAAAACTTTTTTTTTTTATATACTGGGTAATTTTGTCCAAAATTATTCACCGCACTCATAGAGCGCCCCAGTTATGACGTGTTGAACGTGAAAACTTTCTTTTATATACTGGGAAATTTTGGCCAAAATTATTCACCGCACTCATATAGCGAACCAGTTATGATGTGTTGAACATGAAAACTTTTTTTTTTTATATATACTGGGAAATTTTGTCCAAAATTATTCACCGCACTCATATAGCGCCCCAGTTATGACGTGTTGAACGTGAAAACTTTTTTTTTTTTTTATATACTGGGAAATTTTGGCCAAAATTATTCACCGCACTCGTATGGCACCCTAGTTATGAAGTGTTGAACGTGAAAACTTTTATTTTTTTTTATAAACTGGGAAATTTTGGCCAAAATTATCCACCGCACTCGTAGAGCGCCCGACTTATGACGTGTTAAACGTGAAAACTTTTATTTTTTTTATATATACTGTGAAATTTTGGCCAAAATTATTCACCGCACTCGTATACCGCCCGAGCTATGACGTGTTGAACGTGAAAACTTTTGCGTTTTTTTTTTTTGTATGTAATGGGAAATTTTGGCCAAAATTATTCACCGCACTCGTATAGCGCCCGAGCTATGACCTGTGGAACGTGAAGACTTTTGGGTTTTTTTTTTTTATATTCTGGGAAATTTTGGCCAAAATTATTCACCGCACTCATATAGCGCCCGAGCTATGACGTGCTGAACGTGCAAACTTTTTTTTTTTTTTATATACTGGGAAATTTTGTCCAAAATTATTCACCGCACTCATATAGCGCCCGAGCTATGACGTGCTCAACTTAAAAATTTTTTTTTTATATACTGGGTAATTTTGTCCAAAATTATTCACCGCACTCATAGAGCGCCCCAGTTATGACGTGTTGAACGTGAAAACTTTTTTTTATATACTGGGAAATTTTATCCAATATTATTCACCGCACTCATATAGCGCCCCAGTTATGACGTGTTGAACGTGAAAACTTTTTTTTTTTTTATATACTGGGAAATTTTGGCCAAAATTATTCACCGCACTCATATAGCGCCCGAGCTATGACGTGCTGAACGTGAAAACTTTTTTTTTTTTTTTTTTTATATACTGGGAAATTTTGGCCAAAATTATTCACCGCACTCATATAGCGCCCGAGCTATGACGTGCTGAACGTGAAAACTTTTTTTTTTTTTTTTATATACTGGGAAATTTTGGCCAAAATTATTCACCGCACTCATATAGCGCCCGAGCTATGACGTGCTCAACTTAAAAATTTTTTTTTATATACTGGGTAATTTTGTCCAAAATTATTCACCGCACTCATAGAGCGCCCCAGTTATGACGTGTTGAACGTGAAAACTTTTTTTTATATACTGGGAAATTTTATCCAATATTATTCACCGCACTCATATAGCGCCCCAGTTATGACGTGTTGAATGTGAAAACTCTTCTTTTTTTTATATATAATGGGAAATTTTGGTCGAAATTATTCACCGCATTCATATATCGCCCGAGCTATGACGTGTTGAACGTGAAAACTTTTTTTTTTTTTATAAGCTGGGAAATTTTGGCCAAAATTATTCACCGCACTCATATAGCGCCCGAGTTATGACGTGTTGAACGTGAAAACTTTTATTTTTTTTATATATACTGGGAAATTTTGGCCAAAATTATTCACCGCACTCATATAGCGCCCGAGCTATAACGTGCTGAACGTGAAAACTTTTTTTTTTTTTTTTATATACTGGGAAATTTTGGCCAAAATTATTCACCGCACTCATATAGCGCCCGAGCTATGACGTGCTGAACGTGAAAACTTTTTTTTTTTTTTTTATATACTGGGAAATTTTGTCCAAAATTATTCACCGCACTCATATAGCGCCCGAGTTATGACGTGTTGAACGTGAAAACTTTTATTTTTTTTATATATACTGGGAAATTTTGACCAAAATTATTCACCGCACTCATAGAGCGCCCCAGTTATGACGTGTTGAACGTGAAAACTTTTTTTTTATACTGGGAAATTTTGTCCATTATTATTATTCACCGCACTCATAAAGCGCCCCAGTTATGACGTGTTGAACGTGAAAACTTTTTTTTTTTTTATATACTGGGAAATTTTGGCCAAAATTATTCACCGCACTCGTATAGCGCCCGAGCTATGACGTGTGGAAAGTGAAAACTTTTGTTTTTTTTATATACTGGGAAATTTTGTCCACAATTATTCACCTCACTCATATAGGGCCCGAGCTATGACGTGTTGAACGTGAAAACTTTTGGGTTTTTTTTTTTTTGTATGTAATGGGAAATTTTGGCCAAAATTATTCACCGCACTCATATAGCGCCCGAGCTATGACGTGTTGAACGTGAAAACTTTTTTTTTTTTTATATATACTGGGTAATTTTGTCCAAAATTATTCACCGCACTCATAGAGCGCCCCAGTTATGACGTGTTGAACGTGAAAACTTTTTTTTATATACTGGGAAATTTTGTCCAAAATTATTCACCGCACTCATGTAGCGCCCCAGTTATGACGTGTTGAACGTGAAAACTTTTTTTTTTTTTTTATATACTGGGAAATTTTGGCCAAAATTATTCACCGCACTCGTAAAGCGCCCGAGTTATGACGTGTTGAACGTGAAAACATTTTTTTTTTTTTGATATAAAGGGAAACTTTGGCCAAAATTATTCACCGCACTCGTAAAGCGCCCGAGCTATGACGTGTGGAACGTGAAAACTTTTGGGCTTTTTTTTTTTGTATGTAATGGGAAATTTTGGGCCAAAATTATTCACCGCACTCATATAGCGCCCGAGCAATGACGTGTTGAACGTGAAAACTTTTTTTTATATACTGGGAAATTTTGTCCAAAATTATTTACCGCACTCATATAGCGCCCCAGTTATGACGTGTTGAACGTGAAAACTTTTTTTTTTTTTTTATATACTGGGAAATTTTGGCCAAAATTATTCACCGCACTCGTAAAGCGCCCGAGCTATGACGTGTGGAACGTGAAAACTTTATTGTTTTTATATACTGGGAAATTTTGTCGAAAATTATTCACCTCACTCATATAGCGCCCGAGCTATGACGTGTTGAACGTGAAAACTTTTGGTTTTGTTTTTTGTATATAATGGGAAATTTTGGCCAAAATTATTCACCGCACTCGTATAGCGCCCGAGCTATGACGTGTGGAACGTGAAAACTTTTTTTTATATACTGTGAAATTTTGGCCAAAATTATTCACCGCACTCATACAGCGCCCGAGCTATGACGTGTTGAACGTGAAAACTTTTGGTTTTCTTTTTTATATACTGGGAAATTTTGTCCAAAATTATTCACCGCACTTATACAGCGCCCGAGTTATGACGTGTTGAACGTGAAATTTTTTTTTTTTTTTTATATTGGGAAATTTTGGCCAAAATTATTCACCGCACTCGTATAGCGCCCGAGCTATGACGTGTTGAACGTGAAAACTTTTGGGTGTTTTTTTTTTTGTATGTAATGGGAAATTTTGGCCAAAATTTTCCACCGCACTCATAAAGCGCCCGAGCTATGACGTGTTGAACGTGAAAACTTTTTTTTCTTTTTTATACTGGGAAATTTTGGCCAAAATTATTCACCGCACTCGTATAGCGCCCGAGCTATGACGTGTTGAACATGAAAACTTTTTTTTTTTATATATACTGGGAAATTTTGTCCAAAATTATTCACCGCACTCATATAGCGCCCCAGTTATGACGTGTTGAACGTGAAAATTTTTGGGTTTTTTTTTTTTGTATGTAATGGGAAATTTTGGCCAAAATTATTCACCGCACTCGTATAGCGCCCGAGTTATGACCTGTTGAACGTGAAGACTTTTGGGTTTTTTTTTTTATATACTGGGAAATTTTGGCCAAAATTATTCACCGCATTCATATAGCGCCCGAGTTATGACGTGCTCAACTTAAAAATTTTTTTTTTATATACTGGGTAATTTTGTCCAAAATTATTCACCGCACTCATATAGCGCCCGAGCTATGACGTGCTGAACGTGAAAACTTTTTTTTTTTTTTTTATATACTGGGAAATTTTGGACAAAATTATTCACCGCACTCATATAGCGCCCGAGCTATGACGTGCTCAGCTTAAACATTTTTTTTTTATATACTGGGTAATTTTGTCCAAAATTATTCACCGCACTCATAGAGCGCCCCAGTTATGACGTGTTGAACGTGAAAACTTTTTTTTATATACTGGGAAATTTTGTCCAAAATTATTCACCGCACTTTTATAGCGCCCCAGTTATGACGTGTTGAACATGAAAACTTTTTTTTTTTATATATACTGGGAAATTTTGTCCAAAATTATTCACCGCACTCATATAGCGCCCCAGTTATGACGTGTTGAACGTGAAAATTTTTGGGTTTTTTTTTTTTGTATGTAATGGGAAATTTTGGCCAAAATTATTCACCGCACTCGTATAGCGCCCGAGTTATGACCTGTTGAACGTGAAGACTTTTGGGTTTTTTTTTTTTATATACTGGGAAATTTTGGCCAAAATTATTTACCGCACTCATATAGCGCCCGAGTTATGACGTGCTCAACTTAAAAATTTTTTTTTTATATACTGGGTAATTTTGTCCAAAATTATTCACCGCACTCATATAGCGCCCGAGCTATGACGTGCTGAACGTGAAAACTTTTTTTTTTTTTTTTATATACTGGGAAATTTTGGACAAAATTATTCACTGCACTCATATAGCGCCCGAGCTATGACGTGCTCAACTTAAAAATTTTTTTTTTATATACTGGGTAATTTTGTCCAAAATTATTCACCGCACTCATAGAGCGCCCCAGTTATGACGTGTTGAACGTGAAAACTTTTTTTTATATACTGGGAAACTTTATCCAATATTATTCACCGCACTCATATAGCGCCCCAGTTATGACGTGTTGAACGTGAAAACTTTTTTTTTTTTTATATACTGGGAAATTTTGGCCAAAATTATTCACCGCACTCGTATAGCGCCCGAGCTATGACGTGTTGAACGTGAAAACTCTTCTTTTTTTTATATATAATGGGAAATTTTGGTCGAAATTATTCACCGCACTCATATAGCGCCCGAGCTATGACGTGTTGAACGTAAAAACTTTTTTTTTTTTTATAAACTGGGAAATTTTGGCCAAAATTATTCACCGCACTCATATAGCGCCCGAGCTATGACGTGTTGAACGTGAAAACTCTTCTTTTTTTTATATATAATGGGAAATTTTGGTCGAAATTATTCACCGCATTCATATATCGCCCGAGCTATGACGTGTTGAACGTAAAAACTTTTTTTTTTTTTTATAAACTGGGAAATTTTGGCCAAAATTATTCACCGCACTCATATAGCGCCCGAGCTATGACGTGCTGAACGTGAAAACTTTTTTTTTTTTTTTTTTATATACTGGGAAATTTTGGACAAAATTATTCACCGCACTCATATAGCGCCCGAGCTATGACGTGCTGAACGTAAAAATTTTTTTTATATACTGGAAAATTGTGTCCAACATTATTCACCGCACTCATATAGCGCCCGAGCTATGACGTGTTGAACGTGAAAACTTTTTTTTTTTCTATATAAACTGGGTAATTTTGTCCAAAATTATTCACCGCACTCATAGAGCGCCCCAGTTATGACGTGTTGAACGTGAAAACTTTTTTTTATATACTGGGAAATTTTGTCCAAAATTATTCACCGCACTCGTAAAGCGCCCGAGTTATGACGTGTTGAACGTGAAAACTTTTTTTTTTTATACTGGGTAATTTTGTCCAAAATTATTCACCGCACTCATAGAGCGCCCCAGTTATGACGTGTTGAACGTGAAAAATTTTTTTTATATACTGGGAAATTTTGTCCAAAATTATTCACCGCACTCATATAGCGCCCCAGTTATGACGTGTTGAACATGAAAACTTTTTTTTTTTATATATACTGGGAAATTTTTTCCAAAATTATTCACCGCACTCATATAGCACCCCAGTTATGACGTGTTGAACGTGAAAATTTTTGGGTTTTTTTTTTTTGTATGTAATGGGAAATTTTGGCCAAAATTATTCACCGCACTCGTATAGCGCCCGAGTTATGACCTGTTGAACGTGAAGACTTTTGGGTTTTTTTTTTTTATATACTGGGAAATTTTGGCCAAAATTATTCACCGCACTCATATAGCGCCCGAGTTATGACGTGCTCAACTTAAAAATTTTTTTTTTATATACTGGGTAATTTTGTCCAAAATTATTCACCGCACTCATATAGCGCCCGAGCTATGACGTGCTCAACTTAAAAATTTTTTGTTTATATACTGGGTAATTTTGTCCAAAATTATTCACCGCACTCATAGAGCGCCCCAGTTATGACGTGTTGAACGTGAAAACTTTTTTTTATATACTGGGAAACTTTATCCAATATTATTCACCGCACTCATATAGCGCCCCAGTTATGACGTGTTGAACGTGAAAACTTTTTTTTTTTTTATATACTGGGAAATTTTGGCCAAAATTATTCACCGCACTCATATAGCGCCCGAGCTATGACGTGCTGAACGTGAAAACTTTTTTTTTTTTTTTTTTTATACTGGGAAATTTTGGACAAAATTATTCACCGCACTCATATAGCGCCCGAGCTATGACGTGCTGAACGTAAAAATTTTTTTTATATACTGGAAAATTGTGTCCAACATTATTCACCGCACTCATATAGCGCCCGAGCTATGACGTGTTGAACGTGAAAACTTTTTTTTTTTTTTATACACTGGGAAATTTTGGCCAAAATTATTCACCGCACTCATATAGCGCCCGAGCTATGACGTGTTGAACGTGAAAACTCTTCTTTTTTTTATATATAATGGGAAATTTTGGTCGAAATTATTCACCGCATTCATATATCGCCCGAGCTATGACGTGCTGAACGTGAAAACTTTTTTTTTTTTTTTATATACTGGGAAATTTTGGCCAAAATTATTCACCGCACTCATATAGCGCCCGAGCTATGACGTGCTGAACGTGAAAACTTTTTTTTTTTTTTTTATATACTGGGAAATTTTGGCCAAAATTATTCACCGCACTCATATAGCGCCCGAGCTATGACGTGCTGAACGTGAAAACTTTTTTTTTTTTTTTATATACTGGGAAATTTTGGCCAAAATTATTCACCGCACTCATATAGCGCCCGAGCTATGACGTGCTGAACGTGAAAACTTTTTTTTTTTTTTTTATATACTGGGAAATTTTGTCCAAAATTATTCACCGCACTCATATAGCGCCCGAGTTATGACGTGTTGAACGTGAAAACTTTTATTTTTTTTATATATACTGGGAAATTTTGACCAAAATTATTCACCGCACTCATAGAGCGCCCCAGTTATGACGTGTTGAACGTGAAAACTTTTTTTTATATACTGGAAAATTTTGTCCATTATTATTATTCACCGCACTCATATAGCGCCCCAGTTATGACGTGTTGAACGTGAAAACTTTTTTTTTTTTTTTTATATACTATGAAATTTTGGCCAAAATTATTCACCGCACTCGTATAGCGCCCGAGCTATGACGTGTGGAAAGTGAAAACTTTTTTTTTTTTTTTTATATACTGGGAAACTTTATCCAATATTATTCACCGCACTCATATAGCGCCCCAGTTATGACGTGTTGAACGTGAAAACTTTTTTTTTTTTATATACTGGGAAATTTTGGCCAAAATTATTCACCGCACTCATATAGCGCCCGAGCTATGACGTGCTGAACGTGAAAACTTTTTTTTTTTTTTTTTATATACTGGGAAATTTTGGACAAAATTATTCACCGCACTCATATAGCGCCCGAGCTATGACGTGTTGAACGTAAAAATTTTTTTCATATACTGGAAAATTGTGTCCAACATTATTCACCGCACTCATATAGCGCCCGAGCTATGACGTGTTGAACGTGAAAACTTTTTTTTTTTTTTTATACACTGGGAAATTTTGGCCAAAATTATTCACCGCACCCATATAGCGCCCGAGCTATGACGTGTTGAACGTGAAAACTCTTCTTTTTTTTATATATAATGGGAAATTTTGGTCGAAATTATTCACCGCATTCATATATCGCCCGAGCTATGACGTGCTGAACGTGAAAACTTTTTTTTTTTTTTTTATATACTGGGAAATTTTGGCCAAAATTATTCACCGCACTCATATAGCGCCCGAGCTATGACGTGCTGAACGTGAAAACTTTTTTTTTTTTTTTTATATACTGGGAAATTTTGGCCAAAATTATTCACCGCACTCATATAGCGCCCGAGCTATGACGTGCTGAACGTGAAAACTTGTTTTTTTTTTTTTATATACTGGGAAATTTTGTCCAAAATTATTCACCGCACTCATATAGCGCCCGAGTTATGACGTGTTGAACGTGAAAACTTTTATTTTTTTTATATATACTGGGAAATTTTGACCAAAATTATTCACCGCACTCATAGAGCGCCCCAGTTATGACGTGTTGAACGTGAAAACTTTTTTTTATATACTGGAAAATTTTGTCCATTATTATTATTCACCGCACTCATATAGCGCCCCAGTTATGACGTGTTGAACGTGAAAACTTTTTTTTTTTTTTTATATACTATGAAATTTTGGCCAAAATTATTCACCGCACTCGTATAGCGCCCGAGCTATGACGTGTGGAAAGTGAAAACTTTTGTTTTTTTTATATACTGGGAAATTTTGTCCACAATTATTCACCTCACTCATATAGCGCCCGAGCTATGACGTGTTGAACGTGAAAACTTTTGGGTTTTTTTTTTTTTTTGTATGTAATGGGAAATTTTGGCCAAAATTATTCACCGCACTCAAATAGCGCCCGAGCTATGACGTGTTGAACGTGAAAACTTTTTTTTTTTTATATATACTGGGTAATTTTGTCCAAAATTATTCACTGCACTCATAGAGCGCCCCAGTTATGACGTGTTGAACGTGAAAACTTTTTTTTTTAATACTGGGAAATTTTGTCCAAAATTATTCACCGCACTCATATAGCGCCCCAGTTATGACGTGTTGAACGTGAAATTTTTTTTTTTTTTTTATATACTGGGAAATTTTGGCCAAAATTATTCACCGCACTCGTAAAGCGCCCGAGTTATGACGTGTTGAACGTGAAAAAATTTTTTTTGTTTTTGTATATACTGGGAAATTTTGTCCAAAATTATTCACCGCACTCATATAGCGCCCCAGCTATGACGTGCTGAACGTGAAAACTTTTTTTTATATACTGGGAAATTTTGTCCAAAATTATTCACCGCACTCATATAGCGCCCAAGCTATGACGTGCTGAACGTAAAATTTTTTTTTTTTTTTATATTTTGCGAAATTTTGTCCAAAATAATTCACCGCACTCATAGAGCTCCCCAGTTATGACGTGTTGAACGTGAAAACTTTTTTTTATATACTGGGAAATTTTGTCCAGAATTATTCACCGCACTCATATAGCGCCCGAGTTATGACGTGTTGAACGTGAAAACTTTTTTTTTTTTTTTTATATACTGGGAAATTTTGGCCAAAATTATTTAGCGCACTCATATAGCGCCCGAGCTATGACGTGCTGAACGTGAAAACTTTTTTTTTTTTTTATATTCTGGGAAATTTTGGCCAAAATAATTCACCGCACTCATATAGCGCCCAAGCTATGACGTGCTGAACGTGAAAACTTTTTTTTTTTTTTTTTATATACTGGGAAATTTTGTCCAAAATTATTCACCGCACTCATAGAGCGCCCCAGTTATGACGTGTTGAACGTGAAAACTTTTTTTATATACTGGGAAATTTTGTCCAAAATTATTCACCGCACTCATATAGCGCCCCAGTTATGACGTGTTGAACGTGAAAATTTTTTTTTTTTTTTATATATACTGGGAAATTTTGGCCAAAATTATTCACCGCACTCGTAAAGCGCCCGACCTATGACGTGTGGAACGTGAAAACTTTTTTTTTTTTTATATACTGGGAAATTTTGTCCAAAATTATTCACCTCACTCATATAGCGCCCGAGCTATGACGTGTTGAACGTGAAAACTTTTGGGCTTTTTTTTTTTGTATGTAATGGGAAATTTTGTCCAAAATTATTCACCGCACTCGTATAGCGCCCGAGCTATGACGTGTTGAACGTGAAAACTTTTTTTTTTTTATATACTGGGTAATTTTGTCCAAAATTATTCACCGCACTCATAGAGCGCCCCAGTTATGACGTGTTGAACGTGAAAATTTTTTTTTATATACTGGGAAATTTTGTCCAAAATTATTCACCGCACTCATATAGCGCCCCAGTTATGACGTGTTGAACGTGAAAACTTTTTTTTATATACTGGAAAATTTTGTCCAAAATTATTCACCGCACTCATATAGCGCCCCAGTTATGACGTGTTGAACGTGAAAACTTTTTTTTTTTTTTATATACTGGGAAATTTTGTCCAAAATTATTCACCTCACTCATATAGCGCCCGAGCTATGACGTGTTGAACGTGAAAACTTTTTTTTTTTTTATATATACTGGGTAATTTTGTCCAAAATTATTCACCGCACTCATAGAGCGCCCCAGTTATGACGTGTTGAACGTGAAAATTTTTTTTTATATACTGGGAAATTTTGTCCAAAATTATTCACCGCACTCATATAGCGCCCAGTTATGACGTGTTGAACGTGAAAACTTTTTTTTTTTTTTTATATACTGGGAAACTTTGGCCAAAATTATTCACCGCACTCGTAAAGCGCCCGAGCTATGACGTGTTGAACGTGAAAACTTTTTTTTTTTTTATATATACTGGGTAATTTTGTCCAAAATTATTCACCTCACTCATATAGCGCCCGAGCTATGACGTGTTGAACGTGAAAACTTTTGGGTTTTTTTTTTTGTATGTAATGGGAAATTTTGGCCAAAATTATTCACCGCACTCATATAGCGCCCGAGCTATGACGTGTTGAACGTGAAAACATTTTTTTTTTTTTTATATTGGGAAACTTTGGCCAAAATTATTCACCGCACTCATAGAGCTCCCCAAATATGACGTGTTGAACGTGAAAACTTTTTTTTATAAACTGGGAAATTTTGTCCAAAATTATTCACCGCACTCATATAGCGCCCGAGCTATGACGTGTTGAACGTGAAAACTTTTTTTTTTTTTTATACACTGGGAAATTTTGGCCAAAATTATTCACCGCACTTATATAGCGCCCAAGCTATGACGAGTTGAATGTGAAAACTTTTATTTTTTTTATATATACTGGGAAATTTTGGCCAAAATTATTCACCAAACTCGTATAGCGCCCGAGCTATGACGTGTTGAACGTGAAAACTTTTTTTTGTTTTTAATATACTGGGAAATTTTGTCCAAAATTATTCACCTCACTCATATAGCGCCCGAGCTATGACGTGTTGAACGTGAAAACTTTTGGGTTTTTTTTTTTGTATGTAATGGGAAATTTTGGCCAAAATTATTCACCGCACTCATATAGCGCCCGAGCTATGACGTGTTGAACGTGAAAACATTTTTTTTTTTTTTTATATTGGGAAACTTTGGCCAAAATTATTCACCGCACTCATAGAGCTCCCCAAATATGACGTGTTGAACGTGAAAACTTTTTTTTATAAACTGGGAAATTTTGTCCAAAATTATTCACCTCACTCATATAGCGCCCGAGCTATGACGTGTTGAACGTGAAAACTTTTGGGTTTTTTTTTTTGTATGTAATGGGAAATTTTGGCCAAAATTATTCACCGCACTCATATAGCGCCCGAGCTATGACGTGTTGAACGTGAAAACTTTTTTTTTTTTTTATACACTGGGAAATTTTGGCCAAAATTATTCACCGCACTTATATAGCGCCCAAGCTATGACGAGTTGAATGTGAAAACTTTTATTTTTTTTATATATACTGGGAAATTTTGGCCAAAATTATTCACCAAACTCGTATAGCGCCCGAGCTATGACGTGTTGAACGTGAAAACTTTTTTTTGTTTTTAATATACTGGAAAATTTTGTCCAAAATTATTCACCGCACTCATATAGCGCCCGAGCTATGACGTGTTGAACGTGAAAACTTTTTTTTTTTTTTATACACTGGGAAATTTTGGCCAAAATTATTCACCGCACTTATATAGCGCCCAAGCTATGACGAGTTGAATGTGAAAACTTTTATTTTTTTTATATATACTGGGAAATTTTGGCCAAAATTATTCACCAAACTCGTATAGCGCCCGAGCTATGACGTGTTGAACGTGAAAACTTTTTTTTGTTTTTAATATACTGGGAAATTTTGTCCAAAATTATTCACCTCACTCATATAGCGCCCGAGCTATGACGTGTTGAACGTGAAAACTTTTGGGTTTTTTTTTTTGTATGTAATGGGAAATTTTGGCCAAAATTATTCACCGCACTCATATAGCGCCCGAGCTATGACGTGTTGAACGTGAAAACTTTTTTTTTTTTTATATATACTGGGTAATTTTGTCCAAAATTATTCACCTCACTCATATAGCGCCCGAGCTATGACGTGTTGAACGTGAAAACTTTTGGGTTTTTTTTTTTGTATGTAATGGGAAATTTTGGCCAAAATTATTCACCGCACTCATATAGCGCCCGAGCTATGACGTGTTGAACGTGAAAACATTTTTTTTTTTTTTTATATTGGGAAACTTTGGCCAAAATTATTCACCGCACTCATAGAGCTCCCCAAATATGACGTGTTGAACGTGAAAACTTTTTTTTATAAACTGGGAAATTTTGTCCAAAATTATTCACCGCACTCATATAGCGCCCGAGCTATGACGTGTTGAACGTGAAAACTTTTTTTTTTTTTTATACACTGGGAAATTTTGGCCAAAATTATTCACCGCACTTATATAGCGCCCAAGCTATGACGAGTTGAATGTGAAAACTTTTATTTTTTTTATATATACTGGGAAATTTTGGCCAAAATTATTCACCAAACTCGTATAGCGCCCGAGCTATGACGTGTTGAACGTGAAAACTTTTTTTTGTTTTTAATATACTGGGAAATTTTGTCCAAAATTATTTTAAATTACTTAAAATTTTTTTTTTTTTTTTATATACTGGGAAATTTTGTCCAAAATTATTCACCGCACTCATATAGCGCCCGAGCTATGACGTGCTGTACTTAAAATTTTTTTTTTTATATATTGGGTAATTTTGTCCAAAATTATTCACCGCACTCATAGAGCGCCCAAGTTATGACTTGTTGAACGTGAAAACTTTTTTTAATATACTGGGAAATTTTGTCCAAAATTATTCACCGCACTCATAAAGCGCCCCAGTTATGACGTGTTGAACGTGAAAACTTTTTTTTTTTTTTATATACTGGGTAATTTTGGCCAAAATTATTCACCGCACTCGTAAAGCGCCCGAGCTATGACGTGTGGAACGTGAAAACTTTTTTTTTTTTATACACTGGGAAATTTTGGCCAAAATTATTCACCGCACTCGTATAGCGCCCGAGTTATGACGTGTTGAACGTGAAAACTTTTATTTTTTTTATATATACTGGGAAATTTTGGCCAAAATTATTTACCGCACTCATATAGCGCCCGAGCTATGACGTGCTGATCGTGAAAACTTTTTTTTTTTTTTTTTTTTTCTGGGAAATTTTGGCCAAAATAATTCACCGCACTCATATAGCGCCCGAGCTATGACGTGCTGAACGTGAAAACTTTTTTTTTTTTTTTATATACTGGGAAATTTTGTCCAAAATTATTCACCGCACTCATATAGCGCCCCAGCTATGACGTGCTGAACGTAAAAATTTTTTTTTTATATACTGGGTAATTTTGTCCAAAGTTATTCACCGCACTCATAGAGCGCCCCAGTTATGACGTGTTGAACGTGAAAACTTTTTTTTTTTTTTTATATACTGGGAAATTTTGGCCAAAATTATTCACCGCACTCGTAAAGCGCCCGAGCTATGACGTGTGGAACGTGAAAACTTTTTTTTTTTTTATATACTGGGAAATTTTGTCCAAAATTATTCACCTCACTCATATAGCGCCCGAGCTATGACGTGTTGAACGTGAAAACTTTTGGGTTTTTTTTTTTTTGTATGTAATGGGAAAGTTTGGCCAAAATTATTCACCGCACTCATATAGCGCCCGAGCTATGACGTGTTGAACGTGAAAACTTTTTTTTTTTTTATATACTGGGTAATTTTGTCCATAATTATTCACCGCACTCATAGAGCGCCCAAGTTATGACGTGTTGAACGTGAAAACTTTTTTTTATATACTGGGAAATTTTGTCCAAAATTATTCACCGCACTCATATAGCGCCCCAGTTATGACGTGTTGAACGTGAAAATTTTTTTAAATTTTTTTTATATACTGGGTAATTTTGGCCAAAATTATTCACCGCACTCGTAAAGCGCCCGAGCTATGACGTGTGGAACGTGAAAATTTTTTTTTTTTTATACACTGGGAAATTTTGTCCAAAATTATTCAGCTCACTCATATAGCGCCCGAGCTATGACGTAATGAACGTGAAAACTTTTGTGTTTTTTTTTTTATATATTGGGTAATTTTGTCCAAAATTATTCACCGCACTCGTACAGCGCCCGAGCTATGACGTGTGGAACGTGAAAACTTTTTTTTTTTTTTATATACTGGGAAATTTTGACCAAAATTATTCACCGCACTCGTAAAGCGCCCGAGCTATGACGTGTTGAACGTGAAAACTTTTTTTTATATACTGGGAAATTTTGTCCAAATTATTCACCGCACTTATATAGCGCCCCAGTTATGACGTGTTGAACGTGAAAACTTTTTTTTTTTTGTTATATACTGGGAAATTTTGACCAAAATTATTCACCGCACGCGTAAAGCGCCCGAGCTATGACGTGTGGAACGTGAAAACTTTTTTTTTTTTTTTATATTTTGGAAAATTTTGTCCAAAATTATTCACCTCACTCATATAGCGCCCGAGTTATGAAGTGTTGAACGTGAAAACTTTTGGTTTTTTTTATTGTATATAATGGGAAATTTTGGCCAAAATTATTCACCGCACTCGTATAGCGCCCGAGCTATGACGTGTGGAACGTGAAAACTTTTGTTTATATACTGGGAAATTTTGGCCAAAATTATTCACCGCACTCGTAAAGCGCCCGAGCTATGACGTGTTGAACGTGAAAACATTTGGTTATTTTTTTTATATACTGGGAAATTTTGTCCAAAATTATTCACCGCACTCGTAAAGCGCCCAAGTTATGACGTGTTGAACGTGAAAACTTTTGGTTTTTTTTTTTTTATATACTGGGATATTTTGGCCAAAATTATTGACAGCACTCATATAGCGCCCGAGCTATGACCTGTTGAACGTGAAAACTTTTGGGTTTTTTTTTTTTTTTGTATGTAATGGGAAATTTTGGACAAAATTATTCACCGCATTCATATAGCGCCCGAGCTATGACGTGTTGAACGTGAAAACTTTATTTTTTTTTTATTTACTGGGAAAATTTGGCCAAAATTATTCACCGCACTCGTATAGCGCCCGAGCTATGACGTGTGGAACGTGAAAACTTTTGTTTATATACTGGGAAATTTTGGCCAAAATTATTCACCGCACTCGTATAGCGCCCGAGCTATGACGTGTTGAACGTGAAAACATTTGGTTATTTTTTTTATATACTGGGAAATTTTATCCAAAATTATTCACCGCACTCGTAAAGCGCCCGAGTTATGACGTGTTGAACCTGAAAACTTATGGTTTTTTTTTTTTTTTATATACTGGGATATTTTGGCCAAAATTATTGACAGCACTCATATAGCGCCCGAGCTATGACCTGTTGAACGTGAAAACTTTTGGGTTTTTTTTTTTTTTGTATGTAATGGGAAATTTTGGACAAAATTATTCACCGCACTCATATAGCGCCCGAGCTATGACGTGTTGAACGTGAAAACTTTTGGCTTTTTTTTTTATATTGGGAAATTTTGGCCAAAATTATTCACCGGACTCATATAGCGCCCGAGCTATGACGTGTTGAACATGAAAACTTTTTTTTTTATACGAGGAAATTTTGGCCAAAATTATTCAACGCACTCATATAGCGCCCGAGCTATGACGTGTTGAACGTGAAAACTTTTTTTTTTTTTTTATATACTGGGAAATTTTGTCCAAAATTATTCACCGCACTCATATAGCGCAAGAGCTATGACGTGCTGAACGTGAAAACTTTTTTTTTTTTTTTTATGTACTGGGAAATTTTGTCCAAAATTTTTCACCGCACTCATATAGCGCCCGAGCTATGACGTGCTGAACGTAAAATTTTTATTTTTTTTTTTTATATACTGCGAAATTTTGTCCAAAATTATTCACCGCACTCATAGAGCTCCACAGTTATGACGTGTTGAACGTGAAAACTTTTTGTTTTTTTTTTATATACTGATAAATTTTGGACAAAATTATTCACCGCACTCATATAGCGCCCGAGCTATGACGTGTTAAACGTGAAAACTCTGCTTTTTTTTTATATATATAATGGGAAATTTTGGTCGAAATTATTCACAGCACTCATATAGCGCCCGAGCTATGACGTGCTGAATGTGAAAACTTTTATTTTTTTTATAAATACTGGGAAATTTTGGCCAAAATTATTCACCGCACTCATATAGCGCCCCAGTTATGACGTGTTGAACGTGAAAACTTTTTTTTTTTATACTGGGAAATTTTGGCCAAAATTATTCAACGCACTCATATAGCGCCCGAGATATGACGTGCTGAACGTGAAAATATATTTTTTTTTTTTTATATACTGGGAAATTTTGTCCAAAATTATTCACCGCACTCATATAGCGCAAGAGCTATGACGTGCTGAACGTGAAAACTTTTTTTTTTTTATTTTTTATACTGGGAAATTTTGTCCAAAATTATTCACCGCACTCATATAGCGCCCGAGCTATGACGTGCTGACATAAAATTTTTTTTTTTTTTTTATATACTGCGAAATTTTGTCCAAAATTATTCACCGCACTCATAGAGCTCCACAGTTATGACGTGTTGAACGTGAAAACATTTTTTTATATACTGGGAAATTTTGTCCAAATTATTCACCGCACTTATATAGCGCCCCAGTTATGACGTGTTGAACGTGAAAACTTTTTTTTTTTTTTATATATACTGGGAAATTTTGTCCAAAATTATTCACCGCACTCATATAGCGCCCGAGATATGACGTGTTGAACGTGAAAATATTTTTTTTTTTTTTTATATACTGGGATATTTTGGCCAAAATTATTCACCCCACTCATATAGCGCCCGAGATATGACGTGCTGGACGTGAAAATTTTTTTTTTTTTTTTATATACTGGGAAATTTTGGCCAAAATTATTCACCGCACTCATATAGCGCCCGAGCTATGACGTGCTGAACGTAAAAATTTTTTTTTTTTTTTTTTATATACTGGGAAATTTTGTCCAATATTATTCATCGCACTCATATAGCGCCCGAGATATGACGTGGTGGACGTGAAAATATTTTGTTTTTTTTTTTTATATACTGGGAAATTTTGGCCAAAATTATTCACCGCACTCATATAGCGCCCGAGCTATGACGTGCTGAACGTAAAATTTTTTTTTTTTTTGTATATACTGGGAAATTTTGTCCAAAATTGTTCACCGCACTCATATAGCGCCCGAGCTATGACGTGCTGATCGTGAAAATTTTTTTTTTTTTTTTTTATATACTGGGAAATTTTGTCCAAAATTATTCACCGCACTCATAGAGCTCCCCAGTTATGACGTGTTGAACGTGAAAACTTTTTTTTATATACTGGGAAATTTTGTCCAAAATTATTCACCGCACTCATATAGCGCCCGAGCTATGACGTGTTGAACGTGAAAATTTTTTTTTTTTTTTTATACATTTGGAAATTTTGGCCAAAATTATTCACCGCACTCGTAAAGCGCCCGAGCTATGACGTGTGGAACATGAAAACTTTTTTTTTTTTTTTTATATAATGGGAAATTTTGTCCAAAATTATTCACCTCACTCATATAGCGCCCGAGCTATGACGTGTTGAACGTGAAAACATTTGGTTATTTTTTTTATATACTGGGAAATTTTGTCCAAAATTATTCACCGCACTCATATAGCGCCCGAGCTATGACGTGTTGAACGTGAAAATTTTTTTTTTTTTTTACACATTGGGAAATTTTGGCCAAAATTATTCACCGCACTCGTAAAGCGCCCGAGCTATGACGTGTGGAACATGAAAACTTTTTTTTTTTTTTTTATATACTGGGAAATTTTGTCCAAAATTATTCACCTCACTCATATAGCGCCCGAGCTATGACGTGTTGAACGTGAAAACATTTGGTTATTTTTTTTATATACTGGGAAATTTTGTCCAAAATTATTCACCGCACTCATATAGCGCCCGAGCTATGACGTGTTGAACGTGAAAACTTTTTTTTTTTTATAAACTGGGAAATTTTGGCCAAAATTATTCACCGCACTCGTAAAGCGCCCGAGCTATGACGTGTGGAACATGAAAACTTTTTTTTTTTTTTTTATGTACTGGGAAATTTTGTCCAAAATTATTCACCGCACTCATATAGCGCCCGAGATATGACGTGCTGAACGTGAAAATATTTTTTTTTTATTTTTTTTTATATACTGGGATATTTTGGCCAAAATTATTCACCGCACTCATATAGCTCCCGAGATATGACGTGCTGGACATGAAAATTTTTTTTTTTTTTTTTATATACTGGGAAATTTTGGCCAAAATTATTCACCGCACTCATATAGCGCCCGAGCTATGACGTGCTGAACGTAAAAATTTTTTTTTTTTTTTTATATACTGGGAAATTTTGTCCAAAATTATTCACCGCACTCATATAGCGCCCGAGATATGACGTGGTGGACGTGAAAATATTTTTTTTTTTGTATACATTGGGAAATTTTGGCCAAAATTATTCACCGCACTCGTAAAGCGCCCGAGCTATGACGTGTGGAACATGAAAACTTTTTTTTTTTTTTTTTTTATATACTGGGAAATTTTGTCCAAAATTATTCACCGCACTCATATAGCGCCCGAGATATGACGTGGTGGACGTGAAAAAAAATTTTTTTTTTTTTTTATATATGACGTGCTGATCGTGAAAATTTTTTTTTTTTTTTTATATACTGGGAAATTTTGTCCAAAATTATTCACCGCACTCATAGAGCTCCCCAGTTATAACGTGTTTAACGTGAAAACTTTTTTTTATATACTGGGAAATTTTGTCCAAAATTATTCACCGCACTCATATAGCGCCCGAGCTATGACGTGTTGAACGTGAAAATTTTTTTTTTTTTTTATACACTGGGAAATTTTGGCCAAAATTATTCACCGCACTCGTAAAGCGCCCGAGCTATGACGTGTGGAACATGAAAACTTTTTTTTTTTTTTTATATACTGGGAAATTTTGTCCAAAATTATTCACCGCACTCATATAGCGCCCGAGTTATGACGTGTTGAACGTGAAAACTTTTGGTTTTTTTTATTGTATATAATGGGAAATTTTGTCCAAAATTATTCACCGCACTCATATAGCGCCCGAGATATGACGTGGTGGACGTGAAAATATTTTTTTTTTTTTTTTTATATATGACTGGCTGATCGTGAAAATTTTTTTTTTTTTTTTATATACTGGGAAATTTTGTCCAAAATTATTCACCGCACTCATAGAGCTCCCCAGTTATGACGTGTTTAACGTGAAAACTTTTTTTTATATACTGGGAAATTTTGTCCAAAATTATTCACCGCACTCATATAGCGCCCGAGCTATGACGTGTTGAACGTGAAAATTTTTTTTTTTTATACACTGGGAAATTTTGGCCAAAATTATTCACCGCACTCGTAAAGCGCCCGAGCTATGACGTGTGGAACATGAAAACTTTTTTTTTTTTTTTATATACTGGGATATTTTGGCCAAAATTATTGACAGCACTCATATAGCGCCCGAGCTATGACGTGTGGAACGTGAAAACTTTTGTTTATATACTGGGAAATTTTGGCCAAAATTATTCACCGCACTCGTATAGCGCCCGAGCTATGACGTGTTGAACGTGAAAACATTTGGTTATTTTTTTATATACTAGGAAATTTTGTCCAAAATTATTCACCGCACTCATATAGCGCCCGAGCTATGACGTGCTGAACGTAAAAATTTTTTTTTTTTTTTTTATATACTGGGAAATTTTGTCCAAAATTATTGACAGCACTCATATAGCGCCCGAGCTATGACCTGTTGAACGTGAAAACTTTTGGGTTTTTTTTTTTTTGTATGTAATGGGAAATTTTGGACAAAATTATTCACCGCACTCATATAGCGCCCGAGCTATGACGTGCTGAACTTAAAAATTTTTTTTTATATACCGGGTAATTTTGTCCAAAATTATTCACCGCACTCCTTAAGAGCTCGAGCTATGACGTGTTGAACGTGAAAACTTTTTTTTATATACTGGGAAATTTTGTCCAAATTATTCACCGCACTTATATAGCGCCCCAGTTATGACGTGTTGAACGTGAAAACTTTTTTTTTTTTTTATATACTGGGAAATTTTGTCCAAAATTATTCACCGCACTCATATAGCGCCCGAGATATGACGTCCTGAACGTGAAAATATATTTTATTTTTTTTATATACTGGGATATTTTGGCCAAAATTATTCACCGCACTCATATAGCGCCCGAGATCTGACGTGCTGGACGTGAAAATATTTTTTTTTTTTTTTATATACTGGGAAATTTTGTCCAAATTATTCACCGCACTTATATAGCGCCCCAGTTATGACGTGTTGAACGTGAAAACTTTTTTTTTTTTGTATATACTGGGAAATTTTGTCCAAAATTGTTCACCGCACTCATATAGCGCCCGAGATATGACGTGCTGGACGTGAAAATTTATTTTTTTTTTTTTTATATACTGGGAAATTTTGGCCAAAATTATTCACCGCACTCATATAGCACCCGAGCTATGACGTGCTGAACGAAAATTTTTTTTTTTTTTTGTATATACTGGGAAATTTTGTCCAAAATTGTTCACCGCACTCATATAGCGCCCGAGCTATGACGTGCTGATCGTGAAAATTTTATTTTTTTTTTTTATATACTAGGAAATTTTGTCCAAAATTATTCACCGCACTCATAGAGCTCCCCAGTTATGACGTGTTTAACGTGAAAACTTTTTTTTATATACTGGGAAATGTTGTCCAAAATTATTCACCGCACTCATATAGCGCCCGAGCTATGACGTGTTGAACGTGAAAATTTTTTTTTTTTTTTATACATTGGGAAATTTTGGCCAAAATTATTCACCGCACTCGTATAGCGCCCGAGCTATGACGTGTGGAACATGAAAACTTTTTTTTTTTTTTTTATATACTGGGAAATTTTGTCCAAAATTATTCACCTCACTCATATAGCGCCCGAGCTATGACGTGTTGAACGTGAAAACATTTGGTTATTTTTTTTATATACTGGGAAATTTTGTCCAAAATTATTCACCGCACTCATATAGCGCCCGAGCTATGACGTGTTGAACGTGAAAACTTTTTTTTTTTTTTATAAACTGGGAAATTTTGGCCAAAATTATTCACCGCACTCGTAAAGCGCCCGAGCTATGACGTGTTGAACGTGAAAACTTTTGGTCTTTTTTATTGTATATAATGGGAAATTTTGGCCAAAATGATTTACCGCACTCGTATAGCGCCCGAGCTATGACGTGTGGAACGTGAAAACTTTTGTTTATATACTGGGAAATTTTGGCCAAAATTATTCACCGCACTCGTATAGCGCCCGAGCTATGACATGTTGAACGTGAAAACATTTGGTTATTTTTTTTATATACTGGGAAATTTTGTCCAAAATTATTCACCGCACTCATATAGCGCCCGAGCTATGACGAGTTGAACGTGAAAACTTTTGGTTTTTTTTTTTTTTTATATACTGGGATATTTTGGCCAAAATTATTGACAGCACTCATATAGCGCCCGAGCTATGACCTGTTGAACGTGAAAACTTTTTTTTTTTTTTTATATACTGGGAAAATTTGGCCAAAATTATTCACCGCACTCGTAAAGCGCCCGAGTTATGACGTGTTGAACGTGAAAACATTTTTTTTTTTTATATTGGGAAATTTTGGCCAAAATTATTCACCGCACTCGTATAGCGCCCGAGCTATGACGTGTTGAACGTGAAAACTTTTTTTTTTTTTTTTATATACTGATAAATTTTGGAACAAATTATTCACCGCACTCATATAGCGCCCGAGCTATGACGTGTTGAACGTGAAAACTCTTCTTTTTTTTATATATATAATGGGAAATTTTGGTCGAAATTATTCACAGCACTCATATAGCGCCCGAGCTATGACGTGTTGAATGTGAAAACTTTTATTTTTTTTATAAATACTGGGAAATTTTGGCCAAAATTATTCACCGCACTCATATAGCGCCCGAGCTATGACGTGCTGAACTTAAAAATTTTTTTTTTTATATACCGGGTAATTTTGTCCAAAATTATTCACCGCACTCCTAAAGAGCCCGAGCTATGACGTGTTGAACGTGAAAACTTTTTTTTTTTTATAATGGGAAATTTTGGCCAAAATTATTCAACGCACTCATATAGCGCCCGAGCTATGACGTGTTGAACGTGAAAACTTTTTTTTTGTATGTAATGGGAAATTTTGGCCAAAATTATTCACCGCACTCATATAGCGCCCGAGCTATGACGTGTTGAACGTGAAAACTTTTTTTTTGTATATACTGGGAAATTTTGGCCAAAATTATTCACCGCACTCGTAAAGCACCCGAGTTATGACGTGTTGAACGTGAAAAAATTTTTTTTTTTTTTATATTGGGAAATTTTGGCCAAAATTATTCACCGCACTCGTATAGCTCCCGAGCTATGACGTGTTGAACGTGAAAACTTCTGGGTTTTTTTTTTTTTGTATGTAATGGGAAATTTTGGGCAAAATTATTCACCGCACTCATATAGCGCCCGAGCTATGACGTGTTGAACGTGAAAACTTTTTTTTTTTTTATACTGGGAAATTTTGGCCAAAATTATTCAACGCACTCATATAGCGCCCGAGCTATGACGTGTTGAACGTAAAAATTTTTTTTTTTTTTTTTTATATACTGGGAAATTTTGCCCAAAATTATTCACCGCACTCATATAGCGCCCGAGCTATGACGTGCTGAACGTGAAATTTTTTTTTTTTTTTATGTACTGGGAAATTTTGGACAAAATTATTCACCGCACTCATGTGGCGCCCGAGCTATGACGTGTTGAACGTGAAAACTCTTCTTTTTTTTATATATAATGGGAAATTTTGGTCGAAATTATTCACCGCACTCATATAGCGCCCGAGCTATGACGTGCTGAACGTGAAAACTTTTTTTTTTTTTTTTATAAACTGGGAAATTTTGGCCAAAATTATTCACCGCACTCGTATAGCGCCCGAGTTATGACGTGTTGAATGTGAAAACTTTTATTTTTTTTATATATACTGGGAAATTTTGGCCAAAATTATTCACCGCACTCATATAGCGCCCGAGCTATGACGTGCTGAACTTAAAAATTTTTTTTTATATACCGGGTAATTTTGTCCAAAATTAGTCACCGCACTCATAGAGCGCCCCAGTTATGACGTGTTGAACGTGAAAACTTTTTTTTATATACTGGGAAATTTTGTCCAAATTATTCACCGCACTTATATAGCACCCCAGTTATGACGTGTTGAACGTGAAAACTTTTTTTTTTTTTTATATACTGGGAAATTTTGACCAAAATTATTCACCGCACTCGTAAAGCGCCCGAGCTATGACGTGTGGAACGTGAAAACTTTTTTTTTTTTTTATATACTGGGAAATTTTGTCCAAAATTATTCACCTCACTCATATGACGTGTTGAACGTGAAAACTTTGGTTTTTTTTTTTTGTATATAATGGGAAATTTTGGCCAAAATAATTCACCGCACTCGTATAGCGCCCGAGCTATGACGTGTTGAACGTGAAAACTTTTGTTTATATACTGGGAAATTTTGGCCAAAATTATTCACCGCACTCGTAAAGCGCCCGAGCTATGACGTGTGGAACGTGAACATTTATTTTTTTTTTTTTATATACCGGGAAATTTTGTCCAAAATTATTCACCTCATATAGCGCCCGAGTTATGACGTATTGAACGTGAAAACTTTTGGTTTTTTTTTTTGTATATACTGGGAAATTTTGGCCAAAATTATTCACCGCACTCGTATAGCGCCCGAGTTATGACGTGTTGAACGTGAAAACTTTTGGTTTTTTTTTTTTTTTATATACTGGGATATTTTGGCCAAAATTATTCACCGCACTCGTATAGCGCCCGATCTATGACCTGTTGAACGTGAAAACTTTTGGGTTTTTTTTTTTTGTATGTAATGGAAAATTTTGGCCAAAATTATTCACCGCACTCATATAGCGCCCGAGCTATGACGTGTTGAACGTGAAACCTTTTTTTTTTTTTATACTGGGAAATTTTGGCCAAAATTATTCACCGCACTCGTATAGCGCCCGAGCTATGACGTGTTGAACGTGTAAACTTTTTTTTTTTTTTTATATACTGGGAAATTTTGTCCAAAATTATTCACCGCACTCATATAGCGCCCGAGATATGACGTGCTGAACGTGAAAATATTTTTTTTTTTTTTGTATATACTGGGAAATTTTGTCCAAAATTATTCACCGCACTCATATAGCGCCGAGCTATGACGTGCTGAACGTGAAAATTTTTTTTTTTTTTTTTATATACTGGGAATTTTGTCCAAATTATTCACCGCACTTATATAGCGCCCCAGTTATGACGTGTTGAACGTGAAAACTTTTGGTTTTTTTTTTTTTTGTATATACTGGAAAATTTTGGCCAAAATTATTCACCGCACTCGTAGAGCGCCCGAGTTATGACGAGTTGAACGTGAAAACTTTGGTTTTTTTTTTTTTTTTTATATACTGGGATATTTTGGCCAAATTATTGACAGCACTCGTATAGCGCCCGATCTATGACCTGTTGAACGTGAAAACTTTTTTTTTTTTTTTTTTTGTATGTAATGGAAAATTTTGGCCAAAATTATTCACCGCACTCATATAGCGCCTGAGCTATGACGTGTTGAACGTGAAACCTTTTTTTTTTTTTTTTATACCAGGAAATTTTGGCCAAAATTATTCACCGCACTCGTATAGGGCCCGAGCTATGACGTGTTGAACGTGAAAACTTTTTTTTTTTTTTTATATACTGGAAATTTTGTCCAAAATTATTCACCGCACTCATATAGCGCCCGAGCTATGACGTGTTGAACGTGAACCTTTTTTTTTTTTATACTAGGAATTTTGGCCAAAATTATTCACCGCACTTATATAGCGCCCCAGTTATGACGTGTTGAACGTGAAAACTTTTTTTTTTTTTTATATACTGGGAAATTTTGTCCAAAATTATTCACCGCACTCATATAGCGCCCGAGATATGACGTGCTGGACGTGAAAATATATTTTTTTTTTTTTTTTATATACTGGGAAATTTTGGCCAAAATTATTCACCGCACTCATATAGCGCCCGAGCTATGACGTGCTGAACGTAAAATTTTTTTTTTTTTTTGTATATACTGGGAAATTTTGTCCAAAATTGTTCACCGCACTCATATAGCGCCCGAGCTATGACGTGCTGATCGTGAAAATTTTTTTTTTTTTTTTATATACTGGGAAATTTTGGACAAAATTATTCACCGCACTCATATAGCGCCCGAGCTATGACGTGCTGAACGTAAAAATTTTATTTTTTTTTTTTATATACTGCGAAATTTTGTCCAAAATTATTCACCGCACTCATAGAGCTCCCCAGTTATGACGTGTTGAACGTGAAAACTTTTTTTTATATACTTGGAAATTTTGTCCAAAATTATTCACCGCACTCATATAGCGCCCGAGCTATGACGTGTTGAACGTGAAAATTTTTTTTTTTTTTTATATTGGGAAATTTTGGCCAAAATTATTCACCGCACTCGTATAGCGCCCGAACTATGACGTGTTGAACGTGAAAACTTTTGGGATTTTTTTTTTTTTGTATGTAATGGAAAATTTTGGCCAAAATTATTCACCGCACTCATATAGCGCCCGAGCTATGACGTGTTGAACGTGAAAGCTTTTTTTTTTTTATACTGGGAAATTTTGGCCAAAATTATTCAACGCACTCATATAGCGCCCGAGCTATGACGTGTTGAACGTGAAAACTTTTTTTTTTGTATGTAATGGGAAATTTTGGCCAAAATTATTCACCGCACTCATAGAGCTCCCCAGTTATGACGTGTTGAACGTGAAAACTTTTTTTTAATATACTTGGAAATTTTGTCCAAAATTATTCACCGCACTCATATAGCGCCCGAGCTATGACGTGTTGAACGTGAAAATTTTTTTTTTTTTTATACACTGTGAAATTTTGGCCAAAAATTATTCACCGCACTCATATAGCGCCCGAGCTATGACGTGTTGAACGTGAAAACTTTTTTTTTTTATATACTGGGAAATTTTGGCCAAAATTATTCACCGCACTCGTAACCCGAGCTATGACGTGTTGAACGTGAAAACATTTTTTTTTTTTTTTATATTGGGAAATTTTGGCCAAAATTATTCACCGCACTCGTAAAGCGCCCGAGCTATGACGTGTGGAACATGAAAACTTTTTTTTTTTTTTTTTATATACTGGGATATTTTGGCCAAAATTATTGACAGCACTCATATAGCGCCCGAGCTATGACGTGTGGAACGTGAAAACTTTTGTTTATATACTGGGAAATTTTGGCCAAAATTATTCACCGCACTCGTATAGCGCCCGAGCTATGACGTGCTGAACGTGAAAATTTTTTTTTTTTTTTTTTATATACTGGGAAATTTTGTCCAAAATTATTCACCGCACTCATAGAGCTCCCCAGTTATGACGTGTTTAACGTGAAAACTTTTTTTTATATACTGGGAAATTTTGTCCAAAATTATTCACCGCACTCATATAGCGCCCGAGCTATGACGTGTTGAACGTGAAAATTTTTTTTTTTTTTATACACTGGGAAATTTTGGCCAAAATTATTCACCGCACTCGTAAAGCGCCCGAGCTATGACGTGTGGAACATGAAAACTTTTTTTTTTTTTTTTATATACTGGGATATTTTGGCCAAAATTATTGACAGCACTCATATAGCGCCCGAGCTATGACCTGTGGAACGTGAAAACTTTTTTTTTTTTTATACACTGGGAAATTTTGGCCAAAATTATTCACCGCACTCATAGAGCTCCCCAGTTATGACGTGTTTAACGTGAAAACTTTTTTTTATATACTGGGAAATTTTGTCCAAAATTATTCACCGCACTCGTAAAGCGCCCGAGCTATGACGTGTGGAACATGAAAACTTTTTTTTTTTTTTTTATATACTGGGATATTTTGGGCAAAATTATTGACAGCACTCATATAGCGCCCGAGCTATGACGTGTGGAACGTGAAAACTTTTGTTTATATACTGGGAAATTTTGGCCAAAATTATTCACCGCACTCGTATAGCGCCCGAGCTATGACGTGTTGAACGTGAAAACATTTGGTTATTTTTTTTATATACTAGGAAATTTTGTCCAAAATTATTCACCGCACTCATATAGCGCCCGAGCTATGACGTGCTGAACGTAAAAATTTTTTTTTTTTTTTTATATACTGGGAAATTTTGTCCAAAATTATTGACAGCACTCATATAGCGCCCGAGCTATGACCTGTTGAACGTGAAAACTTTTCGGTTTTTTTTTTTTTGTATGTAATGGGAAATTTTGGACAAAATTATTCACCGCACTCATATAGCGCCCGAGCTATGACGTGCTGAACTTAAAAATTTTTTTTTATATACCGGGTAATTTTGTCCAAAATTATTCACCGCACTCCTAAAGAGCTCGAGCTATGACGTGTTGAACGTGAAAACTTTTTTTTATATACTGGGAAATTTTGTCCAAATTATTCACCGCACTTATATAGCGCCCCAGTTATGACGTGTTGAACGTGAAAACTTTTTTTTTTTTTATATACTGGGAAATTTTGTCCAAAATTATTCACCGCACTCATATAGCGCCCGAGATATGACGTGCTGAACGTGAAAATATATTTTATTTTTTTTATATACTGGGATATTTTGGCCAAAATTATTCACCGCACTCATATAGCGCCCGAGATCTGACGTGCTGGACGTGAAAATATTTTTTTTTTTTTTTTATATACTGGGAAATTTTGGCCAAAATTATTCACCGCACTCATATAGCGCCCGAGCTATGACGTGCTGAACGTAAACTTTTTTTTTTTTTTTGTATATACTGGGAAATTTTGTCCAAAATTGTTCACCGCACTCATATAGCGCCCGAGATATGACGTGCTGGACGTGAAAATTTATTTTTTTTTTTTTTATATACTGGGAAATTTTGGCCAAAATTATTCACCGCACTCATATAGCGCCCGAGCTATGACGTGCTGATCGTGAAAATTTTTTTTTTTTTTTATATACTGGGAAATTTTGGACAAAATTATTCACCGCACTCATATAGCGCCCGAGCTATGACGTGCTGAACGTAAAAATTTTATTTTTTTTTTTTTATATACTGCGAAATTTTGTCCAAAATTATTCACCGCACTCATAGAGCTCCCCAGTTATGACGTGTTGAACGTGAAAACTTTTTTTTATATACTTGGAAATTTTGTCCAAAATTATTCACCGCACTCATATAGCGCCCGAGCTATGACGTGTTGAACGTGAAAATTTTTTTTTTTTTTTTATATTGGGAAATTTTGGCCAAAATTATTCACCGCACTCGTATAGCGCCCGAACTATGACGTGTTGAACGTGAAAACTTTTGGGATTTTTTTTTTTTGTATGTAATGGAAAATTTTGGCCAAAATTATTCACCGCACTCATATAGCGCCCGAGCTATGACGTGTTGAACGTGAAAGCTTTTTTTTTTTATACTGGGAAATTTTGGCCAAAATTATTCAACGCACTCGTATAGCGCCCGAGCTATGACGTGTTGAACGTGAAAACTTTTTTTTTTGTATGTAATGGGAAATTTTGGCCAAAATTATTCACCGCACTCATAGAGCTCCCCAGTTATGACGTGTTGAACGTGAAAACTTTTTTTTAATATACTTGGAAATTTTGTCCAAAATTATTCACCGCACTCATATAGCGCCCGAGCTATGACGTGTTGAACGTGAAAATTTTTTTTTTTTTTATACACTGTGAAATTTTGGCCAAAATTATTCACCGCACTCATATAGCGCCCGAGCTATGACGTGTTGAACGTGAAAACTTTTTTTTTTTTATATACTGGGAAATTTTGGCCAAAATTATTCACCGCACTCGTAAAGCGCCCGAGCTATGACGTGTTGAACGTGAAAACATTTTTTTTTTTTTTTATATTGGGAAATTTTGGCCAAAATTATTCACCGCACTCGTAAAGCGCCCGAGCTATGACGTGTGGAACATGAAAACTTTTTTTTTTTTTTTTATATACTGGGATATTTTGGCCAAAATTATTGACAGCACTCATATAGCGCCCGAGCTATGACGTGTGGAACGTGAAAACTTTTGTTTATATACTGGGAAATTTTGGCCAAAATTATTCACCGCACTCGTATAGCGCCCGAGCTATGACGTGTTGAACGTGAAAATTTTTTTTTTTTTTTTTATATACTGGGAAATTTTGTCCAAAATTATTCACCGCACTCATAGAGCTCCCCAGTTATGACGTGTTTAACGTGAAAACTTTTTTTTATATACTGGGAAATTTTGTCCAAAATTATTCACCGCACTCATATAGCGCCCGAGCTATGACGTGTTGAACGTGAAAATTTTTTTTTTTTTTATACACTGGGAAATTTTGGCCAAAATTATTCACCGCACTCGTAAAGCGCCCGAGCTATGACGTGTGGAACATGAAAACTTTTTTTTTTTTTTTATATACTGGGATATTTTGGCCAAAATTATTGACAGCACTCATATAGCGCCCGAGCTATGACCTGTGGAACGTGAAAACTTTTTTTTTTTTTATACACTGGGAAATTTTGGCCAAAATTATTCACCGCACTCATAGAGCTCCCCAGTTATGACGTGTTTAACGTGAAAACTTTTTTTTATATACTGGGAAATTTTGTCCAAAATTATTCACCGCACTCGTAAAGCGCCCGAGCTATGACGTGTGGAACATGAAAACTTTTTTTTTTTTTTTTATATACTGGGATATTTTGGGCAAAATTATTGACAGCACTCATATAGCGCCCGAGCTATGACGTGTGGAACGTGAAAACTTTTGTTTATATACTGGGAAATTTTGGCCAAAATTATTCACCGCACTCGTATAGCGCCCGAGCTATGACGTGTTGAACGTGAAAACATTTGGTTATTTTTTTTATATACTAGGAAATTTTGTCCAAAATTATTCACCGCACTCATATAGCGCCCGAGCTATGACGTGCTGAACGTAAAAATTTTTTTTTTTTTTTTATATACTGGGAAATTTTGTCCAAAATTATTGACAGCACTCATATAGCGCCCGAGCTATGACCTGTTGAACGTGAAAACTTTTCGGTTTTTTTTTTTTTGTATGTAATGGGAAATTTTGGACAAAATTATTCACCGCACTCATATAGCGCCCGAGCTATGACGTGCTGAACTTAAAAATTTTTTTTTATATACCGGGTAATTTTGTCCAAAATTATTCACCGCACTCCTAAAGAGCTCGAGCTATGACGTGTTGAACGTGAAAACTTTTTTTTATATACTGGGAAATTTTGTCCAAATTATTCACCGCACTTATATAGCGCCCCAGTTATGACGTGTTGAACGTGAAAACTTTTTTTTTTTTTATATACTGGGAAATTTTGTCCAAAATTATTCACCGCACTCATATAGCGCCCGAGATATGACGTGCTGAACGTGAAAATATATTTTATTTTTTTTATATACTGGGATATTTTGGCCAAAATTATTCACCGCACTCATATAGCGCCCGAGATCTGACGTGCTGGACGTGAAAATATTTTTTTTTTTTTTTTATATACTGGGAAATTTTGGCCAAAATTATTCACCGCACTCATATAGCGCCCGAGCTATGACGTGCTGAACGTAAACTTTTTTTTTTTTTTTGTATATACTGGGAAATTTTGTCCAAAATTGTTCACCGCACTCATATAGCGCCCGAGATATGACGTGCTGGACGTGAAAATTTATTTTTTTTTTTTTTATATACTGGGAAATTTTGGCCAAAATTATTCACCGCACTCATATAGCACCCGAGCTATGACGTGCTGAACGAAAATTTTTTTTTTTTTTTGTATATACTGGGAAATTTTGTCCAAAATTGTTCACCGCACTCATATAGCGCCCGAGCTATGACGTGCTGATCGTGAAAATTTTATTTTTTTTTTTATATACTAGGAAATTTTGTCCAAAATTATTCACCGCACTCATAGAGCTCCCCAGTTATGACGTGTTTAACGTGAAAACTTTTTTTTATATACTGGGAAATGTTGTCCAAAATTATTCACCGCACTCATATAGCGCCCGAGCTATGACGTGTTGAACGTGAAAATTTTTTTTTTTTTTTATACATTGGGAAATTTTGGCCAAAATTATTCACCGCACTCGTATAGCGCCCGAGCTATGACGTGTGGAACATGAAAACTTTTTTTTTTTTTTTATATACTGGGAAATTTTGTCCAAAATTATTCACCTCACTCATATAGCGCCCGAGCTATGACGTGTTGAACGTGAAAACATTTGGTTATTTTTTTTATATACTGGGAAATTTTGTCCAAAATTATTCACCGCACTCATATAGCGCCCGAGCTATGACGTGTTGAACGTGAAAACTTTTTTTTTTTTTTATAAACTGGGAAATTTTGGCCAAAATTATTCACCGCACTCGTAAAGCGCCCGAGCTATGACGTGTTGAACGTGAAAACTTTTGGTCTTTTTTATTGTATATAATGGGAAATTTTGGCCAAAATGATTCACCGCACTCGTATAGCGCCCGAGCTATGACGTGTGGAACGTGAAAACTTTTGTTTATATACTGGGAAATTTTGGCCAAAATTATTCACCGCACTCGTATAGCGCCCGAGCTATGACATGTTGAACGTGAAAACATTTGGTTATTTTTTTTATATACTGGGAAATTTTGTCCAAAATTATTCACCGCACTCATATAGCGCCCGAGCTATGACGAGTTGAACGTGAAAACTTTTGGTTTTTTTTTTTTTTTATATACTGGGATATTTTGGCCAAAATTATTGACAGCACTCATATAGCGCCCGAGCTATGACCTGTTGAACGTGAAAACTTTTGGGTTTTTTTTTTTTTGTATGTAATGGGAAATTTTGGACAAAATTATTCACCGCACTCATATAGCGCCCGAGCTATGACGTGTTGAACGTGAAAACTTTTTTTTTTTTTTATATACTGGGAAAATTTGGCCAAAATTATTCACCGCACTCGTAAAGCGCCCGAGTTATGACGTGTTGAACGTGAAAACATTTTTTTTTTTTTATATTGGGAAATTTTGGCCAAAATTATTCACCGCACTCGTATAGCGCCCGAGCTATGACGTGTTGAACGTGAAAACTTTTTTTTTTTTTTTTATATACTGATAAATTTTGGAACAAATTATTCACCGCACTCATATAGCGCCCGAGCTATGACGTGTTGAACGTGAAAACTCTTCTTTTTTTTATATATATAATGGGAAATTTTGGTCGAAATTATTCACAGCACTCATATAGCGCCCGAGCTATGACGTGCTGAATGTGAAAACTTTTATTTTTTTTATAAATACTGGGAAATTTTGGCCAAAATTATTCACCGCACTCATATAGCGCCCGAGCTATGACGTGCTGAACTTAAAAATTTTTTTTTTTATATACCGGGTAATTTTGTCCAAAATTATTCACCGCACTCCTAAAGAGCCCGAGCTATGACGTGTTGAACGTGAAAACTTTTTTTTATATACTGGGAAATTTTGTCCAAATTATTCACCGCACTTATATAGCGCCCCAGTTATGACGTGTTGAACGTGAAAACTTTTGCTTTTTTTTTTTATATACTGGGAAATTTTGTCCAAAATTATTCACCGCACTCATATAGCGCCCGAGATATGACGTGCTGAACGTGAAAATATTTTTTTTTTTTTTTTATATACTGGGATATTTTGGCCAAAATTATTCACCGCACTCGTAAAGCGCCCGAGTTATGACGTGTTGAACGTGAAAACTTTTGGTTTTTTTTTTTGTATATAATAGGAAATTTTGGCCAAAATTATTCACCGCACTCGAATAGCGCCCGAGCTATGACGTGTTGAACGTGAAAACTTTTTTTTTTTTTATACTGGGAAATTTTGGCCAAAATTATTCACCGCACTCGTATAGCGCCCGAGCTATGACGTGTTGAACGTGAAAACTTTTTTTTTTTTTTTATATACTGGGAAATTTTGTCCAAAATTATTCACCGCACTCATATAGCGCCCGAGATATGACGTGCTGGACGTGAAAATTTTTTTTTTTTTTTTTATATACTGGGAAATTTTGGACAAAATTATTCACCGCACTCATATAGCGCCCGAGCTATGACGTGCTGAACGTAAAAATTTTATTTTTTTTTTTTATATACTGCGAAATTTTGTCCAAAATTATTCACCGCACTCATAGAGCTCCCCAGTTATGACGTGTTGAACGTGAAAACTTTTTTTTATATACTTGGAAATTTTGTCCAAAATTATTCACCGCACTCATATAGCGCCCGAGCTATGACGTGTTGAACGTGAAAATTTTTTTTTTTTTTTTGTATACAATGGGAAATTTTGGCCAAAATTATTCACCGCACTCATATAGAGCCCGAGCTATGACGTGTTGAACGTGAAAACATTTTTTTTTTTTTTATATTGGGAAATTTTGGCCAATATTATTCACCGCACTCGTATAGCGCCCGAACTATGACGTGTTGAACGTGAAAACTTTTGGGTTTTTTTTTTTTTGTATGTAATGGGAAATTTTGGCCAAAATTATTCACCGCACTCATATAGCGCCCGAGCTATGACGTGTTGAACGTGAAAACTTTTTTTTTTTTATAATGGGAAATTTTGGCCAAAATTATTCAACGCACTCATATAGCGCCCGAGCTATGACGTGTTGAACGTGAAAACTTTTTTTTTGTATGTAATGGGAAATTTTGGCCAAAATTATTCACCGCACTCATAGAGCTCCCCAGTTATGACGTGTTGAACGTGAAAACTTTTTTTTTGTATATACTGGGAAATTTTGGCCAAAATTATTCACCGCACTCGTAAAGCACCCGAGTTATGACGTGTTGAACGTGAAAAAATTTTTTTTTTTTTTATATTGGGAAATTTTGGCCAAAATTATTCACCGCACTCGTATAGCTCCCGAGCTATGACGTGTTGAACGTGAAAACTTCTGGGTTTTTTTTTTTTTGTATGTAATGGGAAATTTTGGCCAAAATTATTCACCGCACTCATATAGCGCCCGAGCTATGACGTGTTGAACGTGAAAACTTTTTTTTTTTTTATACTGGGAAATTTTGGCCAAAATTATTCAACGCACTCATATAGCGCCCGAGCTATGACGTGTTGAACGTAAAAATTTTTTTTTTTTTTTTTATATACTGGGAAATTTTGCCCAAAATTATTCACCGCACTCATATAGCGCCCGAGCTATGACGTGCTGAACGTGAAATTTTTTTTTTTTTTTATGTACTGGGAAATTTTGGCCAAAATTATTCACCGCACTCATATAGAGCCCGAGCTATGACGTGTTGAACGTGAAAACATTTTTTTTTTTTTTATATTGGGAAATTTTGGTCGAAATTATTCACCGCACTCATATAGCGCCCGAGCTATGACGTGCTGAACGTGAAAACTTTTTTTTTTTTTTTTATAAACTGGGAAATTTTGGCCAAAATTATTCACCGCACTCGTATAGCGCCCGAGTTATGACGTGTTGAATGTGAAAACTTTTATTTTTTTTATATATACTGGGAAATTTTGGCCAAAATTATTCACCGCACTCATATAGCGCCCGAGCTATGACGTGCTGAACTTAAAAATTTTTTTTTATATACCGGGTAATTTTGTCCAAAATTAGTCACCGCACTCATAGAGCGCCCCAGTTATGACGTGTTGAACGTGAAAACTTTTTTTTATATACTGGGAAATTTTGTCCAAATTATTCACCGCACTTATATAGCACCCCAGTTATGACGTGTTGAACGTGAAAACTTTTTTTTTTTTTTATATACTGGGAAATTTTGACCAAAATTATTCACCGCACTCGTAAAGCGCCCGAGCTATGACGTGTGGAACGTGAAAACTTTTTTTTTTTTTTATATACTGGGAAATTTTGTCCAAAATTATTCACCTCACTCATATGACGTGTTGAACGTGAAAACTTTTGGTTTTTTTTTTTTGTATATAATGGGAAATTTTGGCCAAAATAATTCACCGCACTCGTATAGCGCCCGAGCTATGACGTGTTGAACGTGAAAACTTTTGTTTATATACTGGGAAATTTTGGCCAAAATTATTCACCGCACTCGTAAAGCGCCCGAGCTATGACGTGTGGAACGTGAACATTTATTTTTTTTTTTTATATACCGGGAAATTTTGTCCAAAATTATTCACCTCATATAGCGCCCGAGTTATGACGTGTTGAACGTGAAAACTTTTGGTTTTTTTTTTTGTATATACTGGGAAATTTTGGCCAAAATTATTCACCGCACTCGTATAGCGCCCGAGTTATGACGTGTTGAACGTGAAAACTTTTGGTTTTTTTTTTTTTTTTATATACTGGGATATTTTGGCCAAAATTATTCACCGCACTCGTATAGCGCCCGATCTATGACCTGTTGAACGTGAAAACTTTTGGGTTTTTTTTTTTTTGTATGTAATGGAAAATTTTGGCCAAAATTATTCACCGCACTCATATAGCGCCCGAGCTATGACGTGTTGAACGTGAAACCTTTTTTTTTTTTTTATACTGGGAAATTTTGGCCAAAATTATTCACCGCACTCGTATAGCGCCCGAGCTATGACGTGTTGAACGTGTAAACTTTTTTTTTTTTTTTTTATATACTGGGAAATTTTGTCCAAAATTATTCACCGCACTCATATAGCGCCCGAGATATGACGTGCTGAACGTGAAAATATTTTTTTTTTTTTGTATATACTGGGAAATTTTGTCCAAAATTATTCACCGCACTCATATAGCGCCCGAGCTATGACGTGCTGAACGTGAAAATTTTTTTTTTTTTTTTATATACTGGGAAATTTTGTCCAAATTATTCACCGCACTTATATAGCGCCCCAGTTATGACGTGTTGAACGTGAAAACTTTTGGTTTTTTTTTTTTTGTATATACTGGAAAATTTTGGCCAAAATTATTCACCGCACTCGTAGAGCGCCCGAGTTATGACGAGTTGAACGTGAAAACTTTTGGTTTTTTTTTTTTTTTTTATATACTGGGATATTTTGGCCAAAATTATTGACAGCACTCGTATAGCGCCCGATCTATGACCTGTTGAACGTGAAAACTTTTTTTTTTTTTTTTTTTTGTATGTAATGGAAAATTTTGGCCAAAATTATTCACCGCACTCATATAGCGCCTGAGCTATGACGTGTTGAACGTGAAACCTTTTTTTTTTTTTTTATACCAGGAAATTTTGGCCAAAATTATTCACCGCACTCGTATAGGGCCCGAGCTATGACGTGTTGAACGTGAAAACTTTTTTTTTTTTTTTATATACTGGGAAATTTTGTCCAAAATTATTCACCGCACTCATATAGCGCCCGAGCTATGACGTGTTGAACGTGAAACCTTTTTTTTTTTTTATACTAGGAAATTTTTTCCAAAATTATTCACCGCACTTATATAGCGCCCCAGTTATGACGTGTTGAACGTGAAAACTTTTTTTTTTTTTTTATATACTGGGAAATTTTGTCCAAAATTATTCACCGCACTCATATAGCGCCCGAGATATGACGTGCTGGACGTGAAAATATTTTTTTTTTTTTTTTTATATACTGGGAAATTTTGGCCAAAATTATTCACCGCACTCATATAGCGCCCGAGCTATGACGTGCTGAACGTAAAATTTTTTTTTTTTTTTGTATATACTGGGAAATTTTGTCCAAAATTGTTCACCGCACTCATATAGCGCCCGAGCTATGACGTGCTGATCGTGAAAATTTTTTTTTTTTTTTTATATACTGGGAAATTTTGGACAAAATTATTCACCGCACTCATATAGCGCCCGAGCTATGACGTGCTGAACGTAAAAATTTTATTTTTTTTTTTTATATACTGCGAAATTTTGTCCAAAATTATTCACCGCACTCATAGAGCTCCCCAGTTATGACGTGTTGAACGTGAAAACTTTTTTTTATATACTTGGAAATTTTGTCCAAAATTATTCACCGCACTCATATAGCGCCCGAGCTATGACGTGTTGAACGTGAAAATTTTTTTTTTTTTTATATTGGGAAATTTTGGCCAAAATTATTCACCGCTTTCGTATAGCGCCCGAACTATGACGTGTTGAACGTGAAAACTTTTGGGATTTTTTTTTTTTGTATGTAATGGAAAATTTTGGCCAAAATTATTCACCGCACTCATATAGCGCCCGAGCTATGACGTGTTGAACGTGAAAGCTTTTTTTTTTTTATACTGGGAAATTTTGGCCAAAATTATTCAACGCACTCATATAGCGCCCGAGCTATGACGTGTTGAACGTGAAAACTTTTTTTTTTGTATGTAATTGGAAATTTTGGCCAAAATTATTCACCGCACTCATAGAGCTCCCCAGTTATGACGTGTTGAACGTGAAAACTTTTTTTTAATATACTTGGAAATTTTGTCCAAAATTATTCACCGCACTCATATAGCGCCCGAGCTATGACGTGTTGAACGTGAAAACTTTTTTTTTTTTATATACTGGGAAATTTTGGCCAAAATTATTCACCGCACTCGTAAAGCGCCCGAGCTATGACGTGTTGAACGTGAAAACATTTTTTTTTTTTTTTATATTGGGAAATTTTGGCCAAAATTATTCACCGCACTCGTATAGCTCCCGAGCTATGACGTGTTGAACGTGAAAACTTTTGGGTTTTTTTTTTTTTGTATGTAATGTTTTTTTTTGGCCAAAATTATTCACCGCACTCATATAGCGCCCGAGCTATGACGTGCTGAACGTGAAAACTTTTTTTTTTTTTATACTGGGAAATTTTGACCAAAATTATTCAACGCACTCATATAGCGCCCGAGCTATGACGTGCTGAACGTGAAAACTTTTTTTTTTTTATACACTGGGAAATTTTGGCCAAAATTATTCACCGCACTCATATAGCGCCCGAGCTATGACGTGTTGAACGTGAAAACTTTTTTTTTTTTTTTTATATACTGGGAAATTTTGTCCAAAATTATTCACCGCACTCATATAGCGCCCGAGCTATGACGTGTTGAACGTGAAAACTTTTTTTTTTGTATGTAATGGGAAATTTTGGCCAAAATTATTCACCGCACTCATAGAGCTCCCCAGTTATGACGTGTTGAACGTGAAAACTTTTTTTTAATATACTTGGAAATTTTGTCCAAAATTATTCACCGCACTCATATAGCGCCCGAGCTATGACGTGTTGAACGTGAAAATTTTTTTTTTTGTATACACTGGGAAATTTTGGCCAAAATTATTCACCGCACTCATATAGCGCCCGAGCTATGACGTGTTGAACGTGAAAACTTTTTTTTTTTTATATACTGGGAAATTTTGGCCAAAATTATTCACCGCACTCGTAAAGCGCCCGAGCTATGACGTGTTGAACGTGTAAACTTTTTTTTTTTTTTTTTATATTGGGAAATTTTGGCCAAAATTATTCACCGCACTCGTATAGCGCCCGAGATATGACGTGCTGAACGTGAAAATATTTTTTTTTTTTTGTATATACTGGGAAATTTTGTCCAAAATTATTCACCGCACTCATATAGCGCCCGAGCTATGACGTGTTGAACGTGAAACCTTTTTTTTTTTTTATACTAGGAAATTTTGGCCAAAATTATTCACCGCACTCATATAGCGCCCGAGCTATGACGTGTTGAACGTGAAAACTTTTTTTTTTTTTTTATATACTGGGAAATTTTGTCCAAAATTATTCACCGCACTCATATAGCGCCCGAGCTATGACGTGTTGAACGTGAAAACTTTTTTTTTTGTATGTAATGGGAAATTTTGGCCAAAATTATTCACCGCACTCATATAGCGCCCGAGCTATGACGTGTTGAACGTGAAAACTTTTTTTTTTTTTTTTATATACTGGGAAATTTTGTCCAAAATTATTCACCGCACTCGTATAGCGCCCGAGTTATGACGTGTTGAACGTGAAAACTTTTGGTTTTTTTTTTTTTTTTATATACTGGGATATTTTGGCCAAAATTATTCACCGCACTCGTATAGCGCCCGATCTATGACCTGTTGAACGTGAAAACTTTTGGGTTTTTTTTTTTTTGTATGTAATGGAAAATTTTGGCCAAAATTATTCACCGCACTCATATAGCGCCCGAGCTATGACGTGTTGAACGTGAAACCTTTTTTTTTTTTTTATACTGGGAAATTTTGGCCAAAATTATTCACCGCACTCGTATAGCGCCCGAGCTATGACGTGTTGAACGTGTAAACTTTTTTTTTTTTTTTTTATATACTGGGAAATTTTGTCCAAAATTATTCACCGCACTCATATAGCGCCCGAGATATGACGTGCTGAACGTGAAAATATTTTTTTTTTTTTGTATATACTGGGAAATTTTGTCCAAAATTATTCACCGCACTCATATAGCGCCCGAGCTATGACGTGCTGAACGTGAAAATTTTTTTTTTTTTTTTTATATACTGGGAAATTTTGTCCAAATTATTCACCGCACTTATATAGCGCCCCAGTTATGACGTGTTGAACGTGAAAACTTTTGGTTTTTTTTTTTTTGTATATACTGGAAAATTTTGGCCAAAATTATTCACCGCACTCGTAGAGCGCCCGAGTTATGACGAGTTGAACGTGAAAACTTTTGGTTTTTTTTTTTTTTTTTATATACTGGGATATTTTGGCCAAAATTATTGACAGCACTCGTATAGCGCCCGATCTATGACCTGTTGAACGTGAAAACTTTTTTTTTTTTTTTTTTTTGTATGTAATGGAAAATTTTGGCCAAAATTATTCACCGCACTCATATAGCGCCTGAGCTATGACGTGTTGAACGTGAAACCTTTTTTTTTTTTTTTTATACCAGGAAATTTTGGCCAAAATTATTCACCGCACTCGTATAGGGCCCGAGCTATGACGTGTTGAACGTGAAAACTTTTTTTTTTTTTTTATATACTGGGAAATTTTGTCCAAAATTATTCACCGCACTCATATAGCGCCCGAGCTATGACGTGTTGAACGTGAAACCTTTTTTTTTTTTTTTACTAGGAAATTTTTTCCAAAATTATTCACCGCACTTATATAGCGCCCCAGTTATGACGTGTTGAACGTGAAAACTTTTTTTTTTTTTTTATATACTGGGAAATTTTGTCCAAAATTATTCACCGCACTCATATAGCGCCCGAGATATGACGTGCTGGACGTGAAAATATTTTTTTTTTTTTTTTTATATACTGGGAAATTTTGGCCAAAATTATTCACCGCACTCATATAGCGCCCGAGCTATGACGTGCTGAACGTAAAATTTTTTTTTTTTTTTGTATATACTGGGAAATTTTGTCCAAAATTGTTCACCGCACTCATATAGCGCCCGAGCTATGACGTGCTGATCGTGAAAATTTTTTTTTTTTTTTTATATACTGGGAAATTTTGGACAAAATTATTCACCGCACTCATATAGCGCCCGAGCTATGACGTGCTGAACGTAAAAATTTTATTTTTTTTTTTTTATATACTGCGAAATTTTGTCCAAAATTATTCACCGCACTCATAGAGCTCCCCAGTTATGACGTGTTGAACGTGAAAACTTTTTTTTATATACTTGGAAATTTTGTCCAAAATTATTCACCGCACTCATATAGCGCCCGAGCTATGACGTGTTGAACGTGAAAATTTTTTTTTTTTTTTATATTGGGAAATTTTGGCCAAAATTATTCACCGCTTTCGTATAGCGCCCGAACTATGACGTGTTGAACGTGAAAACTTTTGGGATTTTTTTTTTTGTATGTAATGGAAAATTTTGGCCAAAATTATTCACCGCACTCATATAGCGCCCGAGCTATGACGTGTTGAACGTGAAACCTTTTTTTTTTTTTATACTAGGAAATTTTGGCCAAAATTATTCACCGCACTCATATAGCGCCCGAGCTATGACGTGTTGAACGTGAAAACTTTTTTTTTTTTTTTATATACTGGGAAATTTTGTCCAAAATTATTCACCGCACTCATATAGCGCCCGAGCTATGACGTGTTGAACGTGAAAACTTTTTTTTTTGTATGTAATGGGAAATTTTGGCCAAAATTATTCACCGCACTCATAGAGCTCCCCAGTTATGACGTGTTGAACGTGAAAACTTTTTTTTAATATACTTGGAAATTTTGTCCAAAATTATTCACCGCACTCATATAGCGCCCGAGCTATGACGTGTTGAACGTGAAAATTTTTTTTTTTGTATACACTGGGAAATTTTGGCCAAAATTATTCACCGCACTCATATAGCGCCCGAGCTATGACGTGTTGAACGTGAAAACTTTTTTTTTTGTATGTAATGGGAAATTTTGGCCAAAATTATTCACCGCACTCATAGAGCTCCCCAGTTATGACGTGTTGAACGTGAAAACTTTTTTTTAATATACTTGGAAATTTTGTCCAAAATTATTCACCGCACTCATATAGCGCCCGAGCTATGACGTGTTGAACGTGAAAATTTTTTTTTTTGTATACACTGGGAAATTTTGGCCAAAATTATTCACCGCACTCATATAGCGCCCGAGCTATGACGTGTTGAACGTGAAAGCTTTTTTTTTTTTATACTGGGAAATTTTGGCCAAAATTATTCAACGCACTCATATAGCGCCCGAGCTATGACGTGTTGAACGTGAAAACTTTTTTTTTTGTATGTAATGGGAAATTTTGGCCAAAATTATTCACCGCACTCATAGAGCTCCCCAGTTATGACGTGTTGAACGTGAAAACTTTTTTTTAATATACTTGGAAATTTTGTCCAAAATTATTCACCGCACTCATATAGCGCCCGAGCTATGACGTGTTGAACGTGAAAATTTTTTTTTTTGTATACACTGGGAAATTTTGGCCAAAATTATTCACCGCACTCATATAGCGCCCGAGCTATGACGTGTTGAACGTGAAAACTTTTTTTTTTTTATATACTGGGAAATTTTGGCCAAAATTATTCACCGCACTCGTAAAGCGCCCGAGCTATGACGTGTTGAACGTGAAAACATTTTTTTTTTTTTTTATATTGGGAAATTTTGGCCAAAATTATTCACCGCACTCGTATAGCTCCCGAGCTATGACGTGTTGAACGTGAAAACTTTTGGGTTTTTTTTTTTTTGTATGTAATGTTTTTTTTTGGCCAAAATTATTCACCGCACTCATATAGCGCCCGAGCTATGACGTGCTGAACGTGAAAACTTTTTTTTTTTTTATACTGGGAAATTTTGGCCAAAATTATTCAACGCACTCATATAGCGCCCGAGCTATGACGTGCTGAACGTGAAAACTTTTTTTTTTTTATACACTGGGAAATTTTGTCCAAAATTATTCACCGCACTCATATAGCGCCCGAGCTATGACGTGTTGAACGTGAAAATTTTTTTTTTTGTATACACTGGGAAATTTTGGCCAAAATTATTCACCGCACTCATATAGCGCCCGAGCTATGACGTGTTGAACGTGAAAACTTTTTTTTTTTTATATACTGGGAAATTTTGGCCAAAATTATTCACCGCACTCGTAAAGCGCCCGAGCTATGACGTGTTGAACGTGAAAACATTTTTTTTTTTTTTATATTGGGAAATTTTGGCCAAAATTATTCACCGCACTCGTATAGCTCCCGAGCTATGACGTGTTGAACGTGAAAACTTTTGGGTTTTTTTTTTTTTGTATGTAATGTTTTTTTTTGGCCAAAATTATTCACCGCACTCATATAGCGCCCGAGCTATGACGTGTTGAACGTGAAAACTTTTTTTTTTTTATATACTGGGAAATTTTGGTCGAAATTATTCACCTCACTCATATAGCGCCCGAGTTATGACGTGTTGAACGTGAAAACTTTTGGTTTTTTTTTTGTATATACTGGGAAATTTTGGCCAAAATTATTCACCGCACTCGTAGAGCGCCCGAGTTATGACGAGTTGAACGTGAAAACTTTTGGTTTTTTTTTTTTTTTTATATACTGGGATATTTTGGCCAAAATTATTGTCAGCACTCGTATAGCGCCCGATCTATGACCTGTTGAACGTGAAAACTTTTGAGTTTTTTTTTTTTGTATGTAATGGAAAATTTTGGCCAAAATTATTCACCGCACTCATATAGCGCCCGAGCTATGACGTGTTGAACGTGAAACCTTTTTTTTTTTTTATACTAGGAAATTTTGGCCAAAATTATTCACCGCACTCATATAGCGCCCGAGCTATGACGTGTTGAACGTGAAAACTTTTTTTTTTTTTTTTATATACTGGGAAATTTTGTCCAAAATTATTCACCGCACTCATATAGCGCCCGAGATATGACGTGCTGAACGTTTTATTTTTTTTTTTTTTTGTATATACTGGGAAATTTTGTCCAAAATTATTCACCGCACTCATATAGCGCCCGAGCTATGACGTGCTGAACGTGAAAAATTTTTTTTTTTTTCTTTATATACTGGGAAATTTTGGCCAAAATTATTCACCGCACTCATATAGCGCCCGAGCTATGACGTGTTGAACGTGAAAACTTTTTTTTTTTTTTTTATATACCGCGAAATTTTGTCCAAAATTATTCACCGCACTCATATAGCGCCCGAGCTATGACGTGTTGAACGTGAAAACTTTTTTTTTTTTATACTGGGAAATTTTGGCCAAAATTATTCAACGCACTCATATAGCGCCCGAGCTATGACGTGTTGAACGTGAAAACTTTTTTTTTTTTTTTGTATGTAATGGGAAATTTTGGCCAAAATTATTCACCGCACTCATAGAGCTCCCCAGTTATGACGTGTTGAACGTGAAAACTTTTTTTTATATAATTGGAAATTTTGTCCAAAATTATTCACCGCACTCATATAGCGCCCGAGCTATGACGTGTTGAACGTGAAAATTTTTTTTTTTTTTTTTATATACCGCGAAATTTTGTCCAAAATTATTCACCGCACTCATATAGCGCCCGAGATATGACGTGCTGAACGTGAAAATATTTTTTTTTTTTTTTTATACTGGGAAATTTTGGCCAAAATTATTCACCGCACTCATAGAGCTCCCCAGTTATGACGTGTTGAACGTGAAAACTTTTTTTTTTTTATATACTGGGAAATTTTGGCCAGAATTATTCACCGCACTCGTAGAGCGCCCGAGTTATGACGAGTTGAACGTGAAAACTTTTGGTTTTTTTTTTTTTTTTATATACTGGGATATTTTGGCCAAAATTATTGTCAGCACTCGTATAGCGCCCGATCTATGACCTGTTGAACGTGAAAACTTTTGGGTTTTTTTTTTTTTGTATGTAATGGAAAATTTTGGCCAAAATTATTCACCGCACTCATATAGCGCCCGAGCTATGACGTGTTGAACGTGAAACCTTTTTTTTTTTTTATACTAGGAAATTTTGGCCAAAATTATTCACCGCACTCATATAGCGCCCGAGCTATGACGTGTTGAACGTGAAAACTTTTTTTTTTTTTTTTATATACTGGGAAATTTTGTCCAAAATTATTCACCGCACTCATATAGCGCCCGAGATATGACGTGCTGAACGTGAAAATATTTTTTTTTTTTTTGTATATACTGGGAAATTTTGTCCAAAATTATTCACCGCACTCATATAGCGCCCGAGCTATGACGTGCTGAACGTGAAAAATTTTTTTTTTTTTCTTTATATACTGGGAAATTTTGGCCAAAATTATTCACCGCACTCATATAGCGCCCGAGCTATGACGTGTTGAACGTGAAAACTTTTTTTTTTTTTTTTATATACCGCGAAATTTTGTCCAAAATTATTCACCGCACTCATATAGCGCCCGAGCTATGACGTGTTGAACGTGAAAACTTTTTTTTTTTATACTGGGAAATGTTGGCCAAAATTATTCAACGCACTCATATAGCGCCCGAGCTATGACGTGTTGAACGTGAAAACTTTTTTTTTTTTTTTGTATGTAATGGGAAATTTTGGCCAAAATTATTCACCGCACTCATAGAGCTCCCCAGTTATGACGTGTTGAACGTGAAAACTTTTTTTTATATACTTGGAAATTTTGTCCAAAATTATTCACCGCACTCATATAGCGCCCGAGCTATGACGTGTTGAACGTGAAAATTTTTTTTTTTTTATACACTGGGAAATTTTGGCCAAAATTATTCACCGCACTCATATAGCGCCCGAGCTATGACGTGTTGAACGTGAAAACATTTTTTTTTTTTTTATATTGGGAAATTTTGGCCAAAATTATTCACCGCACTCGTATAGCGCCCGAACTATGACGTGTTGAACGTGAAAACTTTTGGGTTTGTTTTTTTTTGTATGTAATGGGAAATTTTGGCCAAAATTATTCACCGCACTCATATAGCGCCCGAGCTATGACGTGTTGAACGTGAAAACTTTTTTTTTTTTTTATACTGGGAAATTTTGGCCAAAATTATTCACCGCACTCATAGAACTCCCCAGTTATGACGTGTTGAACGTGAAAACTTTTTTTTTTTTATATACTGGGAAATTTTGGCCAGAATTATTCACCGCACTCGTAAAGCGCCCGAGTTATGACGTGTTGAACGTGAAAACATTTTTTTTTTTTTTATATTGGGAAATTTTGGCCAAAATTATTCACCGCACTCGTATAGCTCCCGAGCTATGACGTGTTGAACGTGAAAACTTTTGGGTTTTTTTTTTTTTGTATGTAATGGGAAATTTTGGCCAAAATTATTCACCGCACTCATATAGCGCCCGAGCTATGACGTGTTGAACGTGAAAACTTTTTTTTTTTTATACTGGGAAATTTTGGCCAAAATTATTCAACGCACTCATATAGCGCCCGAGCTATGACGTGTTGAACGTAAAAATTTTTTTTTTTTTTTTTTATATACTGGGAAATTTTGTCCAAAATTATTCACCGCACTCATATAGCGCCCGAGCTATGACGTGCTGAACGTTTTATTTTTTTTTTTTTTTTATATACTGGGAAATTTTGGCCAAAATTATTCACCGCACTCATAAAGCGCCCGAGCTATGACGTGCTGAAAGTAAAAATTTTTTTTTTTTTTTTTATATACTGCGAAATTTTGTCCAAAATTATTCACCGCACTCATAGAGCTCCCCAGTTATGACGTGTTGAACGTGAAAACTTTTTTTTTTTTTTTATAAACTGGGAAATTTTGTACAAAATTATTCACCGCACTCATATGGCGCCCGAGCTATGACGTGTTGAACGTGAAAACTCTTCTTTTTTTTATATATAATGGGAAATTTTGGTCGAAATTTTTCACCGCACTCATATAGCGCCCGAGCTATGACGAGCTGAACGTGAAAACTTTTTTTTTTTTTTATAAACTGGGAAATTTTGGCCAAAATTATTCACCGCACTCGTATAGCGCCCGAGTTATGACGTGTTGAATGTGAAAACTTTTATTTTTTTTATATATACTGGGAAATTTTGGCCAAAATTATTCACCGCACTCATATAGCGCCCGAGCTATGACGTGCTGAACTTAAAAATTTTTTTTTTATATACCGGGTAATTTTGTCCAAAATTATTCACCGCACTCATAGAGCGCCCCAGTTATGACGTGTTGAACGTGAAAACTTTTTTTTATATACTGGGAAATTTTGTCCAAATTATTCACCGCACTTATATAGCGCCCCAGTTATGACGTGTTGAACGTGAAAACTTTTTTTTTTTTTTATATACTGGGAAATTTTGACCAAAATTATTCACCGCACTCGTAAAGCGCCCGAGCTATGAAGTGTGGAACGTGAAAACTTTTTTTTTTTTTTTATATACTGGGAAATTTTGTCCAAAATTATTCACCTCACTCATATGACGTGTTGAACGTGAAAACTTTTGGTTTTTTTTTATGTATATAATGGGAAATTTTGGCGAAAATTATTCACCGCACTCGTATAGCGCCCGAGCTATGACGTGTTGAACGTGAAAACTTTTTTTTATAAACTGGGAAATTTTGGCCAAAATTATTCACCGCACTCGTAAAGCGCCCGAGCTATGACGTGTGGAACGTGAAATTTTTTTTTTTATATACCGGGAAATTTTGTCCAAAATTATTCACCTCACTCTTATAGCGCCCGAGTTATGACGTGTTGAACGTGAAAACTTTTGGTTTTTTTTTTTGTATATACTTGGAAATTTTGGCCAAAATTATTCACCGCACTCGTAGAGCGCCCGATCTATGACCTGTTGAACGTGAAAACTTTTGGGTTTTTTTTTTTTTGTATGTAATGGAAAATTTTGGCCAAAATTATTCACCGCACTCGTATAGCGCCCGAGCTATGACGTGTTGAACGTGAAAACTTTTTTTTTTTTTTTATATACTGGGAAATTTTGTCCAAAATTATTCACCGCACTCATATAGCGCCCGAGATATGACGTGCTGAACGTGAAAATATTTTTTTTTTTTTGTATATACTGGGAAATTTTGTCCAAAATTATTCACCGCACTCATATAGCGCCCAAAATTATTCACCGCACTCATATAGCGCCCGAGCTATGACGTGTTGAACGTGAAAACTTTTTTTTTTTTTATACTGGGAAATTTTGGCCAAAATTATTCACCGCACTCATAGAGCTCCCCAGTTATGACGAGTTGAACGTGAAAACTTTTTTTTTTTTATATACTGGGAAATTTTGGCCAGAATTATTCACCGCACTCGTAAAGCGCCCGAGTTATGACGTGTTGAACGTGAAAACATTTTTTTTTTTTTTTATATTGGGAAATTTTGGCCAAAATTATTCACCGCACTCATATAGCGCCCGAGCTATGACGTGTGGAACGTGAAAACTTTTTTTTTTTTTTATATACTGGGAAATTTTGGCCAAAATTATTCACCGCACTCGTATAGCGCCCGAGTTATGACGTGTTGAATGTGAAAACTTTTATTTTTTTTATATATACTGGGAAATTTTGGCCAAAATTATTCACCGCACTCATATAGCGCCCGAGCTATGACGTGCTGAACTTAAAAATTTTTTTTTATATACCGGGTAATTTTGTCCAAAATTATTCACCGCACTCATAGAGCGCCCCAGTTATGACGTGTTGAACGTGAAAACTTTTTTTTATATACTGGGAAATTTTGTCCAAATTATTCACCGCACTTATATAGCGCCCCAGTTATGACGTGTTGAACGTGAAAACTTTTTTTTTTTTTTATATACTGGGAAATTTTGACCAAAATTATTCACCGCACTCGTAAAGCGCCCGAGCTATGACGTGTGGAACGTGAAAACTTTTTTTTTTTTTTATATACTGGGAAATTTTGTCCAATATTATTCACCTCACTCATATGACGTGTTGAACGTGAAAACTTTTGGTTTTTTTTTTTTGTATATAATGGGAAATTTTGGCCAAAATTATTCACCGCACTCGTATAGCGCCCGAGCTATGACGTGTTGAACGTGAAAACTTTTGTTTATATACTGGGAAATTTTGGCCAAAATTATTCACCGCACTCGTAAAGCGCCCGAGCTATGACGTGTGGAACGCGAACATTTTTTTTTTATATACCGGGAAATTTGTCCAAAATTATTCACCTCACTCTTATAGCGCCCCAGTTATGACGTGTTGAACGTGAAAACTTTTTTTTTTTTTATATACTGGGAAATTTTGACCAAAATTATTCACCGCACTCGTAAAGCGCCCGAGCTATGACGTGTGGAACGTGAAAACTTTTTTTTTTTTTTATATACTGGGAAATTTTGTCTAATATTATTCACCTCACTCATATGACGCGTTGAACGTGAAAACTTTTGGTTTTTTTTTTTTTGTATATAATGGGAAATTTTGGCCAAAATTATTCACCGCACTCGTATAGCGCCCGAGTTATGACGTGTTGAACGTGAAAACTTTTGGTTTTTTTTTTGTATATACTGGGAAATTTTGGCCAAAATTATTCACCGCACTCGTAGAGCGCCCGAGTTATGACGAGTTGAACGTGAAAACTTTTGGTTTTTTTTTTTTTTTTATATACTGGGATATTTTGGCCAAAATTATTGACAGCACTCGTATAGCGCCCGATCTATGACCTGTTGAACGTGAAAACTTTTGGGTTTTTTTTTTTTGTATGCAATGGAAAATTTTGGCCAAAATTATTCACCGCACTCATATAGCGCCCGAGCTATGACGTGTGGAACGTGAAAATTTTTTTTTTATATACTGGGAAATTTTGTCCAAATTATTCACCGCACTTATATAGCGCCCCAGTTATGACGTGTTGAACGTGAAAACTTTTTTTTTTTTTTTTATATACTGGGAAATTTTGTCCAAAATTATTCACCGCACTCGTATAGCGCCCGAGCTATGACGTGTTGAACGTGAAAACTTTTTTTTTTTTTTTATATACTGGGAAATTTTGTCCAAAATTATTCACCGCACTCATGTAGCGCCCGAGATATGACGTGCTGAACGTGAAAATATTTTTTTTTTTTTGTATATACTGGGAAATTTTGTCCAAAATTATTCACAGCACTCATATAGCGCCCAAAATTATTCACCGCACTCATATAGCGCCCGAGCTATGACGTGTTGAACGTGAAAACTTTTTTTTTTTTATACTGGGAAATTTTGGCCAAAATTATTCACCGCACTCATAGAGCTCCCCAGTTATGACGTGTTGAACGTGAAAACTTTTTTTTCTTTATATACTGGGAAATTTTGGCCAGAATTATTCACCGCACTCGTAAAGCGCCCGAGTTATGACGTGTTCAACGTGAAAACATTTTTTTTTTTTTTTATATTGGGAAATTTTGGCCAAAATTATTCACCGCACTCGTATAGCTCCCGAGCTATGACGTGTTGAACGTGAAAACTTTTGGGTTTTTTTTTTTTTGTATGTAATGGGAAATTTTGGCCAAAATTATTCACCGCACTCATATAGCGCCCGAGCTATGACGTGTTGAACGTGAAAACTTTTTTTTTTTATACTGGGAAATTTTGGCCAAAATTATTCAACGCACTCATATAGCGCCCGAGCTATGACGTGTTGAACGTAAAAATTTTTTTTTTTTTTTTTTTATATACTGGGAAATTTTGTCCAAAATTATTCACCGCACTCATATAGCGCCCGAGCTATGACGTGCTGAACGTGAAATTTTATTCTTTTTTTTTATATACTGGGAAATTTTGGCCAAAATTATTCACCGCACTCATATAGCGCCCGAGCTATGACGTGCTGAACTTAAAAATTTTTTTTTATATACCGGGTAATTTTGTCTAAAATTATTCACCGCACTCATAGAGCGCCCCAGTTATGACGTGTTGAACGTGAAAACTTTTTTTTTTTTTTATATACTGGGAAATTTTGGCCAAAATTATTCACCGCACTCGTATAGCGCCCGAACTATGACGTGTTGAACGTGAAAACTTTTGGGTTTTTTTTTTTTTGTATGTAATGGGAAATTTTGGCCAAAATTATTCACCGCACTCATATAGCGCCCGAGATATGACGTGCTGAACGTGAAAATATTTTTTTTTTTTTGTATATACTGGGAAATTTTGTCCAAAATTATTCACCGCACTCATATAGCGCCCGAGCTATGACGTGTTGAACGTGAAAACTTTTTTTTTTATACTGGGAAATTTTGGCCAAAATTATTCAACGCACTCATATAGCGCCCGAGCTATGACGTGTTGAACGTGAAAACTTTTTTTTTTTTTTGTATGTAATGGGAAATTTTGGCCAAAATTATTCACCGCACTCATAGAGCTCCCCAGTTATGACGTGTTGAACGTGAAAACTTTTTTTTATATACTTGGAAATTTTGTCCAAAATTATTCACCGCACTCATATAGCGCCCGAGCTATGACGTGTTGAACGTGAAAATTTTTTTTTTTTTTATACACTGGGAAATTTTGGCCAAAATTATTCATCGCACTCATATAGCGACCGAGCTATGAACTGTTGAACGTGAAAAATTTTTTTTTTTTTTTATATACTGGGAATTTTGGACAAAATTATTCACCGCACTCATAAAGAGCCCGAGCTATGACGTGTTGAACGTGAAAACATTTTTTTTTTTTTTTATATTGGGAAATTTTGGCCAAAATTATTCACCGCACTCGTATAGCGCCCGAACTATGACGTGTTGAACGTGAAAACTTTTGGGTTTTTTTTTTTTGTATGTAATGGGAAATTTTGGCCAAAATTATTCACCGCACTCATAAAGCGCCCGAGCTATGACGTGTTGAACGTGAAAACTTTTTTTTTTTTTATACTGGGAAATTTTGGCCAAAATTATTCACCGCACTCATAGAGCTCCCCAGTTATGACGTGTTGAACGTGAAAACTTTTTTTTTTTTATATACTGGGAAATTTTGGCCAGAATTATTCACCGCACTCGTAAAGCGCCCGAGTTATGACGTGTTGAACGTGAAAATATTTTTTTTTTTTTTTATATTGGGAAATTTTGGCCAAAATTATTCACCGCACTCGTATAGCTCCCGAGCTATGACGTGTTGAACGTGAAAACTTTTGGGTTTTTTTTTTTTTGTATGTAATGGGAAATTTTGGCCAAAATTATTCACCGCACTCATATAGCGCCCGAGCTATGACGTGTTGAACGTAAAAATTTATTTTTTTTTTTTTTATATACTGGGAAATTTTGTCCAAAATTATTCACCGCACTCATATAGCGCCCGAGCTATGACGTGCTGAACGTGAAATTTTTTTTTTTTTTTATATACTGGGAAATTTTGGCCAAAATTATTCACCGCACTCATATAGCGCCCGAGCTATGACGTGTTGAACGTAAAAATTTATTTTTTTTTTTTTTATATACTGGGAAATTTTGTCCAAAATTATTCACCGCACTCATATAGCGCCCGAGCTATGACGTGCTGAACGTGAAATTTTTTTTTTTTTTTTATATACTGGGAAATTTTGGCCAAAATTATTCACCGCACTCATATAGCGCCCGAGCTATGACGTGCTAAACGTAAAAATTTTTTTTTTTTTTTTTTATATACTGCGAAATTTTGTCCAAAATTATTCACCGCACTCATAGAGCTCCCCAGTTATGACCTGTTGAACGTGAAAACTTTTTTTTTTTTTATGTACTGGGAAATTTTGGCAAAAATTATTCACCGCACTCATATAGCGCCCGAGCTATGACGTGTTGAACGTGAAAACTTTTTTTTTTTTTTATATACTGGGAAATTTTGTCCAAAATTATTCACCTCACTCATATGACGTGTTGAACGTGAAAACTGTTGGTTTTTTTTTTTTGTATATAATGGGAAATTTTGGCCAAAATTATTCACCGCACTCGTATAGCGCCCGAGCTATGACGTGTTGAACGTGAAAACTCTTCTTTTTTTTTTTATATAAAATGGGATCTTTTGGTCGAAATTATTCACCGCACTCATATAGCGCCCGAGCTATGACGTGTTGAACGTGAAAACTTTTTTTTTTTTTTATACACTGGGAAATTTTGGCCAAAATTATTCACCGCACTCATATAGCGCCCGAGCTATGACGTGTTGAACGTGAAAACTTTTTTTTTTTTTTATACACTGGGAAATTTTGGACAAAATTATTCACCGCACTCATATAGCGCCCGAGCTATGACGTGTTGAACATGAAAACTATTCTTTTTTTTTTATATATAATGGGAAATTTTGGTCGAAATTATTCACCGCACTCATATAGCGCCCGAGCTATGACGTTTTGAACGTGAAAACTTTTTTTTTTTTTATAAACTGGGAAATTTTGGTCGAAATTATTCACCGCACTCATATAGCGCCCGAGCTATGACGTTTTGAACGTGAAAACTTTTTTTTTTTTTTATAAACTGGGAAATTTTGGCCAAAATTATTCACCGCACTCGTATAGCGTCCGAGCTATGACGTGTTGAACGTGAAAACTTTTATTTTTTTTATATATACTGGGAAATTTTGGCCAAAATTATTCACCGCACTCGTATAGCGCCCGAGCTATGACGTGTTGAACGTGAAAACTTTTGGGTTTTTTTTTTTTTTGTATGTAATGGGAAATTTTGGCCAAAATTATTCACCGCACTCGTATAGCGCCCGAGTTATGACCTGTTGATCGTGAAAACTTTTGGGTTTTTTTTTTTTATAAGCTGGGAAATTTTGGCCAAAATTATTCACCGCACTCGTATAGCGCCCGAGTTATGACCTGTTGATCGTGAAAACTTTTGGGTTTTTTTTTTTTATATACTGGGAAATTTTGGCCAAAATTATTCACCGCACTCATATAGCGCCCGAGCTATGACGTGCTGAACGTGAAAACTTTTTTTTTTTTTTTATATACTGGGAAATTTTGTCCAAAATTATTCACCGCACTCATATAGCGCCCGAGCTATGACGTGTTGAACGTGAAAACTTTTTTTTTTTTTGATACTGGGAAATTTTGGCCAAAATTATTCACCGCACTCGTATAGCGTCCGAGCTATGACGTGTTGAACGTGAAAACTTTTATTTTTTTTATATATACTGGGAAATTTTGGCCAAAATTATTCACCGCACTCGTATAGCGCCCGAGCTATGACGTGTTGAACGTGAAAACTTTTGGGTTTTTTTTTTTTTGTATGTAATGGGAAATTTTGGCCAAAATTATTCACCGCACTCGTATAGCGCCCGAGTTATGACCTGTTGAACGTGAAAACTTTTGGGTTTTTTTTTTTTTGATACTGGGAAATTTTGGCCAAAATTATTCACCGCACTCGTATAGCGTCCGAGCTATGACGTGTTGAACGTGAAAACTTTTATTTTTTTTTTATATACTGGGAAATTTTGTCCAAAATTATTCACCGCACTCATATAGCTCCCCAGTTATGACGTGTTGAACGTGAAAACTTTTTTTTTTTTTTTATATACTGGGAAATTTTGTCCAAAATTATTCACCGCACTCATACAGCTCCCCAGTTATGACGTGTTGAACGTGAAAACTTTTTTTTATATACTGGGAAATTTTGTCCAAAATTATTCACCGCACTCATAAAGCGCCCGAGCTATGACGTGTTGAACGTGAAAACTTTTTTTTTTTTTTTTATACACTGGGAAATTTTGGCCAAAATTATTCACCGCACTCATATAGCGCCCGAGCTATGACGTGTTGAACGTGAAAACTTTTTTTTTTTTTTTATACACTGGGAAATTTTGGAAAAAATTATTCACCGCACTTATATAGCGCCCGAGCTATGATGTGTTGAACGTGAAAACTCTTCTTTTTTTTTATATATAATGGGAAATTTTGGTCGAAATTATTCACCGCACTCATATAGCGCCCGAGCTATGACGTGTTGAACGTGAAAACTTTTTTTTTTTTTTATAAACTGGGAAATTTTGGCCAAAATTATTCACCGCACTCGTATAGCGTCCGAGCTATGACGTGTTGAACGTGAAAACTTTTATTTTTTTTATATATACTGGGAAATTTTGGCCAAAATTATTCACCGCACTCGTATAGCGCCCGAGCTATGACGTGTTGAACGTGAAAACTTTTGGGTTTTTTTTTTTTTTGTATGTAATGGGAAATTTTGGCCAAAATTATTCACCGCACTCGTATAGCGCCCGAGTTATGACCTGTTGATCGTGAAAACTTTTTGGTTTTTTTTTTTTATATACTGGGAAATTTTGTCCAAAATTATTCACCGCACTCACATAGAGCCCCAGTTATGACGTGTTGAACGTAAAAACTTTTATTTTTTTTATATATACTGGGAAATTTTGGCCAAAATTATTCACCGCACTCGTATAGCGCCCGAGTTATGACCTGTTGATCGTGAAAACTTTTTGGTTTTTTTTTTTTTATATACTGGGAAATTTTGGCCAAAATTATTCACCGCACTCGTATAGCGTCCGAGCTATGACGTGTTGAACGTGAAAACTTTTATTTTTTTTATATAAACTGGGAAATTTTGGCCAAAATTATTCACCGCACTCGTATAGCGCCCGAGCTATGACGTGTTGAACGTGAAAACTTTTGGGTTTTTTTTTTTTTTGTATGTAATGGGAAATTTTGGCCAAAATTATTCACCGCACTCGTATAGCGCCCGAGCTATGACGTGTTGAACGTGAAAACATTTGGTTATTTTTTTTATATACTGGGAAATTTTGTCCAAAATTATTCACCGCAGTCATATAGAGCCCGAGCTATGACGTGTTGAACGTGAAAACTTTTATTTTTTTTATATATACTGGGAAATTTTGGCCAAAATTATTCACCGCACTCGTATAGCGCCCGAGCTATGACGTGTTGAACGTGAAAACTCTTCTTTTTTTTTTATATAAAATGGGATCTTTTGGTCGAAATTATTCACCGCACTCTTATAGCGCCCGAGCTATGAGGTGTTGAACGTGAAAACTTTTTTTTTTTTTTATACACTGGGAAATTTTGGCCAAAATTATTCACCGCACTCATATAGCGCCCGAGCTATGACGTGTTGAACGTGAAAACTTTTTTTTTTTTTTTTATACACTGGGAAATTTTGGACAAAATTATTCACCGCACTCATATAGCGCCCGAGCTATGACGTGTTGAACATGAAAACTCTTCTTTTTTTTTTATATATAATTGGAAATTCTGGTCGAAATTATTCACCGCACTCATATAGCGCCCGAGCTATGACGTTTTGAACGTGAAAACTTTTTTTTTTTTTATAAACTGGGAAATTTTGGCCAAAATTATTCACCGCACTCGTATAGCGTCCGAGCTATGACGTGTTGAACGTGAAAACTTTTTTTTTTTTTTGTATACAATGGGAAATTTTGGTCAAAATTATTTATTGTACTCGTATAGCGCCCGAGCTATGACGTGTTGAACGTGAAAACTTTTGGGTTTTTTTTTTTTTTGTATGTAATGGGAAATTTTGGCCAAAATTATTCACCGCACTCGTATAGCGCCCGAGTTATGACCTGTTGATCGTGAAAACTTTTGGGTTTTTTTTTTTTATATACTGGGAAATTTTGGCCAAAATTATTCACCGCACTCGTATAGCGTCCGAGCTATGACGTGTTGAACGTGAAAACTTTTATTTTTTTTATATATACTGGGAAATTTTGGCCAAAATTATTCACCGCACTCGTATAGCGCCCGAGCTATGACGTGTTGAACGTGAAAACTTTTGGGTTTTTTTTTTTTTGTATGTAATGGGAAATTTTGGCCAAAATTATTCACCGCACTCGTATAGCGCCCGAGTTATGACCTGTTGAACGTGAAAACTTTTGGGTTTTTTTTTTTTTGATACTGGGAAATTTTGGCCAAAATTATTCACCGCACTCGTATAGCGTCCGAGCTATGACGTGTTGAACGTGAAAACTTTTATTTTTTTTTTATATACTGGGAAATTTTGTCCAAAATTATTCACCGCACTCATATAGCTCCCCAGTTATGACGTGTTGAACGTGAAAACTTTTTATTTTTTTTTATATACTGGGAAATTTTGTCCAAAATTATTCACCGCACTCATACAGCTCCCCAGTTATGACGTGTTGAACGTGAAAACTTTTTTTTATATACTGGGAAATTTTGTCCAAAATTATTCACCGCACTCATAAAGCGCCCGAGCTATGACGTGTTGAACGTGAAAACTTTTTTTTTTTTTTTTATACACTGGGAAATTTTGGCCAAAATTATTCACCGCACTCATATAGCGCCCGAGCTATGACATGTTGAACGTGAAAACTTTTTTTTTTTTTTTTATATACTGGGAAATTTTGGCAAAAATTATTCACCGCACTCATATAGCGCCCGAGCTATGACGTGCAGAACGTAAAAATTTTTATTTTTTTTTTTATACACTGCGAAATTTTGTCCAAAATTATTCACCGCACTCTTAGAGCGCCCCAGTTATGACGTGTTGAACGTGAAAACTTTTTTTTATATACTGGGAAATTTTGTCCAAAATTATTCACCGCACTCATAAAGCGCCCGAGCTATGACGTGTTGAACGTGAAAACTCTTCTTTTTTTTTATATATAATGGGAAATTTTGGTCGAAATTATTCACCGCACTTAATAGCGCCCGAGCTATGACGTGTTGAACGTGAAAACTTTTTTTTTTTTTATAAACTGGGAAATTTTGGCCAAAATTATTCACCGCACTCGTATAGCGTCCGAGCTATGACGTGTTGAACGTGAAAACTTTTATTTTTTTTATATATACTGGGAAATTTTGGCCAAAATTATTCACCGCACTCGTATAGCGCCCGAGCTATGACGTGTTGAACGTGAAAACTTTTGGGTTTTTTTTTTTTTTGTATGTAATGGGAAATTTTGGCCAAAATTATTCACCGCACTCGTATAGCGCCCGAGTTATGACCTGTTGATCGTGAAAACTTTTTGGTTTTTTTTTTTTTATATACTGGGAAATTTTGTCCAAAATTATTCACCGCACTCACATAGAGCCCCAGTTATGACGTGTTGAACGTGAAAACTTTTTTTTTTTTTTTATATACTGGGAAATGTTGTCCAAAATTATTCACCACACTCATATAGCGCCCGAGCTATGACGTGCTCAACTTAAAAATTTTTTTTTATATACTGGGTAATTTTGTCCAAAATTATTCACCGCACTCATAGAGCGCCCCAGTTATGACGTGTTGAACGTGAAAACTTTTTTTTTTTTTTTATATACTGGGAAATTTTGGCAAAAATTATTCACCGCACTCATATAGCGCCCGAGCTATGACGTGCAGAACGTAAAAATTTTTATTTTTTTTTTTATACACTGCGAAATTTTGTCCAAAATTATTCACCGCACTCTTAGAGCGCCCCAGTTATGACGTGTTGAACGTGAAAACTTTTTTTTATATGCTGGGAAATTTTGTCCAAAATTATTCACCGCACTCATAAAGCGCCCGAGCTATGACGTGTTGAACGTGAAAACTCTTCTTTTTTTTTATATATAATGGGAAATTTTGGTCGAAATTATTCACCTCACTCATATAGCGCCCGAGCTATGACGTGTTGAACGTAAACACTCTTCTTTTTTTTTATATATAATGGGAAATTTTGGTCGAAATTATTCACCGCATTCATATAGCGCCCGAGCTATGACGTGTTGAATGTGAAAACTTTTTTTTTTTTTGTATAAAATGGGATCTTTTGGTCGAAATTATTCACCGCACTCGTATATTGCCCGAGTTATGACCTGTTGATCGTGAAAACTTTTGGGTTTTTTTTTTTTTATATACTGGGAAATTTTGGCCAAAATTATTCATCGCACTCATATAGCGCCCGAGCTATGACGTGTTGAACGTGAAAACTTTTTTTTTTTTTTTTATATACTGGGAAATTTTGGACAAAATTATTCACCGCACTCATATAGCGCCCGAGCTATGACGTGTTGAACGTGAAAACTCTTCTTTTTTTTTGTATATAATGGGATCTTTTGGTCGAAATTATTCACCGCACTCATATAGCGCCCGAGCTATGACGTGTTGAACGTGAAAACTTTTCTTTTTTTTTGATATAATGGGAAATTTTGGCCAAAATTATTCATCGCACTCATATAGCGCCCGAGCTATGACGTGCTGAACGTGAAAACTCTTCTTTTTTTTTGTATAAAATGGGATCTTTTGGTCGAAATTATTCACCGCACTCGTATATTGCCCGAGTTATGACCTGTTGATCGTGAAAACTTTTGGGTTTTTTTTTTTTTATATACTGGGAAATTTTGGCCAAAATTATTCACCGCACTCATATAGCGCCCGAGCTATGACGTGTTGAACGTGAAAACTTTTTTTTTTTTTTGATATAATGGGAAATTTTGGCCAAAATTATTCATCGCACTCATATAGCGCCCGAGCTATGACGTGCTGAACGTGAAAACTCTTCTTTTTTTTTGTATAAAATGGGATCTTTTGGTCGAAATTATTCACCGCACTCGTATATTGCCCGAGTTATGACCTGTTGAGCGTGAAAACTTTTGGGTTTTTTTTTTTTTATATACTGGGAAATTTTGGCCAAAATTATTCATCGCACTCATATAGCGCCCGAGCTATGACGTGTTGAACGTGAAAACTTTTTTTTTTTTTTTTATATACTGGGAAATTTTGGACAAAATTATTCACCGCACTCATATAGCGCCCGAGCTATGACGTGTTGAACGTGAAAACTCTTCTTTTTTTTTGTATATAATGGGATCTTTTGGTCGAAATTATTCACCGCACTCATATAGCGCCCGAGCTATGACGTGTTGAACGTGAAAACTCTTCTTTTTTTTATATATAATGGGAAATTTTGGTCGAAATTATTCACCGCACTCATATAGCACCCGAGCTATGACGTGTTGAACGTGAAAACTTTTTTTTTTTTTTATAAACTGGGAAATTTTGGCCAAAATTATTCACCGCACTCGTATAGCGCCCGAGCTATGACGTGTTGAACGTGAAAACTTTTATTTTTTTTTATATGTACTGGGAAATTTTGGACAAAATTATTCACCGCACTCGTATAGCGCCCGAGCTATGACGTGTTGAACGTGAAAACTTTTGGGTTTTATTTTTTTTTGTGTGCAATGGGAAATTTTGGCCAAAATTATTCACCGCACTCGTATAGCGCCCGAGTTATGACCTGTTGATCGTGAAAACTTTTGGGTTTTTTTTTTTTATATACTGGGAAATTTTGGCCAAAATTATTCACCGCACTCATATAGCGCCCGAGCTATGACGTGTTGAACGTGAAAACTTTTTTTTTTTTTTTGATATAATGGGAAATTTTGGCCAAAATTATTCATCGCACTCATATAGCGCCCGAGCTATGACGTGCTGAACGTAAAAATTTTTATTTATTTTATATACTGGGAAATTTTGTCCAAAATTATTCACCGCACTCATATAGCGCCCGAGCTATAACGTGCTGAACTTAAAAATTTTTTTTTTATATACTGGGTAATTTTGTCCAAAATTATTCACCGCACTCATAGAGCGCCCCAGTTATGACGTGTTGAACGTGAAAACTTTTTTTTATATACTGGGAAATTTTGGCCAAAATTATTCACCGCACTCGTATAGCGCCCAAGCTATGACGTGTTGAACGTGAAAACTTTTGGGTTTTTTTTTTTTTGTATGTAATGGGAAATTTTGGCCAAAATTATTCACCGCACTCATATAGCGCCCGAGCTATGACGTGCTGAACGTAAAAATTTTTATTTTTTTTATATACTGGGAAATTTTGTCCAAAATTATTGACCGCACTCATATAGCGCCCGAGCTATGACGTGCTGAACTTAAAATTTTTTTTTTTATATACTGGGAAATTTTGGCCAAAATTATTCACCGCACTCATATAGCGCCCGAGCTATGACGTGCTGAACGTAAAAATTTTTATTTTTTTATATACTGGGAAATTTTGTCCAAAATTATTCACCGCACTCATATAGCGCCCGAGCTATGACGTGTTGAACGTGAAAACTTTTGGGTTTTTTTTTTTTTGTATGTAATGGGAAATTTTGGCCAAAATTATTCACCGCACTCATATAGCGCCCGAGCTATGACGTGCTGAACGTAAAAATTTTTATTTTTTTTATATACTGGGAAATTTTGTCCAAAATTATTCACCGCACTCATATAGCGCCCGAGCTATGACGTGTTGAACGTGAAAACTTTTGGGTTTTTTTTTTTTTGTATGTAATGGGAAATTTTGTCCAAAATTATTCACCGCACTCATATAGCGCCCGAGCTATGACGTGCTGAACTTAAAAATTTTTTTTTTATATACTGGGTAATTTTGTCCAAAATTATTCACCGCACTCATAGAGCGCCCCAGTTATGACGTGTTGAACGTGAAAACTTTTTTTTATATACTGGGAAAATTTGGCCAAAATTATTCACCGCACTCACATAGAGCCCCAGTTATGACGTGTTGAACGTGAAAACTTTTTTTTTTTTTTTATATACTGGGAAATTTTGGCCAAAATTATTCACCGCACTCGTATAGCGCCCGAGCTATGACGTGTGGAATGTGAAAACTTTTTTTTTTGTATATACTGGAAAATTTTGTCCAAAATTATTCACCTCACTCATATAGCGCCCGAGTTATGACGTGTTGAACGTGAAAACTTTTGGTTTTTTTTTTTGTATATAATGGGAAATTTTGGCCAAAATTATTCACCGCACTCGTATAGCGCTCGAGCTATGACGTGTGGAACGTGAAAACTTTTTTTTATATACTGGGAAATTTTGGTCAAAATTATTCACCGCACTCGTAAAGCGCCCGAACTATGGCGTGTGGAACGTGAAAACTTTTTTTTTTTTTATATACTGGAAAATTTTGGACAAAATTATTCACCGCACTCATATAGCGCCCGAGCTATGACGTGTTGAACGTGAAAACTCTTCTTTTTACTCCCTGTTCCCATTAAAAATGGGAAAAAGGGAGTTATAAAGAACTGCAAATGTGTGTAACAGGCAGAAGGAAGCATTTCCGACTATATAAACTATATATATTCTTGATCAGCATCAACAGCCATGACGATCTAGCCATGTCCGTCTGTCTGTCTGTCTGTCCGTCTGTCCGTCTGTCCGTCTGTATGAACGCGTCGATCTCAGAGACTATAAGAGCTAGAGACACCAAACTTGGCATGCACGTTCCTGTATACCATACGCAGATCAAGTTAATTTCAAATTTCGGTTGCACCCCCCCGCACCCCCGCAAATCGCAAAAGACTCCCACAGCCACAATTTTAAAGATAAAGCTTTAATTTTTGATACACATGTATGTTTAATCAATGTCTTTCGGATGTGTAAATTTCAACAAGATCGGATAAATAGCACCAAAGTTATAGAAGAATCTATTACGCCCGTCTCAGCTGGCAGCAACAACAGTTTGACAAGCAGTTTACGAGTTCAGTGCACTGCTTGCTTGTGTTGCCGCTGAACTGCTTGAAATGCAAGTTGGGAGCAGGGAGTCTCGTAGTCGGGCACACTCGACTTGAGCATTCTTACTTGTTTTTTATATATAATGGGAAATTTTGGTCGAAATTATTCACCGCACTCATATAGCGCCCGAGCTATGACGTGAACGTGAAAACTTTTTTTTTTTTTATAAACTGGGAAATTTTGGCCAAAATTATTCACCGCACTCGTATAGTGCCCGAGCTATGACGTGTTGAACGTGAAAACTTTTATTTTTATAAAAATATACTGGGAAATTTTGTCCAAAATTATTCACCGCACTCATATAGCGCCCGAGCTATGACGTGTTGAACGTGAAAACTCTTCTTTTTTTTTATATATAATGGGAAATTTTGGTCGAAATTATTCACCGCACTCATATAGCGCCCGAGCTATGACGTGAACGTGAAAACTTTTTTTTTTTTTATAAACTGGGAAATTTTGGAAAAAATTATTCACCGCACTCGTATAGCGCCCGAGCTATGACGTGCTGAACGTGAAAACTTTTATTTTTATAAAAATATACTGGGAAATTTTGTCCAAAATTATTCACCGCACTCATATAGCGCCCCAGTTATGACGTGTTGAACGTGAAAACTTTTTTTTTTTTTTTTATATACTGGGAAATTTTGGCTAAAATTATTCACCGCACTCATAGAGCTCCCCAGTTATGACCTGTTGATCGTGAAAACTTTTGGGTTTTTTTTTTTATATACTGGGAAATTTTGGCCAAAATTATTCACCGCACTCATGTAGCGCCCTAGCTATGACGTGTTGAACGTGAAAACTTTTTTTATATACTGGGAAATTTTGGCCAAAATTATTCACCGCACTCATATAGCGCCCGAGCTATGACGTGTTGAACGTGAAAACTTTTTTTTTTTTTGATATAATGGGAAATTTTGGCCAAAATTATTCATCGCACTCATATAGCGCCCGAGCTATGACGTGCTGAACGTAAAAACTTTTTTTTTTTTTTGATATAATGGGAAATTTTGGCCAAAATTATTCACCGCACTCATATAGCGCCCGAGCTATGACGTGCTGAACGTAAAAATTTTTATTTTTTTTATATACTGGGAAATTTTGTCCAAAATTATTCACCGCACTCATATAGCGCCCGAGCTATGACGTGTTGAACGTGAAAACTTTTTTTTTTTTTGATATAATGGGAAATTTTGGCCAAAATTATTCATCGCACTCATATAGCGCCCGAGCTATGACGTGCTGAACGTGAAAACTCTTCTTTTTTTTTGTATAAAATGGGATCTTTTGGTCGAAATTATTCACCGCACTCGTATATTGCCCGAGTTATGACCTGTTGAGCGTGAAAACTTTTGGGTTTTTTTTTTTTTATATACTGGGAAATTTTGGCCAAAATTATTCATCGCACTCATATAGCGCCCGAGCTATGACGTGTTGAACGTGAAAACTTTTTTTTTTTTTTTATATACTGGGAAATTTTGGACAAAATTATTCACCGCACTCATATAGCGCCCGAGCTATGACGTGTTGAACGTGAAAACTCTTCTTTTTTTTTGTATATAATGGGATCTTTTGGTCGAAATTATTCACCGCACTCATATAGCGCCCGAGCTATGACGTGTTGAACGTGAAAACTCTTCTTTTTTTTATATATAATGGGAAATTTTGGTCGAAATTATTCACCGCACTCATATAGCACCCGAGCTATGACGTGTTGAACGTGAAAACTTTTTTTTTTTTTTATAAACTGGGAAATTTTGGCCAAAATTATTCACCGCACTCGTATAGCGCCCGAGCTATGACGTGTTGAACGTGAAAACTTTTATTTTTTTTTATATGTACTGGGAAATTTTGGACAAAATTATTCACCGCACTCGTATAGCGCCCGAGCTATGACGTGTTGAACGTGAAAACTTTTGGGTTTTTTTTTTTTTGTGTGTAATGGGAAATTTTGGCCAAAATTATTCACCGCACTCGTATAGCGCCCGAGTTATGACCTGTTGATCGTGAAAACTTTTGGGTTTTTTTTTTTTATATACTGGGAAATTTTGGCCAAAATTATTCACCGCACTCATATAGCGCCCGAGCTATGACGTGTTGAACGTGAAAACTTTTTTTTTTTTTTGATATAATGGGAAATTTTGGCCAAAATTATTCATCGCACTCATATAGCGCCCGAGCTATGACGTGCTGAACGTAAAAATTTTTATTTATTTTATATACTGGGAAATTTTGTCCAAAATTATTCACCGCACTCATATAGCGCCCGAGCTATAACGTGCTGAACTTAAAAATTTTTTTTTTATATACTGGGTAATTTTGTCCAAAATTATTCACCGCACTCATAGAGCGCCCCAGTTATGACGTGTTGAACGTGAAAACTTTTTTTTATATACTGGGAAATTTTGGCCAAAATTATTCACCGCACTCGTATAGCGCCCAAGCTATGACGTGTTGAACGTGAAAACTTTTGGGTTTTTTTTTTTTTGTATGTAATGGGAAATTTTGGCCAAAATTATTCACCGCACTCATATAGCGCCCGAGCTATGACGTGCTGAACGTAAAAATTTTTATTTTTTTTATATACTGGGAAATTTTGTCCAAAATTATTGACCGCACTCATATAGCGCCCGAGCTATGACGTGCTGAACTTAAAATTTTTTTTTTTATATACTGGGAAATTTTGGCCAAAATTATTCACCGCACTCATATAGCGCCCGAGCTATGACGTGCTGAACGTAAAAATTTTTATTTTTTTATATACTGGGAAATTTTGTCCAAAATTATTCACCGCACTCATATAGCGCCCGAGCTATGACGTGTTGAACGTGAAAACTTTTGGGTTTTTTTTTTTTTTGTATGTAATGGGAAATTTTGGCCAAAATTATTCACCGCACTCATATAGCGCCCGAGCTATGACGTGCTGAACGTAAAAATTTTTATTTTTTTTATATACTGGGAAATTTTGTCCAAAATTATTCACCGCACTCATATAGCGCCCGAGCTATGACGTGTTGAACGTGAAAACTTTTGGGTTTTTTTTTTTTTGTATGTAATGGGAAATTTTGTCCAAAATTATTCACCGCACTCATATAGCGCCCGAGCTATGACGTGCTGAACTTAAAAATTTTTTTTTTATATACTGGGTAATTTTGTCCAAAATTATTCACCGCACTCATAGAGCGCCCCAGTTATGACGTGTTGAACGTGAAAACTTTTTTTTATATACTGGGAAAATTTGGCCAAAATTATTCACCGCACTCACATAGAGCCCCAGTTATGACGTGTTGAACGTGAAAACTTTTTTTTTTTTTTTATATACTGGGAAATTTTGGCCAAAATTATTCACCGCACTCGTATAGCGCCCGAGCTATGACGTGTGGAATGTGAAAACTTTTTTTTTTTATATACTGGAAAATTTTGTCCAAAATTATTCACCTCACTCATATAGCGCCCGAGTTATGACGTGTTGAGCGTGAAAACTTTTGGTTTTTTTTTTTGTATATAATGGGAAATTTTGGCCAAAATTATTCACCGCACTCGTATAGCGCTCGAGCTATGACGTGTGGAACGTGAAAACTTTTTTTTATATACTGGGAAATTTTGGTCAAAATTATTCACCGCACTCGTAAAGCGCCCGAACTATGGCGTGTGGAACGCGAAAACTTTTTTTTTTTTTATATACTGGAAAATTTTGGACAAAATTATTCACCGCACTCATATAGCGCCCGAGCTATGACGTGTTGAACGTGAAAACTCTTCTTTTTACTCCCTGTTCCCATTAAAAATGGGAAAAAGGGAGTTATAAAGAACTGCAAATGTGTGTAACAGGCAGAAGGAAGCATTTCCGACTATATAAACTATATATATTCTTGATCAGCATCAACAGCCATGACGATCTAGCCATGTCCGTCTGTCTGTCTGTCTGTCCGTCTGTCCGTCTGTATGAACGCGTCGATCTCAGAGACTATAAGAGCTAGAGACACCAAACTTGGCATGCACGTTCCTGTATACCATACGCAGATCAAGTTAATTTCAAATTTCGGTTGCACCCCCCCGCACCCCCGCAAATCGCAAAAGACTCCCACAGCCACAATTTTAAAGATAAAGCTTTAATTTTTGATACACATGTATGTTTAATCAATGTCTTTCGGATGTGTAAATTTCAACAAGATCGGATAAATAGCACCAAAGTTATAGAAGAATCTATTACGCCCGTCTCAGCTGGCAGCAACAACAGTTTGACAAGCAGTTTACGAGTTCAGTGCACTGCTTGCTTGTGTTGCCGCTGAACTGCTTGAAATGCAAGTTGGGAGCAGGGAGTCTCGTAGTCGGGCACACTCGACTTGAGCATTCTTACTTGTTTTTTATATATAATGGGAAATTTTGGTCGAAATTATTCACCGCACTCATATAGCGCCCGAGCTATGACGTGAACGTGAAAACTTTTTTTTTTTTTATAAACTGGGAAATTTTGGCCAAAATTATTCACCGCACTCGTATAGTGCCCGAGCTATGACGTGTTGAACGTGAAAACTTTTATTTTTATAAAAATATACTGGGAAATTTTGTCCAAAATTATTCACCGCACTCATATAGCGCCCGAGCTATGACGTGTTGAACGTGAAAACTCTTCTTTTTTTTATATATAATGGGAAATTTTGGTCGAAATTATTCACCGCACTCATATAGCGCCCGAGCTATGACGTGAACGTGAAAACTTTTTTTTTTTTTATAAACTGGGAAATTTTGGAAAAAATTATTCACCGCACTCGTATAGCGCCCGAGCTATGACGTGCTGAACGTGAAAACTTTTATTTTTATAAAAATATACTGGGAAATTTTGTCCAAAATTATTCACCGCACTCATATAGCGCCCCAGTTATGACGTGTTGAACGTGAAAACTTTTTTTTTTTTTTTTATATACTGGGAAATTTTGGCTAAAATTATTCACCGCACTCATAGAGCTCCCCAGTTATGACCTGTTGATCGTGAAAACTTTTGGGTTTTTTTTTTTTATATACTGGGAAATTTTGGCCAAAATTATTCACCGCACTCATGTAGCGCCCTAGCTATGACGTGTTGAACGTGAAAACTTTTTTTATATACTGGGAAATTTTGGCCAAAATTATTCACCGCACTCATATAGCGCCCGAGCTATGACGTGTTGAACGTGAAAACTTTTTTTTTTTTTGATATAATGGGAAATTTTGGCCAAAATTATTCATCGCACTCATATAGCGCCCGAGCTATGACGTGCTGAACGTAAAAACTTTTTTTTTTTTTTGATATAATGGGAAATTTTGGCCAAAATTATTCACCGCACTCATATAGCGCCCGAGCTATGACGTGCTGAACGTAAAAATTTTTATTTTTTTTATATACTGGGAAATTTTGTCCAAAATTATTCACCGCACTCATATAGCGCCCGAGCTATAACGTGCTGAACTTAAAAATTTTTTTTTTATATACTGGGTAATTTTGTCCAAAATTATTCACCGCACTCATAGAGCGCCCCAGTTATGACGTGTTGAACGTGAAAACTTTTTTTTATATACTGGGAAATTTTGGCCAAAATTATTCACCGCACTCGTATAGCGCCCAAGCTATGACGTGTTGAACGTGAAAACTTTTGGGTTTTTTTTTTTTGTATGTAATGGGAAATTTTGGCCAAAATTATTCACCGCACTCATATAGCGCCCGAGCTATGACGTGCTGAACGTAAAAATTTTTATTTTTTTTATATACTGGGAAATTTTGTCCAAAATTATTCACCGCACTCATATAGCGCCCGAGCTATGACGTGTTGAACGTGAAAACTTTGTTTTTTTTTTGATATAATGGGAAATTTTGGCCAAAATTATTCACCGCACTCATATAGCGCCCGAGCTATGACGTGCTGAACGTAAAAATTTTTATTTTTTTATATACTGGGAAATTTTGTCCAAAATTATTCACCGCACTCATATAGCGCCCGAGCTATGACGTGCTGAACTTAAAAATTTTTTTTTTATATACTGGGTAATTTTGTCCAAAATTATTCACCGCACTCATAGAGCGCCCCAGTTATGACGTGTTGAACGTGAAAACTTTTTTTTTTTATATACTGGAAAATTTTGTCCAAAATTATTCACCTCACTCATATAGCGCCCGAGCTATGACGTGCTGAACGTAAAAATTTTTATTTTTTTTATATACTGGGAAATTTTGTCCAAAATTATTCACCGCACTCATATAGCGCCCGAGCTATGACGTGTTGAACGTGAAAACTTTTTTTTTATATACTGGGAAATTTTGGCCAAAATTATTCACCGCACTCATATAGCGCCCGAGCTATGACGTGTTGAACGTGAAAACTTTTGGTTTTTTTTTTTGTATATAATGGGAAATTTTGGCCAAAATTATTCACCGCACTCGTATAGCGCTCGAGCTATGACGTGTGGAACGTGAAAAATTTTTTTTATATACTGGGAAATTTTGGCCAAAATTATTCACCGCACTCGTAAAGCGCCCGAACTATGACGTGTGGAACGTGAAAACTTTTTTTTTTTTTATATACTGGAAAATTTTGGACAAAATTATTCACCGCACTCATATAGCGCCCGAGCTATGACGTGTTGAACGTGAAAACTCTTCTTTTTACTCCCTGTTCCCATTAAAAATGGGAAAAAGGGAGTTATAAAGTACTGCAAATGTGTGTAACAGGCAGAAGGAAGCATTTCCGACTATATAAACTATATATATTCTTGATCAGCATCAACAGCCATGACGATCTAGCCATGTCCGTCTGTCTGTCTGTCTGTCCGTCTGTCCGTCTGTCCGTCTGTCCGTCTGTATGAACGCGTCGATCTCAGAGACTATAAGAGCTAGAGACACCAAACTTGGCATGCACGTTCCTGTATACCATACGCAGATCAAGTTTATTTCAAATTTCGGTTGCACCCCCCCGCACCCCCGCAAATCGCAAAAGACTCCCACAGCCACAATTTTAAAGATAAAGCTTTAATTTTTGGTACACATGTATGTTTAATCAATGTCTTTCGGATGTGTAAATTTCAACAAGATCGGATAAATAGCACCAAAGTTATAGAAGAATCTATTACGCCCGTCTCAGCTGGCAGCAACAACAGTTTGACAAGCAGTTTACGAGTTAAGTGCACTGCTTGCTTGTGTTGCCGCTGAACTGCTTGAAATGCAAGTTGGGAGCAGGGAGTCTCGTAGTCGGGCACACTCGACTTGAGCATTCTTACTTGTTTTTTATATATAATGGGAAATTTTGGTCGAAATTATTCACCGCACTCATATAGCGCCCGAGCTATGACGTGTACGTGAAAACTTTTTTTTTTTTATAAACTGGGAAATTTTGGCCAAAATTATTCACCGCACTCGTATAGTGCCCGAGCTATGACGTGTTGAACGTGAAAACTTTTATTTTTTTTATATATACTGGGAAATTTTGGCCAAAATTATTCACCGCACTCATATAGCGCCCGAGCTATGACGTGTTGAACGTGAAAACTCTTCTTTTTTTATATATATAATGGGAAATTTTGGTCGAAATTATTCACCGCACTCATATAGCGCCCGAGCTATGACGTGAACGTGAAAACTTTTTTTTTTTTTATAAACTGGGAAATTTTGGCCAAAATTATTCACCGCACTCGTATAGCGCCCGAGCTATGACGTGCTGAACGTGAAAACTTTTATTTTTATAAAAATATACTGGGAAATTTTGTCCAAAATTATTCACCGCACTCATATAGCGCCCCAGTTATGACGTGTTGAACGTGAAAACTTTTTTTTTTTTTTTTTATATACTGGGAAATTTTGGCTAAAATTATTCACCGCACTCATAGAGCTCCCCAGTTATGACCTGTTGATCGTGAAAACTTTTGGGTTTTTTTTTTTTTATATACTGGGAAATTTTGTCCAAAATTATTCACCGCACTCATATAGCGCCCGAGCTATAACGTGCTGAACTTAAAAATTTTTTTTTGATATACTGGGTAATTTTGTCCAAAATTATTCACCGCACTCATAGAGCGCCCCAGTTATGACGTGTTGAACGTGAAAACTTTTTTTTATATACTGGGAAATTTTAGCCAAAATTATTCACCGCACTCGTATAGCGCCCAAGCTATGACGTGCTGAACGTAAAAATTTTTATTTTTTTTATATACTGGGAAATTTTGTCCAAAATTATTCACCGCACTCATATAGCGCCCGAGCTATGACGTGTTGAACGTGAAAACTTTGTTATTTTTTTGATATAATGGGAAATTTTGGCCAAAATTATTCACCGCACTCATATAGCGCCCGAGCTATGACGTGCTGAACGTAAAAATTTTTATTTTTTTTATATACTGGGAAATTTTGTCCAAAATTATTCACCGCACTCATATAGCGCCCGAGCTATGACGTGTTGAACGTGAAAACTTTTTTGTTTTATTTTTTTTGTATGTAATGGGAAATTTTGGCCAAAATTATTCACCGCACTCATATAGCGCCCGAGCTATGACGTGCTGAACGTAAAAATTTTTATTTTTTTTATATACTGGGAAATTTTGTCCAAAATTATTCACCGCACTCATATAGCGCCCGAGCTATGACTTGTTGAACGTGAAAACTTTGTTTTTTTTTTGATATAATGGGAAATTTTGGCCAAAATTATTCACCGCACTCATATAACGCCCGAGCTATGACGTGCTGAACGTAAAAATTTTTATTTATTTTATATACTGGGAAATTTTGTCCAAAATTATTCACCGCACTCATATAGCGCCCGAGCTATGACGTGCTGAACTTAAAAATTTTTTTTTTATATACTGGGTAATTTTGTCCAAAATTATTCACCGCACTCATAGAGCGCCCCAGTTATGACGTGTTGAACGTGAAAACTTTTTTTTTTTATATACTGGAAAATTTTGTCCAAAATTATTCACCTCACTCATATAGCGCCCGAGCTATGACGTGCTGAACGTAAAAATTTTTATTTTTTTTATATACTAGGAAATTTTGTCCAAAATTATTCACCGCACTCATATAGCGCCCGAGCTATGACGTGTTGAACGTGAAAACTTTTTTTTTATATACTGGGAAATTTTGGCCAAAATTATTCACCGCACTCATATAGCGCCCGAGCTATGACGTGTTGAACGTGAAACTTTTTTTTTTTTTGATATAATGGGAAATTTTGGCCAAAATTATTCACCGCACTCATATAGCGCCCGAGCTATGACGTGCTGAACGTAAAAATTTTTATTTTTTTTATATACTGGGAAATTTTGTCCAAAATTATTCACCGCACTCATATAGCGCCCGAGCTATGACGTGCTGAACTTAAAAATTTTTTTTTTATATACTGGGAAATTTTGGCCAAAATTATTCACCGCACTCGTAAAGCGCCCGAGCTATGACGTGTGGAATGTGAAAACTTTTTTTTTTTATATACTGGAAAATTTTGTCCAAAATTATTCACCTCACTCATATAGCGCCCGAGTTATGACGTGTTGAACGTGAAAACTTTTGGTTTTTTTTTTTGTATATAATGGGAAATTTTGGCCAAAATTATTCACCGCACTCGTATAGCGCTCGAGCTATGACGTGTGTAACGTGAAAACTTTTTTTTATATACTGGGAAATTTTGGCCAAAATTATTCACCGCACTCGTAAAGCGCCCGAGCTATGACGTGTTGAACGTGAAAACTCTTCTTTTTTTTATATATAATGGGAAATTTTGGTCGAAATTATTCACCGCACTCATATAGCGCCCGAGCTATGACGTGAACGTGAAAACTTTTTTTTTTTTATAAACTGGGAAATTTTGGCCAAAATTATTCACCGCAATCGTATAGCGCCCGAGCTATGACGTGTTGAACGTGAAAACTTTTATTTTTATAAAAATATACTGGGAAATTTTGGCCAAAATTATTCACCGCACTCATATAGCGCCCGAGCTATGACGTGTTGAACGTGAAAACTCTTCTTTTTTTTTATATATAATGGGAAATTTTGGTCGAAATTATTCACCGCACTCATATAGCGCCCGAGCTATGACGTGCTGAACGTGAAAACTTTTATTTTTATAAAAATATACTGGGAAATTTTGTCCAAAATTATTCACCGCACTCATATAGCGCCCCAGTTATGACGTGTTGAACGTGAAAACTTTTGGTTTTTTTTTTTTTTTATATATAGGGAAATTTTGGCCAAAATTATTCACCGCACTCATAGAGCTCCCCAGTTATGACGTGTTGAACGTGAGAACTTTTTTTTATATACTGGGAAATTTTCTCCAAAATTATTCACCGCACTCGTATAGCGCCCAAGCTATGACGTGCTGAACGTAAAAATTTTTATTTTTTTTATATACTGGGAAATTTTGTCCAAAATTATTCACCGCACTCATATAGCGCCCGAGCTATGACGTGTTGAACGTGAAAACTTTGTTTTTTTTTTGATATAATGGGAAATTTTGGCCAAAATTATTCACCGCACTCATATAGCGCCCGAGCTATGACGTGCTGAACGTAAAAATTTTTATTTTTTTTATATACTGGGAAATTTTGTCCAAAATTATTCACCGCACTCATATAGCGCCCGAGCTATGACGTGTTGAACGTGAAAACTTTTGGGTTTTTTTTTTTGTATGTAATGGGAAATTTTGGCCAAAATTATTCACCGCACTCATATAGCGCCCGAGCTATGACGTGCTGAACGTAAAAATTTTTATTTTTTTTATATACTGGGAAATTTTGTCCAAAATTATTCACCGCACTCATATAGCGCCCGAGCTATGACGTGCTGAACTTAAAAATTTTTTTTTTATATACTGGGTAATTTTGTCCAAAATTATTCACCGCACTCATAGAGCGCCCCAGTTATGACGTGTTGAACGTGAAAACTTTTTTTTTTTATATACTGGAAAATTTTGTCCAAAATTATTCACCTCACTCATATAGCGCCCGAGCTATGACGTGCTGAACGTAAAAACTTTTATTTTTTTTATATACTGGGAAATTTTGTCAAAAATTATTCACCGCACTCATATAGCGCCCGAGCTATGACGTGTTGAACGTGAAAACTTTTTTTTTATATACTGGGAAATTTTGGCCAAAATTATTCACCGCACTCATATAGCGCCCGAGCTATGACGTGTTGAACGTGAAAACTCTTCTTTTTTTTATATATAATGGGAAATTTTGGTCGAAATTATTCACCGCACTCATATAGCGCCCGAGCTATGACGTGAACGTGAAAACTTTTTTTTTTTATAAACTGGGAAATTTTGGCCAAAATTATTCACCGCAATCGTATAGCGCCCGAGCTATGACGTGTTGAACGTGAAAACTTTTATTTTTATAAAAATATACTGGGAAATTTTGGCCAAAATTATTCACCGCACTCATATAGCGCCCGAGCTATGACGTGTTGAACGTGAAAACTCTTCTTTTTTTTTATATATAATGGGAAATTTTGGTCGAAATTATTCACCGCACTCATATAGCGCCCGAGCTATGACGTGAACGTGAAAACTTTTTTTTTTTTATAAACTGGGAAATTTTGGCCAAAATTATTCACCGCAATCGTATAGCGCCCGAGCTATGACGTGTTGAACGTGAAAACTTTTATTTTTATAAAAATATACTGGGAAATTTTGGCCAAAATTATTCACCGCACTCATATAGCGCCCGAGCTATGACGTGTTGAACGTGAAAACTCTTCTTTTTTTTTATATATAATGGGAAATTTTGGTCGAAATTATTCACCGCACTCATATAGCGCCCGAGCTATGACGTGCTGAACGTGAAAACTTTTATTTTTATAAAAATATACTGGGAAATTTTGTCCAAAATTATTCACCGCCCTCATAGAGCTCCCCAGTTATGACGTGTTGAACGTGAGAACTTTTTTTTATATACTGGGAAATTTTCTCCAAAATTATTCACCGCACTCATATAGCGCCCGAGCTATGACGTGTTGAACGTGAAAACTTTTTTTTTTTTTTTTATATTCTGGGAAATTTTGGACAAAATTATTCACCGCACTCATATAGCGCCCGAGCTATGACGTGTTGAACGTGAAAACTCTTCTTTTTTTTATATATAATGGGAAATTTTGGTCGAAATTATTCACCGCACTCATATAGCGCCCGAGCCATGACGTGAACGTGAAAACTTTTTTTTTTTTATAAACTGGGAAATTTTGGCCAAAATTATTCACCGCACTCGTATAGCGCCCGAGCTATGACGTGTTGAACGTGAAAACTTTTATTTTTATAAAAATATAATGGGAAATTTTGGCCAAAATTATTCACCGCACTCATATAGAGCTATGACGTGTTGAACGTGAAAACTCTTCTTTTTTTTTGTATATAATGGGAAATTTTGGCCAAAATTATTCACCGCACTCATATAGCGCCCGAGTTATGACGTGTTGAACGTGAAAGCTTTTGGTTTTTTTTTTTGTATATAATGGGAAATTTTGTCCAAAATTATTCACCGCACTCACATAGAGCCCCAGTTATGACGTGTTGAACGTGAAAACTTTTTTTTTTGTTTTATATACTGGGAAATTTTGGCCAAAATTATTCACCGCACTCGTAAAGCGCCCGAGCTATGACGTGTGGAACGTGAAAACTTTTTTTTTTTATATACTGGAAAATTTTGTCCAAAATTATTCACCTCACTCATATAGCGCCCGAGTTATGACGTGTTGAACGTGAAAACTTTTGGTTTTTTTTTTTTGTATATAATGGGAAATTTTGGCCAAAATTATTCACCGCACTCGTATAGCGCCCGAGCTATGACGCGTGGAACGTGAAAACTTTTTTTTTTTTTTATAAACTGGGAAATTTTGGCCAAAATTATTCACCGCACTCGTATAGCGTCCGAGCTATGACGTGTTGAACGTGAAAACTTTTATTTTTTTTTATGTACTGGGAAATTTTGGCCAAAATTATTCACCGCACTCGTATAGCGCCCGAGCTATGACATGTTGAACGTGAAAACTTTTGGGTTTTTTTTTTTTTGTATGTAATGGGAAATTTTGGCCAAAATTATTCACCGCACTCGTATAGCGCCCGAGTTATGACCTGTTGATCGTGAAAACTTTTGGGTTTTTTTTTTTTATATACTGGGAAATTTTGGCCAAAATTATTCACCGCACTCATATAGCGCCCGAGCTATAACGTGTTGAACGTGAAAAATTTTTTTTTTTTTTTATATACTGGGAATTTTTGTCCAAAATTATTCACCGCACTCATATAGCGCCCGAGCTATGACGTGCTGAACTTAAAAATTTTTTTTTAATATACTGGGTAATTTTGTCCAAAATTATTCACCGCACTCACATAGAGCCCCAGTTATGACGTATTGAACGTGAAAACTTTTTTTTTTTTTTATATACCGGGAAATTTTGTCCAAAATTATTCACCGCACTCGTAAAGCGCCCGAGCGATGACGTGTGGAACGTGAAAAATTTTTTTTATATACTGGGAAATTTTGGCCAAAATTATTCAACCCACTTGTAAAGCGCCCGAGCTATGACGTGTGGAACGTGAAAACTTTTTTTTTTTTTATATACTGGAAAATTTTGTCCAAAATTATTCACCTCACTCATATGCGCCCGAGTTATGACGTGTTGAACGTGAAATTTTTTGGTTTTTTTTTGTATATAATGTGAAATTTTGGCCAAAATTATTCAACGCACGCATATAGCGCTTGATCTATGACGTGTTGAACGTGAAAACTTTTGTTTTTTTTTTTTATATACTGGGAAATTTTGTCCAAAATTATTCACCGCACTCGTATAGCGCCCGAGCTATGACGTGTTGAACGTGAAAACTTTTATTTTTATAAAAATATACTGTGAAATTTTGGACAAAATTATTCACCGCACTCATATAGCGCCCGAGCTATGACGTGTTGAACGTGAAAACTCTTCTTTTTTTTATATATAATGGGAAATTTTGGTCGAAATTATTCACCGCACTCATATAGCGCCCGAGCTATGACGTGAACGTGAAAACTTTTTTTTTTTTTATAAACTGGGAAATTTTGGCCAAAATTATTCACCGCACTCGTATAGCGTCCGAGCTATGACGTGTTGAACGTGAAAACTTTTATTTTTTTTTATGTACTGGGAAATTTTGGCCAAAATTATTCACCGCACTCGTATAGCGCCCGAGCTATGACATGTTGAACGTGAAAACTTTTGGGTTTTTTTTTTTTTGTATGTAATGGGAAATTTTGGCCAAAATATTCACCGCACTCGTATAGCGCCCGAGTTATGACCTGTTGATCGTGAAAACTTTTGGGTTTTTTTTTTTTATATACTGGGAAATTTTGGCCAAAATTATTCACCGCACTCATATAGCGCCCGAGCTATGACGTGTTGAACGTGAAAAATTTTTTTTTTTTTTATATACTGGGAATTTTTGTCCAAAATTATTCACCGCACTCATATAGCGCCCGAGCTATGACGTGCTGAACTAAAAAATTTTTTTTTAATATACTGGGTAATTTTGTCCAAAATTATTCACCGCACTCACATAGAGCCCCAGTTATGACGTATTGAACGTGAAAACTTTTTTTTTTTTTTATATACCGGGAAATTTTGTCCAAAATTATTCACCGCACTCGTAAAGCGCCCGAGCGATGACGTGTGGAACGTGAAAAATTTTTTTTATATACTGGGAAATTTTGGCCAAAATTATTCAACCCACTTGTAAAGCGCCCGAGCTATGACGTGTGGAACGTGAAAACTTTTTTTTTTTTTATATACTGGAAAATTTTGTCCAAAATTATTCACCTCACTCATATGCGCCCGAGTTATGACGTGTTGAACGTGAAAACTTTTGTTTTTTTTTTGTATATAATGGGAAATTTTGGCCAAAATTATTCACCGCACTCGTATAGCGCCCGAGTTATGACGTGTTGAACGTGAAAGCTTTTGGTTTTTTTTTTTGTATATAATGGGAAATTTTGTCCAAAATTATTCACCGCACTCACGTAGAGCCCCAGTTATGACGTGTTGAACGTGAAAACTTTTTTTTTTGTTTTATATACTGGGAAATTTTGGCCAAAATTATTCACCGCACTCGTAAAGCGCCCGAGCTATGACGTGTGGAACGTGAAAACTTTTTTTTTTTATATACTGGAAAATTTTGTCCAAAATTATTCACCTCACTCATATAGCGCCCGAGTTATGACGTGTTGAACGTGAAAACTTTTGGTTTTTTTTTTTGTATATAATGGGAAATTTTGGCCAAAATTATTCACCGCACTCGTATAGCGCCCGAGCTATGACGCGTGGAACGTGAAAACTTTTTTTTTTTTTTATAAACTGGGAAATTTTGGCCAAAATTATTCACCGCACTCGTAAAGCGCCCGAGCTATGACGTGTGGAACGTGAAAGCTTTTTTTTTTTTTATATACTGGAAAATTTTGTCCAAAATTATTCACCTCACTCATATAGCGCCCGAGTTATGACGTGTTGAACGTGAAAACTTTTGGTTTTTTTTTGTATATAATGTGAAATTTTGGCCAAAATTATTCAACGCACGCATATAGCGCTTGATCTATGACGTGTTGAACGTGAAAACTTTTGTTTTTTTTTTTTATATACTGGGAAATTTTGTCCAAAATTATTCACCGCACTCGTATAGCGCCCGAGCTATGACGTGTTGAACGTGAAAACTTTTATTTTTATAAAAATATACTGGGAAATTTTGGACAAAATTATTCACCGCACTCATATAGCGCCCGAGCTATGACGTGTTGAACGTGAAAACTCTTCTTTTTTTTATATATAATGGGAAATTTTGGTCGAAATTATTCACCGCACTCATATAGCGCCCGAGCTATGACGTGAACGTGAAAACTTTTTTTTTTTTTATAAACTGGGAAATTTTGGCCAAAATTATTCACCGCACTCGTATAGCGTCCGAGCTATGACGTGTTGAACGTGAAAACTTTTATTTTTTTTTATGTACTGGGAAATTTTGGCCAAAATTATTCACCGCACTCGTATAGCGCCCGAGCTATGACATGTTGAACGTGAAAACTTTTGGGTTTTTTTTTTTTTGTATGTAATGGGAAATTTTGGCCAAAATTATTCACCGCACTCGTATAGCGCCCGAGTTATGACCTGTTGATCGTGAAAACTTTTGGGTTTTTTTTTTTATATACTGGGAAATTTTGGCCAAAATTATTCACCGCACTCATATAGCGCCCGAGCTATGACGTGTTGAACGTGAAAAATTTTTTTTTTTTTTTATATACTGGGAATTTTTGTCCAAAATTATTCACCGCACTCATATAGCGCCCGAGCTATGACGTGCTGAACTTAAAAATTTTTTTTTAATATACTGGGTAATTTTGTCCAAAATTATTCACCGCACTCACATAGAGCCCCAGTTATGACGTATTGAACGTGAAAACTTTTTTTTTTTTTTATATACCGGGAAATTTTGTCCAAAATTATTCACCGCACTCGTAAAGCGCCCGAGCGATGACGTGTGGAACGTGAAAAATTTTTTTTATATACTGGGAAATTTTGGCCAAAATTATTCAACCCACTTGTAAAGCGCCCGAGCTATGACGTGTGGAACGTGAAAACTTTTTTTTTTTTTATATACTGGAAAATTTTGTCCAAAATTATTCACCTCACTCATATGCGCCCGAGTTATGACGTGTTGAACGTGAAAAATTTTGGTTTTTTTTTGTATATAATGTGAAATTTTGGCCAAAATTATTCAACGCACGCATATAGCGCTTGATCTTTGACGTGTTGAACGTGAAAACTTTTGTTTTTTTTTTTTATATACTGGGAAATTTTGTCCAAAATTATTCACCGCACTCGTATAGCGCCCGAGCTATGACGTGTTGAACGTGAAAACTTTTATTTTTATAAAAATATACTGGGAAATTTTGGACAAAATTATTCACCGCACTCATATAGCGCCCGAGCTATGACGTGTTGAACGTGAAAACTCTTCTTTTTTTTATATATAATGGGAAATTTTGGTCGAAATTATTCACCGCACTCATATAGCGCCCGAGCTATGACGTGAACGTGAAAACTTTTTTTTTTTTTATAAACTGGGAAATTTTGGCCAAAATTATTCACCGCACTCGTATAGCGTCCGAGCTATGACGTGTTGAACGTGAAAACTTTTATTTTTTTTTATGTACTGGGAAATTTTGGCCAAAATTATTCACCGCACTCGTATAGCGCCCGAGCTATGACATGTTGAACGTGAAAACTTTTGGGTTTTTTTTTTTTTGTATGTAATGGGAAATTTTGGCCAAAATTATTCACCGCACTCGTATAGCGCCCGAGTTATGACCTGTTGATCGTGAAAACTTTTGGGTTTTTTTTTTTTATATACTGGGAAATTTTGGCCAAAATTATTCACCGCACTCATATAGCGCCCGAGCTATGACGTGTTGAACGTGAAAAATTTTTTTTTTTTTTTATATACTGGGAATTTTTGTCCAAAATTATTCACCGCACTCATATAGCGCCCGAGCTATGACGTGCTGAACTTAAAAATTTTTTTTTAATATACTGGGTAATTTTGTCCAAAATTATTCACCGCACTCACATAGAGCCCCAGTTATGACGTATTGAACGTGAAAACTTTTTTTTTTTTTTATATACCGGGAAATTTTGTCCAAAATTATTCACCGCACTCGTAAAGCGCCCGAGCGATGACGTGTGGAACGTGAAAAATTTTTTTTATATACTGGGAAATTTTGGCCAAAATTATTCAACCCACTTGTAAAGCGCCCGAGCTATGACGTGTGGAACGTGAAAACTTTTTTTTTTTTTATATACTGGAAAATTTTGTCCAAAATTATTCACCTCACTCATATGCGCCCGAGTTATGACGTGTTGAACGTGAAAACTTTTGTTTTTTTTTTGTATATAATGGGAAATTTTGGCCAAAATTATTCACCGCACTCGTATAGCGCCCGAGCTATGACGTGTGGAACGTGAAAAATTTTTTTTATATACTGGGAAATTTTGGCCAAAATTATTCAACCCACTCGTAAAGCGCCCGAGCTATGACGTGTTGAACGTGAAAACTTTTATTTTTATAAAAATATACTGGGAAATTTTGGCCAAAATTATTCACCGCACTCGTATAGCGCCCGAGCTATGACGTGTTGAACGTGAAAACTTTTATTTGTATAAAAATATACTGGGAAATTTTGGACAAAATTATTCACCGCACTCATATAGCGCCCGAGCTATGACGTGTTGAACGTGAAAACTCTTCTTTTTTTTATATATAATGGGAAATTTTGGTCGAAATTATTCACCGCACTCATATAGCGCCCGAGCTATGACGTGAACGTGAAAACTTTTTTTTTTTTTATAAACTGGGAAATTTTGGCCAAAATTATTCACCGCACTCGTATAGCGTCCGAGCTATGACGTGTTGAACGTGAAAACTTTTATTTTTTTTTATGTACTGGGAAATTTTGGCCAAAATTATTCACCGCACTCGTATAGCGCCCGAGCTATGACATGTTGAACGTGAAAACTTTTGGGTTTTTTTTTTTTGTATGTAATGGGAAATTTTGGCCAAAATTATTCACCGCACTCGTATAGCGCCCGAGTTATGACCTGTTGATCGTGAAAACTTTTGGGTTTTTTTTTTTTATATACTGGGAAATTTTGGCCAAAATTATTCACCGCACTCATATAGCGCCCGAGCTATGACGTGTTGAACGTGAAAACTTTTGTTTTTTTTTTGTATATAATGGGAAATTTTGGCCAAAATTATTCACCGCACTCGTATAGCGCCCGAGCTATGACGGGTGGAACGTGAAAATTTTTTTTATATACTGGGAAATTTTGGCCAAAATTATTCAACCCACTCGTAAAGCGCCCGAGCTATGACGTGTGGAACGTGAAAACTTTTTTTTTTTTTATATACTGGAAAATTTTATCCAAAATTATTCACCTCACTCATATAGCGCCCGAGTTATGACGTGTTGAACGTGAAAACTTTTGGTTTTTTTTTTGTATATAATGTGAAATTTTGGCCAAAATTATTCAACGCACTCATATAGCGCTTGAGCTATGACGTGTTGAACGTGAAAACTTTTGGTTTTTTTTTTTTATATACTGGGAAATTTTGTCCAAAATTATTCACCGCACTCATATAGCGCCCGAGCTATGACGTGCTGAACTTAAAAATTTTTTTTTTTTTTTTTTATATACTGGAAAATTTTGTCCAAAATTATTCACCGCACTCATATAGCGCCCGAGCTATGACGTGCTGAACGTGAAAATTTTATTTTTTTTTTTATATACTGGGAAATTTTGGCCAAAATTATTCACCGCACTCATATAGCGCCCGAGCTATGACGTGCTGAACGTAAAAATTTTTTTTTTTTTTTTATACACTGCGAAATTTTGTCCAAAATTATTCACCGCACTCATAGAGCTCCCCAGTTATGACGTGTTGAACGTGAGAACTTTTTTTTATATACTGGGAATTTTTGTCCAAAATTATTCACCGCACTCATATAGCGCCCGAGCTATGACGTGCTGAACTTAAAAATTTTTTTTTAATATACTGGGTAATTTTGTCCAAAATTATTCACCGCACTCATAGAGCGCCCTAGTTATGACGTGTTGAAAGTGAAAACTTTTTTTATATACTGGGAAATTTTGTCCAAAATTATTCACCGCACTCATATAGCGCCCGAGCTATGACGTGCTGAACTTAAAAATTTTTATTTTTTTTTTTTATATACTGGAAAATTTTGTCCAAAATTATTCACCGCACTCATATAGCGCCCGAGCTATGACAAGCTGAACGTGAAAATTTTATTTTTTTTTTTTTATATACTGGGAAATTTTGGCCAAAATTATTCACCGCACTCATATAGCGCCCGAGCTATGACGTGCTGAACGTAAAAATTTTTTTTTTTTTTTTTATACACTGCGAAATTTTGTCCAAAATTATTCACCGCACTCATAGAGCTCCCCAGTTATGACGTGTTGAACGTGAGAACTTTTTTTTATATACCGGGAAATTTTGGCCAAAATTATTCACCGCACTCGTAAAGCGCCCGAGCTATGACGTGTGGAACGTGAAAAATTTTTTTTATATACTGGGAAATTTTGGCCAAAATTATTCAACCCACTTGTAAAGCGCCCGAGCTAACTGGGAAATTTTGGCCAAAATTATTCACCGCACTCGTATAGCGTCCGAGCTATGACGTGTTGAACGTGAAAACTTTTATTTTTTTTTATGTACTGGGAAATTTTGGCCAAAATTATTCACCGCACTCGTATAGCGCCCGAGCTATGACATGTTGAACGTGAAAACTTTTGGGTTTTTTTTTTTTGTATGTAATGGGAAATTTTGGCCAAAATTATTCACCGCACTCGTATAGCGCCCGAGTTATGACCTGTTGATCGTGAAAACTTTTGGGTTTTTTTTTTTTATATACTGGGAAATTTTGGCCAAAATTATTCACCGCACTCATATAGCGCCCGAGCTATGACGTGTTGAACGTGAAAACTTTTGTTTTTTTTTTGTATATAATGGGAAATTTTGGCCAAAATTATTCACCGCACTCGTATAGCGCCCGAGCTATGACGGGTGGAACGTGAAAATTTTTTTTATATACTGGGAAATTTTGGCCAAAATTATTCAACCCACTCGTAAAGCGCCCGAGCTATGACGTGTGGAACGTGAAAACTTTTTTTTTTTTTATATACTGGAAAATTTTATCCAAAATTATTCACCTCACTCATATAGCGCCCGAGTTATGACGTGTTGAACGTGAAAACTTTTGGTTTTTTTTTTGTATATAATGTGAAATTTTGGCCAAAATTATTCAACGCACTCATATAGCGCTTGAGCTATGACGTGTTGAACGTGAAAACTTTTGGTTTTTTTTTTTTATATACTGGGAAATTTTGTCCAAAATTATTCACCGCACTCATATAGCGCCCGAGCTATGACGTGCTGAACTTAAAAATTTTTTTTTTTTTTTTTTATATACTGGAAAATTTTGTCCAAAATTATTCACCGCACTCATATAGCGCCCGAGCTATGACGTGCTGAACGTGAAAATTTTATTTTTTTTTTTTATATACTGGGAAATTTTGGCCAAAATTATTCACCGCACTCATATAGCGCCCGAGCTATGACGTGCTGAACGTAAAAATTTTTTTTTTTTTTTTATACACTGCGAAATTTTGTCCAAAATTATTCACCGCACTCATAGAGCTCCCCAGTTATGACGTGTTGAACGTGAGAACTTTTTTTTATATACTGGGAATTTTTGTCCAAAATTATTCACCGCACTCATATAGCGCCCGAGCTATGACGTGCTGAACTTAAAAATTTTTTTTTAATATACTGGGTAATTTTGTCCAAAATTATTCACCGCACTCATAGAGCGCCCTAGTTATGACGTGTTGAAAGTGAAAACTTTTTTTATATACTGGGAAATTTTGTCCAAAATTATTCACCGCACTCATATAGCGCCCGAGCTATGACGTGCTGAACTTAAAAATTTTTATTTTTTTTTTTTATATACTGGAAAATTTTGTCCAAAATTATTCACCGCACTCATATAGCGCCCGAGCTATGACAAGCTGAACGTGAAAATTTTATTTTTTTTTTTTTATATACTGGGAAATTTTGGCCAAAATTATTCACCGCACTCATATAGCGCCCGAGCTATGACGTGCTGAACGTAAAAATTTTTTTTTTTTTTTTTATACACTGCGAAATTTTGTCCAAAATTATTCACCGCACTCATAGAGCTCCCCAGTTATGACGTGTTGAACGTGAGAACTTTTTTTTATATACCGGGAAATTTTGGCCAAAATTATTCACCGCACTCGTAAAGCGCCCGAGCTATGACGTGTGGAACGTGAAAAATTTTTTTTATATACTGGGAAATTTTGGCCAAAATTATTCAACCCACTTGTAAAGCGCCCGAGCTATGACGTGTGGAACGTGAAAACTTTTTTTTTTTTATATACTGGAAAATTTTGTCCAAAATTATTCACCTCACTCATATAGCGCCCGAGCTATGACGTGTTGAACGTGAAAACTTTTGTTTTTTTTTTTGTATATAATGGGAAATTTTGGCCAAAATTATTCACCGCACTCGTATAGCGCCCGAGCTATGACGTGTGGAACGTGAAAATTTTTTTTTATATACTGGGAAATTTTGGCCAAAATTATTCAACCCACTCGTAAAGCGTCCGAGCAATGACGTGTGGAACGTGAAAACTTTTTTTTTTTTATATACTGGAAAATTTTATCCAAAATTATTCACCTCACTCATATAGCGCCCGAGTTATGACGTGTTGAACGTGAAAACTTTTTGTTTTTTTTTTGTATATAATGTGAAATTTTGGCCAAAATTATTCAACGCACTCATATAGCGCTTGAGCTTTGACGTGTTGAACGTGAAAACTTTTTTTTTTTTTTTTTTATATACTGGAAAATTTTATCCAAAATTATTCACCTCACTCATATAGCGCCCGAGTTATGACGTGTTGAACGTGAAAACTTTTGGTTTTTTTTTTGTATATTATGTGAAATTTTGGCCAAAATTATTGAACGCACTCATATAGCGCTTGAGCTATGACGTGTTGAACGTGAAAACTTTTGGTTTTTTTTTTTTATATACTGGGAAATTTTGTCCAAAATTATTCACCGCACTCATATAGCGCCCCAGCTATGACGTGTTGAACGTGAAATTTTTTTTTTTTTTTTTTATATACTGGGAAATTTTGTCCAAAATTATTCACCGCACTCATATAGCGCCCGAGTTATGACGTGTTGAACGTGAAAACTTTTGTTTTTTTTTTTGTATATAATGGGAAATTTTGGCCAAAATTATTCAACGCACTCATATAGCGCTTGAGCTTTGACGTGTTGAACGTGAAAACTTTTTTTTTTTTTTTTTTATATACTGGAAAATTTTATCCAAAATTATTCACCTCACTCATATAGCGCCCGAGTTATGACGTGTTGAACGTGAAAACTTTTGGTTTTTTTTTTGTATATTATGTGAAATTTTGGCCAAAATTATTCAACGCACTCATATAGCGCTTGAGCTATGACGTGTTGAACGTGAAAACTTTTGGTTTTTTTTTTTTATATACTGGGAAATTTTGTCCAAAATTATTCACCGCACTCATATAGCGCCCCAGCTATGACGTGTTGAACGTGAAATTTTTTTTTTTTTTTTTTATATACTGGGAAATTTTGTCCAAAATTTTTCACCGCACTCATATAGCGCCCGAGCTATGACGTGTGGAACGTGAAAAATTTTTTTTATATACTGGGAAATTTTGGCCAAAATTATTCAACCCACTCGTAAAGCGTTCGAGCTATGACGTGTGGAACGTGAAAACTTTTTTTTTTTTATATACTGGAAAATTTTATCCAAAATTATTCACCGCACTCATATAGCGCCCGAGTTATGACGTGTTGAACGTGAAAACTTTTGGTTTTTTTTTTGTATATAATGTGAAATTTTGGCCAAAATTATTCAACGCACTCATATAGCGCTTGAGCTTTGACGTGTTGAACGTGAAAACTTTTGGTTTTTTTTTTTTTATATACTGGGAAATTTTGTCCAAAATTATTCACCGCACTCATATAGCGCCCCAGCTATGACGTGTTGAACGTGAAATTTGTTTTTTTTTTTTTTATATACTGGGAAATTTTGTCCAAAATTTTTCACCGCACTCATATAGCGCCCGAGCTATGACGTGTGGAACGTGAAAAATTTTTTTTATATACTGGGAAATTTTGGCCAAAATTATTCAACCCACTCGTAAAGCGTTCGAGCTATGACGTGTGGAACGTGAAAACTTTTTTTTTTTTATATACTGGAAAATTTTATCCAAAATTATTCACCGCACTCATATAGCGCCCGAGTTATGACGTGTTGAACGTGAAAACTTTTGGTTTTTTTTTTGTATATAATGTGAAATTTTGGCCAAAATTATTCAACGCACTCATATAGCGCTTGAGCTTTGACGTGTTGAACGTGAAAACTTTTGGTTTTTTTTTTTTTATATACTGGGAAATTTTGTCCAAAATTATTCACCGCACTCATATAGCGCCCCAGTTATGACGTGTTGAACGTGAAATTTTTTTTTTTTTTTATATACTGGGAAATTTTGTCCAAAATTATTCACCGCACTCGTATAGCGCCCGAGCTATGACCTGTTGATCGTGAAAACTTTTGGGTTTTTTTTTTTTATACTGGGAAATTTTGGCCAAAATTATTCACCGCACTCATAAAGCGCCCGAGCTATGACGTGCTGAACGTAAACATTTTTTTTTTTTTTTTTATACACTGCGAAATTTTGTCCAAAATTATTCACCGCACTCATAGAGCTCCCCAGTTATGACGTGTTGAACGTGAAAACTCTTCTTTTTTTTTATATATAATGGGAAATTTTGGTCGAAATTATTCACCGCACTCATATAGCGCCCGAGCTATGACGTGTTGAACGTAAAAACTTTTGGTTTTTTTTTTTTATATACTGGGAAATTTTGTCCAAAATTATTCACCGCACTCATATAGCGCCCGAGCTATGACGTGCTGAACTTAAAAATTTTTTTTTTTTTTTTATATACTGGGAAATTTTGTCCAAAATTATTCACCGCACTCATATAGCGCCCGAGCTATGACGTGCTGAACGTGAAAATTTTATTTTTTTTTTTTTTATATACTGGGAAATTTTGGCCAAAATTATTCACCGCACTCATATAGCGCCCGAGCTATGACGTGCTGAACGTAAAAATTTTTTTTTTTTTTTTTATACACTGCGAAATTTTGTCCAAAATTATTCACCGCACTCATAAAGCTCCCCAGTTATGACGTGTTGAACGTGAAAACTTTTGGTTTTTTTTTGTATACTGGGAAATTTTGGCCAAAATTATTCAACGCACTCATATAGCGCTTGAGCTATGACGTGTTGAACGTGAAAACTTTTGGTTTTTTTTTTATATACTGGGAAATTTTGTCCAAAATTATTCACCGCACTCATATAGCGCCCCAGCTATGACGTGTTGAACGTGAAATTTTTTTTTTTTTTTTTATATACTGGGAAATTTTGTCCAAAATTATTCACCGCACTCATATAGCGCCCGAGTTATGACGTGTTGAACGTGAAAACTTTTGTTTTTTTTTTGTATATAATGGGAAATTTTGGCCAAAATTATTCACCGCACTCGTATAGCGCCCGAGCTATGACGTGTGGAACGTGAAAAATTTTTTTTATATACTGGGAAATTTTGGCCAAAATTATTCAACCCACTCGTAAAGCGCCCGAGCTATGACGTGTGGAACGTGAAAACTTTTTTTTTTTATATATACTGGAAAATTTTATCCAAAATTATTCACCGCACTCATATAGCGCCCGAGGTATGACGTGTTGAACGTGAAAACTTTTGGTTTTTTTTTTTGTATATAATGTGAAATTTTGGCCAAAATTATTCAACGCACTCATATAGCGCTTGAGCTTTGACGTGTTGAACGTGAAAACTTTTGGTTTTTTTTTTTATATATACTGGGAAATTTTGTCCAAAATTATTCACCGCACTCATATAGCGCCCCAGTTATGACGTGTTGAACGTGAAATTCTTTTTTTTTTTTTTATATACTGGGAAATTTTGTCCAAAATTATTCACCGCACTCATATAGCGCCCGAGCTATGACGTGCTGAACGTGAAAATTTTTTTTTTTTTTTTTTATACTGGGAAATTTTGGCCAAAATTATTCACCGCACTCATAAAGCGCCCGAGCTATGACGTGCTGAACGTAAAAATTTTTTTTTTTTTTTTTATACACTGCGAAATTTTGTCCAAAATTATTCACCGCACTCATAGAGCTCCTCAGTTATGACGTGTTGAACGTGAAAACTTTTTTTTATATACTGGGAAATTTTGGACAAAATTATTCACCGCACCAATAAAGCTCCCGAGCTATGACGTGTTGAACGTGAAAACTCTTCTTTTTTTTTATATATAATGGGAAATTTTGGTCGAAATTATTCACCGCACTCATATAGCGCCCGAGCTATGACGTGAACGTGAGAACTTCTTTTTTTTTTTATAAACTGGGAAATTTTGGCCAAAATTATTCACCGCACTCGTATAGCGCCCGAGCTATGACGTGTTGAACGTGAAAACTTTTATTTTTTTTTTTTATATACTGGGAAATTTTGGACAAAATTATTCACCGCACTCGTATAGCGCCCGAGCTATGACGTGTTGAACGTGAAAACTTTTGGGCTTTTTTTTTTTTTGTATGTAATGGGAAATGTTGGCCAAAATTATTCACCGCACTCGTATAGCGCCCGAGTTATGACCTGTTGAACGTGAAAACTTTTGGGTTTTTTTTTTTATATACTGGGAAATTTTGGTCAAAATTATTCACCGCACTCATATAGCACCCGAGCTATGACGTGCTGAACGTGAAAACTTTTTTTTTTTTTTATATACTGGGAAATTTTGTCCAAAATTATTCACCGCACTCATATAGCGCCCGAGCTATGACGTGTTGAACGTGAAAACTCTTCTTTTTTTTTACATATAATGGGAAATTTTGGTCGAAATTATTCACCGGACTCATATAGCGCCCGAGCGGTGACGTGAACGTGAAAACCTTTTTTTTTTTTTGTATAAACTGGGAAATTTTGGCCAAAATTATTCACCGCACTCGTATAGCGCCCGAGCTATGACGTGTTGAACGTGAAAACTTTTGGTTTTTTTTTTTGTATATAATGTGAAATTTTGGCCAAAATTATTCAACGCACTCATATAGCGCTTGAGCTTTGACGTGTTGAACGTGAAAACTTTTGGTTTTTTTTTTTTTATACTGGGAAATTTTGTCCAAATTTATTCACCGCACTCGTATAGCGCCCGAGCTATGACGTGTTGAACGTGAAAACTTTTATTTTTTTTTTTATATACTGGGAAATTTTGGCCAAAATTATTCACCGCACTCATATAGCGCCCGAGCTATGACGTGCTGAACGTGAAAACTTTTTTTTTTTTTTATATACTGGGAAATTTTGGTCAAAATTATTCACCGCACTCATATAGCGCCCGAGCTATGACGTGCTGAACGTAAAACTTTTTTTTTTTTTTTTTATACACTGCGAAATTTTGTCCAAAATTATTCACCGCACTCATAGAGCTCCCCAGTTATGACGTGTTGAACGTGA
>CATIWZ010000001.1:0-2500 GCA_949708635.1 Hirtodrosophila cameraria
GGGACCGTTGCCTAGATCTAAGCATGGGAACACCATGCTCTTGGTTTTTTTCGATCTTGAGTCGGTTTGGAGTGTCTCGGAAGTTCGTTTGCGACAACGGTACTCAGTTCACCAGTCGCTCTTTCAAGACGTTTTGTAAAACGGCGGGAATGGAACTGGAGCATACAGCTCCATACACGCCGCAACAGAACCCGACTGAACGGGCCAATCGGACGATCAAAACCATGGTGGCACAATACATCGAGGGAGATCAGTGTACCTGGGATGAACTCTTGCCAGAACTCAGCCTCGCAGTGAATAGCAGTCCTTCGGACAATACTATCCAGGGCAGAGAGCCCCGACTGCCAAGCGCCTTATATGAGGAGAGACTAGGAGAGACCAGCGAAGAACCCCTGGCCAAGGCCACCCGACTGAACGAAATTTTCCGAGTAGTACAGGAGAACACTCAAAGAGCATCAGAGGAGTAACGGAAAAACTATAATCTGCGTCGGCGCGACTGGCGCCCGGCGTTGGGATCGTTAGTACTGGTAAAGCAACATCATGTTTCCAAGGCAGTTGACGGTTTCACGGCTAAGCTGGAACCTAAGTACGAATGCAGTGCTCAAACAGCAAGCAACGGAGGACCGCCAGCCTGGCAGACCAGAAGACGTTCCAAGCAGACGAGGCTGGGGACGACTCACCGGATAGCGACAAACAATGATTGAGGGGTGCATCGCCTGGAATGTCGGTAAAACCCGAGGCCGGCCCAGACGACATCCAAACACCCCACCCCACCTACCCTACTCCTGGTGTAAGGTGTATGGTGTATGGTGTATGGTGTATGGTGTATGGTGTATGGTGTATGGTGTATGGTGTATGGTGTATGGTGTATGGTGTATGGTGTATGGTGTATGGTGTATGGTGTATGGTGTATGGTGTATGGTGTATGGTGTATGGTGTATGGTGTATGGTGTATGATGTATGGTGTATGGTGTATGGTGTATGGTGTATGGTGTATGGTGTATGGTGTATGGTGTATGGTGTATGGTGTATGGTGTATGGTGTATGGTGTATGGTGTATGGTGTATGGTGTATGGTGTATGGTGTATGGTGTATGGTGTATGGTGTATGGTGTATGGTGTATGGTGTATGGTGTATGGTGTATGGTGTATGGTGTATGGTGTATGGTGTATGGTGTATGGTGTATGGTGTATGGTGTATGGTGTATGGTGTATGGTGTATGGTGTATGGTGTATGGTGTATGGTGTATGGTGTATGGTGTATGGTGTATGGTGTATGGTGTATGGTGTATGGTGTATGGTGTATGGTGTATGGTGTATGGTGTATGGTGTATGGTGTATGGTGTATGGTGTATGGTGTATGGTGTATGGTGTATGGTGTATGGTGTATGGTGTATGGTGTATGGTGTATGGTGTATGGTGTATGGTGTATGGTGTATGGTGTATGGTGTATGGTGTATGGTGTATGGTGTATGGTGTATGGTGTATGGTGTATGGTGTGTATGGTGTATGGTGTATGGTGTATGGTGTATGGTGTATGGTGTATGGTGTATGGTGTATGGTGTATGGTGTATGGTGTATGGTGTATGGTGTATGGTGTATGGTGTATGGTGTATGGTGTATGGTGTATGGTGTATGGTGTATGGTGTATGGTGTATGGTGTATGGTGTATGGTGTATGGTGTATGGTGTATGGTGTATGGTGTATGGTGTATGGTGTATGGTGTATGGTGTATGGTGTATGGTGTATGGTGTATGGTGTATGGTGTATGGTGTATGGTGTATGGTGTATGGTGTATGGTGTATGGTGTATGGTGTATGGTGTATGGTGTATGGTGTATGGTGTATGGTGTATGGTGTATGGTGTATGGTGTATGGTGTATGGTGTATGGTGTATGGTGTATGGTGTATGGTGTATGGTGTATGGTGTATGGTGTATGGTGTATGGTGTATGGTGTATGGTGTATGGTGTATGGTGTATGGTGTATGGTGTATGGTGTATGGTGTATGGTGTATGGTGTATGGTGTATGGTGTATGGTGTATGGTGTATGGTGTATGGTGTATGGTGTATGGTGTATGGTGTATGGTGTATGGTGTATGGTGTATGGTGTATGGTGTATGGTGTATGGTGTATGGTGTATGGTGTATGGTGTATGGTGTATGGTGTATGGTGTATGGTGTATGGTGTATGGTGTATGGTGTATGGTGTATGGTGTATGGTGTATGGTGTATGGTGTATGGTGTATGGTGTATGGTGTATGGTGTATGGTGTATGGTGTATGGTGTATGGTGTATGGTGTATGGTGTATGGTGTATGGTGTATGGTGTATGGTGTATGGTGTATGGTGTATGGTGTATGGTGTATGGTGTATGGTGTATGGTGTATGGTGTATGGTGTATGGTGTATGGTGTATGGTGTATGGTGTATGGTGTATGGTGTATGGTGTATGGTGTATGGTGTATGGTGTATGGTGTATGGTGTATGGTGTATGGTGTATGGT
>CATIWZ010000001.1:7500-34965 GCA_949708635.1 Hirtodrosophila cameraria
CATGATGAAACCAAAAACTTGAATAGACTTATTAACTGTTATAGTGTTGTGATTGTCAAATTTTAATTTATGATCAAGAAGCAAGCCTAAATCATTAACCGCATTTAATCTATCCAGGACCATCCCGTCGAACGAATAATTAACTAGATGAGGCAAACTGCGATAAAATGACATGACCTTACATTTAGAGAAAACTAGTTGTAGTAAATTAATTTTACACCAAGGGAAAAAAGAGTCAAGATCAAATTGCAGATGGGAATGAGAGGCTAAGTCGTTATAGTTTCACATCATCAGCGTACATTAATATAATAGATTGAGATGAGTTAGAGGGAAGATCATTAAAAAAAAGATTAAAAAGCAGAGGGCCAAGGTGACTGCCCTGGGAAACACCCGAGGTTACATAAATAGGAGAAGATCGTGAAGTTTGAAAAATAACTTTTTGAGTTCTGTTAAACAGATACTCAGAAATCCATGCAAGAAGGTTAGTAGAAAATCCTAGAAGGTTTAGTTTGTAAAGTAAGAGACAGTGGTTAACAGAATCAAAGGCCTTACTGAAGTCAATATAAATAACATCAGTTTGCATTTTATTGTTAAGTCCCTTGATCACAAGGGAAGTGAATTCTAGAAGGTTTGTTGTGGTAGACCTACGTTTCACAAAACCATGCTGGGAATGTGAAATGATTGAACTACATAAGTGCTGCAATTGAGAAGTAATAATTTTCTCAAACACTTTAGGAATAGCAGAAAATTTGGATATATGGATATTTTATAAATATTTTTGGATATTTTTAACATCAGTCCTAGAACCATGTTCATGTAGTGGAATGATAAAAGATTCCTGCAATATGACAGGAAAAGGGTAAGAAGAAATGGATAATGAAAATAATTTATGTAAATGTTTATAAAGAGTACCAGCACAGTAACTTAATACACATCCTGGAATACCCAAGACCTTCTGTTATTGCCTGGGAATTTGCTGAGTCGGCTCGCCGATCATGACATTGTGGCGTGATGCGAGTTTTGGCTTAGCTTAAGTGAAATATTCTTTGTATCTTAAAATTAGTTTTGAAAACAGCGCTCTTCAAGTAAGTCGCTTAAATAAATATTCACTCCGGCACTTGGCCGTTAAACAACTTTGTTTTATTGTCTGAGCCCGAGGCCAGCAATAAGAGGTATAGTTTACCTCTCAACCTAATCTTCAGCCATCACTGGACTGGAAATACATTAATTGGCGCCCAACTAGTGGTCGGACTCCACAACCAACAACAGTTAAAACAGCAGCACAGGAGCTGCAACAACCAACAACAGTTAAAACAGCAGCACAGGAGCTGCAACAACCAACAACAATTAAGACAGCAGCGCGGGAGCTGCAAGTGACCAGTTTTAATAAGAATTTTTTTTGTTAATTGAATCATGTAGTGGGCACTCTAGCCAAAATTTTTCGTCACACACAAATTTTCTTTTTGGTTTATTTAAAAAAAAAAAAAGCAAAACACTAGTTAGTACTAGTGAGCATTTTATATTGCAACAAATCATATCAAAAAAATAAAATAATAATAATTAGAGCCAAGTTTCTGAAACGCTTGAGAGTGACTGCTTTGAGAATTTGAGTTGAAACAATTTATCATCCAGATCGTTAATAAAAACCTTGTGTTACTTTCTATGTGTCTAAAATTGTGCTATAACAATACGTATAGTTCTCGTGGTTCAGAGCTGCGGCGTAACTCGACCTGTCTTTTGACGGCCCGTTTTGCTTTTTGCGGCCACTGGCCTGCACATGCAGCCGTTCAGCTAATATAGAAACCCTTGCAAGCAGTCTAGCGACTCAGATTCCGACTGTGACATTCACATCAGAGTCCCGGCTGCAAGGCTTCTCCCCGTAGTTCCCCCACCATCAGGTAAAATGGATCCAGATCAGCTTAGGGAAATAGTAAGGACGGCTATCAGCAATGCTTTAGCCGAACAGGCCGTTGCAAACCACCAGAGGGAGCAAGTTTTGACTCAAAGAATTAATGAGTTAGCTGAACAAATAGCAGCAGCAAACGTTGCCGCCCCATAAGTAGTAGCATATGCTGCTATAGAAATTAGAAACGACATTCGCTGTGACGAGCCGCTAGATGCCGTCAAGTGCTTACCTGCGTTTGCAGGAGTACAAGAATCTTATGTATCTTGGAGGCAGGCAGCAATAGCCGCTTACCAGATCTTCAGACCATATAATGGCAGTTCTCGTCATCAGGCTGTTATCATCTTAAGAAGCAAGATTAGGGGCCCCGCAGACGCGGTGCTGGCCTCATTTGGTACTGTATTGAACTTTGATGCGATAATAAATCGCCTAGATTTCACATACAGCGACAAGAGGCCAATTCATGTCATTGAACAAGAATTAGGTACCTTGAGGCAAGGTAGCCTCTCCCTGCTTCAATATTACGATGAGGTATAGAAAAAAATCACTCTTCTTACTTACAAAGTTAACATGTCATATGAGCCAGCTTTAGCAAAGAGCCTGTGTGAAAAATTCCTCGACGATGCGTTGCGCGTGTTCATATCGGGTCTTAAGCGCAGTCTTACAGATGTGCTCTTTGCAGCAAAGCCCAGAGATTTGCCTTCAGCGCTAGTTCTCGCGTAGGAAGTTGAGTCAAATCATGAAAGGTACGCATTCGCGGCTTATTTCGCAAGAAGTCTAGAGGACAAAGAGCGGAAACCGCATGCAAAAGCGCAGGGTCACCAACAGGAGAGGCATTCGCAACAAGCCGAAACACAAGCTAGCGGTACAAAGAATCCGCACTTTAGCAAGCAGAGCAAGGTCCCGGTGCAGACTGACCAGCGAAGCAGCAGGCAGCACAATAATAATGGCGCACAGGTGCCCATGGAGGTCGATCCTTCCTTCTCAAAGGTCTTGCAGCCCACTCAGGCCCCTGCTTACATGAATAGGAATCACTCCGCATCTGACCGCACAGGCGGTCAGAGAAATCAGCAGAGGATGAATCACGTCACGCAAGGCGCGGGACAAGGGGCAGAGGCGTATGCTGATGCCGCCTCCAGCGCAGCGGCACAAATCAATGACGATGCTAGTTATGACTCTGATGCCCTTAATTTTTTAGGAGCAAATCCCTGCTACCCGTCATTAGACGAAGAAGTTGATGTGGTTCAGGCGCACCCAGATGAGCCACAAGAGAAGACACACGAAAAGATCAGAGACGCTCAGACGACGCTCAGAGCTAGGGAAAACGCAAAGCGGCAGAATAGGGTCTTCGACGTTGGTGACAAAGTTTTGGCCAACTCCAACCGACGGCTCGGAAACAAACTCACACCTTTATGTGATGAGAAGGCCGTGGATGCAGACCTGGGGACCGAGGTCCTCATTAGAGGGAGGGTGGTCCACAAGGACAACCTAAGGTGCCTCCCTTGTTTTTGTTTTCATTCTTTTACCCCTTTTTTAAGCCCCTAGGCAAGCTCGTATAAGTTAGATATAGCTTTTCAATTTACTATTAGCCACTTGGCATAGTTTTTATAAATCATTAAATGCCAACAATAGACAAATAGAAATAAACACTAGAGTTCAAGACCAGCTTAACCAGTTAACAGTCACTGTCAATAAAATTCTCAAGATTGCCAAAAACTCACAAGTTGACACTAGCCATTTATTTGAAACATTACTGTCTAGAAACAGAATGATGATGATCGAGTTGCAAAATTTAATGCTTGCTATTACTCTTGCGAAGGCTAACATTGTCAGCTCAAACATTTTGGACCACTCAGATTTGAAATCAATTTGGCTAGAGGAACCCACCAATACTTCCATGGGAGATCTTTTGTCCGTTGCGTCCGTCAAAGTTCTTCAATCCATTAACACTATAGATTTTATAATTAAATTCCCAAAGATTACAAAAGCTTGCAGAAAAATCACAATTAATCCTGTCATCCACGAGAATTTCATATTGCGATTGATTGACAACGTCATAGCCGAATGCGATGGAGAAACCCACACACTGCAGAGTTGCGCCGCTTCACCTGGAGCCACATTTTGTCGTCTGGCATTAGAGAGTTCATGTGCCAAAGAGCTCCATGCAGGTGGCACGGCACACTGCGAGACCCAGCCGAGCAACCTGGAAATAATCACCCATGTACATGACGGAATCATCATCCTTAACGTTGTTATTGCCTGGGATTTTGCTGAGTCGGCTTGCCGATCATGACATTGTGGCGTGATGCGAGTTTTGGCTTAGCTTAAGTGAAATATTCTTTGTATCTTAAAATTAGTTTTGAAAACAGCGCTCTTCAAGTAAGTCGCTTAAATAAATATTCTCTCCGGCACTTGGCCGTTAAACAACTTTGTTTTATTGTCTGAGCCCTCTAGAGCAACCAAACTTGGTATACATGTTGGCATATACCATAGGCAGACAAAGTGTCAAGATCTCCGCCCCACCCCCACCCCTTCCCCCACAAACCGCAAAAACCTACATCTCCCTCAGTTTTATAGCTAGAGTAACCAAATTTAACACAAGGGCTACTTATCACATCCTTGATTGATCTGAGTAAAAAATTTTTGGCCACGCCCACCCCCACCCTTAAAAATGAGCAAAGTCTGTATCTCCCCCACCCTTTAAGCTAGAGTTCCCAAGTTTTGCAGGTTGAATTCTATTGTCCTATAAAAAAGATTGCATAACAAAAATTGTGCCACGCCCACCCCCGCCCCGCACACTTGCTCTGGCCACGCAGTACAAATTATTTGAAGACAAAATCTATACACAATTAAAAGGAATGCCAATGGGATCACCGACATCTCCAGTTATCGCGGATATTGTGATGGAAGAACTTTTAAACAATACTATTAAGAAGTTAAGACACCCTCCCCGACTGATGACAAAATATGTAGACGATTTATTTGCGATAACAAGAAAAGACGAAGTACAAAATACATGTAGGTTTTATTTATTAATTAATCCTTGTTGGGATTTAGTTTTTAACAATTTGTTCTTTGATTAAATTGTAAGTATAATATTATGAGGATAGCTCCAAAACATTTAGAGTACAAAACTGGATTTGGCAAAATACAATGTTTAGTGTGATGCGTCTGATGCGTAGCTGACGAGAGTAACGACTGACTTCGTGACGCTCGCTGGCTCTTTTTCAATAGCACGAGCGGCCACTGTTAGTTAACATAGCACACGATCAAAACCGACGGCCACTGCGTGTTTGGCGCTGGCTATCATTTCCTACAATCGGCTGTCCTGACGGACCATTCGCCCCGGATAGGTCTACCCAGGGTTTCATAAACTCTGAAACTGTTGAAATCTTGCAGGGGCCTTCAGATTGACCCATCTTTTCCACCTCGTACCTCCCATGATTACTAACTTTCACAACTTTTTAAGGTCCTAGATATTTTCCCTTAAGTTTTAAACCTGTCCCATACTGCGTGCGTTTTATAGCTACAATGTCATTGACCTGAAACTGCCGATCTGCCTTTCTATTTGAGTCGAAAGTCTTCTTGTTTTCATTCTGCATTAGCTTTATATTTTCGCATGCTTCTTTTCTAGTTTTCTCACGCTCCTCATATAACTCTTCAATAAGTGACTGCTGAATCAGCTCCTTTAAACGATGATCGTCAGCTATACGCATGTCTATTCCAGTTAAAATCTTGAAAGGTGATATTCTAGTACTTCTCGGCTCTACACTATTGATTATCTGCTGAACTTTACTTAATTGCTTATACCAAGTGCCTGCATCGCTCTGAGTTAGTTTCGACAGCATCGGAATCACAATTCTATGCATACTTTCTACCTGGCCATTCCCACGCGGAACTCCAGTAGCAATCATCAAATGTTGAATATTGCGAGTCTCACAATATTCACGGAAAAAGTTAGATGTGAATGAATCTTAAAGGATTTCCGAAATTAGTTGCCTGCACTTCTAAATATTTAACAACCTCCTCAGCCCCAGTGCTGCGAGTAGAACACAACCAAACATATTTGGAAAATGCGTTGACTACCACAAAAATAAAGTTATACTGTTTTTTGGTAATTTCCATCGGTCCGACATGGTCAATGTGGTACGTCGATAACGGCCTATCTCCTTTGTCAATTGGCTGTAAGTAACCCTCTCGTTTCCCTGACTTTTCATTGACAATAATACATTCAACGCAGCTTTCTACAACTCGTGTTACTTTATCCTTCAGTTTAGGAATAAAATATGACCTCTCGACTAAATCCTGAGTCTTTTTAACAGAGAAGTGACCATTTTTATTTGCAATCAATATAATTTCATTCTCCATTTGAGCTGGCACAACAATAAGCTCACGGTTCGGGTCCTTAAACAAAATACCATTTGCCATATAGTAATCTTCATACGCCCGCTCCTCAACAATGCTTCGCAAAGCCTTAACCCAGTCATCTAACAACTGAGCCTCTTTCAACCGATGAACGATACTTTCGGAAAGCATATAGCAATAAACACGACTTAAGGCATCTACATGCCTCATCTTTGACCCTGAGCGATGTTCAATGTCATACTTAAAATCTTGTAAGTACATTGCCCAACGCGCTACTCGTAATGGGACATCCTTCTTTTTCATAGTCATTGTAAAGGCGTTACAATCCGTAACGATTTTGAACTTGACTCCTAAAACATAGACACGCCACTTATGCAAAGCTTTAATAATCGCAAGCACCTCGAGATCGTAAGCTGGATATTTTTCTTCGCACGGTTTAGTTTTACGACTCATGTATTGTACTGGGTGAAATAAACAGTCCTCTGAATTCTTCTGCAGCAAAACAGCCCCGTATCCCCACTTTGACGCATCAGTGTGTATTTCAGTCTGCAAATTGGGATTATATAACTGTAACACAGGTCTGCTAGTCAAAGCTAATTTTAGTTGCTCGAACGCAACCTGCTGAATATCCTTGAATTCACACTTCGAATCCTTCCTCAACATGTCCGATAATGGTTTCGCTATAACCGCGTATCCCTCAATAAACTTTCTAAAATAAGATGTCAGCCCAAGAAATCTTTGAATTGCTTTCTTATCTCTTGGCATTGGAAAATTAGCTACTGCCTTGGTCTTCTCGTCACTCGGTTTTATAGTATTGTCCTCAATTATGTAGCCAAGAAAATTTACTTTCATCTGCAAAAACTGGCACTTCCACCAATTTATTCGCAATCCATTTTGCTCAGCCACCTGTAAAACTCTGTCCAATTTTAGAACTCCTTCACCCATGTCCTTGCTCGGAATAATCACGTCGTCCATATACACGACAGCGTCATTGTTCTTAACCAAATCGCGCAGCACTGCCATTATAAAACGGGTAAACACGGCCGGTGAGTTTGAAATTCCAAACGGTACATAAACGAACTCATACTGCCCTCTTTGAGTCACGAAGGAAGTATATTTTTGAGAACCTGGCTCTACCGGAACATGAAAAAAACTGTTAGTTAAATCGAGAGTAGTAAAAACTCTTGCGCCTTGAAGCTTCTCCAACAATGAGTCCATTTGCGCGACTGGAAAGCTATTCCGCAATATTTTCTCATTGAGTTTCCTATAATCGCAACACAAACGCTTTTTCCCATTCTTTTTCGCGACCAACACCACTGGTGATGCATATTCCGAAAAACTTGGTCTTATAATACCTTCAGCTAACCATGCTTCTATCTGATTATCGACAATCTCCTGCTCACAGAATGCTAGACGCCTTGGATGTTGAAAAACTGGAATTTCATCAGACAATATGATTTTCATTTTAACTGGCGAGTCTACATTTCTTTTTGGTTGATAGTTCTCTATCATATCTCGAACTTTACTGACGTGGACCTCATTGAGATGAGATAAATCAATTTCGATTTTAACTTCAGCAATATCTGAAACTAACATACAAATGCCTTTAAACTCATCAAACAGCTCTGCACATGAAGACTGTGACCTTTGCTCATTCTGTTGTTTAGAGGTTTTGCGTTCCTTATCACGATTGATATCACGTCGCACGAACTGAGTTCCATCTTAAGTGACCTGCATGTCGACCTGTTCCAAAATAGTTCTTCCTAAAATGGCCTCAAAACTTATGTCTTCATCTGGAAGGACATGAAACTCTACTTGCATTTCAATATTGTCAATTTGCACCGGTATAATGAAACTACCGAAAGTTAACACTTGAGATTCACCTATGCCAGTTAAACATTTCTCGCGGCCACTCAATTTCAAATCGCCAAACTTCAAAAATACGCTTCTACGCAGTAAACACAAATCAGCCCCTGTGTCAACGAGGCCTTTGAAATCTACCCCTGCATACACAATGTTTTTTAGTTCGAGCCCTGAAGGAGTAAAAATGTTTTTCAGATTTACTGCAACTTCATTGTCCTGCACAACATGTGTGTTCGAGTTATTCTCCTTTTTAACTTCAACCTTAACTCTGCAATCTGCAGCACGATGCCCTGGCTGATCGCATTTAAAACAATTAAAGCTCTTCTTGGTGCAGTCTTTTTTCAAGTGAGAATCATCGCCGCACTTATAACCCTTTCTGACCTTTGCTGTTGTCGGCTCTACTCCCAAACGACCGGTTTTTTCAGCCTGCGACCCATATTTGCTATTCTGCTCTGATCCACTGCGAGATTTCTTGTATGCATCAACTTGAAATTTCAACTGCTTTAAATTTTTAGCTTGGTAAGACATAGCTTTGTTTGCTCGTGTGTCTGGAATCCCTGCGACAAAATACTCTATCAAGCTGGCGTCATCCAACTCAATTGGCTTTGCAATCTCCATTAACGCGTACAAAAACTCTAACAACGGTTCTCCTTTCTTTTGCTGACGTTTCTGCAGAGACCGATGTATTTCTGCTGAGGATAATTTAACCGTAAATTCAGGTTCTAACGTTACGCAAACTACGCACAAATGATTTAGCAGCTCCAACCAGTAACTGTTTGGCATATATAAAAAGTTGCAATTTGTTCCACTGTACTGTTGCTGCACATTCCTCAAGCTCTTCTACCCATTTCACGATATCAGCACTGTCAGAACCCGAAAACTCTGAGACACTTCCCTCTACATCTTTTAATGTAAACCAGGATCTATTGCCCATGGCTGCTTGATCAGGATCTGCATTTTGAACATCAACATCTAATGCCGTAGCCACTGATTCGTCATCTTCGTCTTCCTCATCTTGGTGGCCATAATGGGCCAACAATCTATTTTGTAAATCGCGTTTGACACCGCTGGTTTGCAGACGAAGCTCTGTTAATTTTTGTCGCAAATCTACGACTCGCAGTACCATAATCTCGTCAACTTGCATCGTGTTTAAATTTTAGATCATTTACTTATAACTATTAATATTATCTGCGTCTTAATACCCGAGATTCGATAATGTATCGCACTTATATCTAACCGTCTTACTTAACACTAGAAATATCGATAAGTTCAGTTAAATGTTTAAAGTAATAATCAAACCAACACTGCAATCGCCTCTGATAACAATCGTCTCTGTTAATACGCTTCTCTGTTAAGTCGGTCCTCAGTAATCACGCGTCTCTGTTAGCACGCGTCCCCTCTGCTGAGCTGTTAACAATCGTCTCTGTTAACACGCTTCTCTGTTATCGCGCGTCTCTGTAAGCACGCGTCTCCTCTGCTGAGCCTTTTTCCAGGTCCCCAAGCCAAACGCAATATCTAACACTCAGATCCCACACTCGTGCCTTCTTTGCCTGTGTTGCTACTGCCGTCTGCTTGCCTCTGCTTTGCTCTCGTCGCGTTAACTCCTTTGCGTGACATTTTCCACGTTGTCCAGATCACCTTGCCCGGGCTGCTCTCTACTGTATTCCAAACTGCTCTCAGCCCGTTTGTCGTTGCCTCTTTCGTAGATTGCCCCTCTTGCTTGTGGATCTGACAAGCCCGCCGCTATGTATCGTACCAACACAATATTTTACTTTTCTTTGTGCTGTACTTTTCTGTCGCCTCTCCAGTCTGCTTTCGTTTGCTCTCGGTCTCTCTCTCTCTTCGCCGTTGTTCGTAGCTGCTGCTCTGCAAACTGCCGCGCAATACACACAGTTTTCTGATTGTCTTTGTGTTTTTCTGCGAACTGCTGTAGTCGTCTTGCTCGCACTTCCACGGTGTGTTTCTAGATTGTTCTTTTGTCTTGGGCTTATCCCGGTTGAGCCCCCAATTGTAGGTTTTATTTATTAATTAATCCTTGTTGGGATTTAGTTTTTAACAATTTGTTCTTTGATTAAATTGTAAGTATAATATTATGAGGATAGCTCCAAAACATTTAGAGTACAAAACTGGATTTGGCAAAATACAATGTTTAGTGTGATGCGTCTGATGCGTAGCTGACGAGAGTAACGACTGACTTCGTGACGCTCGCTGGCTCTTTTTCAATAGCACGAGCGCCCACTGTTAGTTAACATAGCACACTTGAAATGTTGAACTCATACCACAAAACCATTAAATTTACTATTGAACTGGAAACGGAAGGAAAATTACCATACCTAGATTCAATACTACACAAACAAGGGAACAAATTAAAAATAAAATGGTACAAAAAACCGACGGCATCAGGACGAATACTCAACTTTTACTCTAGACACCCAAAAACAATAATAATGAACACAGCCCTCAACACTATAACAAGAATGCTCAACATAAGTGACAACATATACCACGAAGAAATAAAATGCAATATAAAAGAAATATTAACAAACAACGACTTCCCAATAAATATAATAAATACATTAATACACAAATACACCTCAACCGAACCTAAAACTAACGACAAAGAAGAGCAAAAACAATATAGATCTTTAAAATATGTACCACACCTATCCGAGAGATTTAAAAACTCAGATTGCTATGACAAAGATGAAATAAAAATAGCACATAAGCCCACAAATACATTGGGTACATTTCTCAACAACACAAAAAGTAAAATACCGACAACTGACAAAAGCAACGTAATATACAGAATTCCTTGTGAAGGAGACGGACAGAATGACTGCAACAAAATATTTGTAGCTACCACAAAATCCAAATTAAAAACAAGACTATCACAACGTAAATCTATATAGTATATAAAAGAGTTTGTCCTCACTGGCGATTGGTGATTGGCGATTGGCGGTTGGCGGTTGGCGATTGGTGATTGGCGATTGGTGATTGGCAATCAACGCAGGGCCCAAACCATAAGAGCTAGATGGCTGAAATTTTCACAGTAGCTTAGGCATATACCGAAAGTGAGGTCTAAGAGCGGATTTTGGAAAATTCGGTCGGGAAATGTGGAAAATTCGCGGAAAACCGTTGTATGCAACTTTTTTGTTTATCATCCGATCAGCTTCAAACTTAGTTTCAATGATCTATATAAAAAATAATTTATGACTGCATACCAATTTTCCGAAAAATTCACCCCCCTGGGTGGAAAATGGATAGTCAAGGTTGTATGGGCGAAAGTTGAGTTCTTATGCGATTTGCTTCAAACTCATTTTCAAAGATCTATATGAAAATTCATTAAAAACTGCACCCCAATTTTCCGGAAAATTCACATTCCCGGGTGGAAAGTGGGTGGTAAAAAGGCCAAAATTGAGTTCTTATGCGATTTGCTTCAAACTCATTTTCAAAGATCAATATGAAAATTCATTGAAAACTGCATACCAATTTTCCGGAAAATTCACATTCCCGGGTGGAAAGTGGGTGGTAAAAAGGCCAAAATTGAGTTCTTATGCGATTTGCTTCAAACTCATTTTCAAAGATCTATATGAAAATTCATTTAAAACTGTATACCAATTTTCCGAAAAATTCACCTCCCTGGGTGGAAAGTGGGTGGTAAATAGGGCGAAAGTTGAGTTTTCATGCGATTTGCTTCAAACTCATTTTCAAAGATCTATATGAAAATTCATTTAAAACTGCATACCAATTTTCACGAAAATTCGCATTCCCGGGTGGAAAGTGGGTGGTGACAAGGCCATGGTTGAGTTCTTATGCGATTTGCTTCAAACTCATTCTCAAAAATCAATATGATAATTCATTTAAGACTGCAAACCAATTTTCCGGAAAATTCACATTCCCAGGTGGAAAGTGGGTGGTAAAACGGCCAAAGTTGAGTTCTTATGCGATTTGCTTCAAGCTCATTTTCAAAAATCAATATGAAAATTCATTAAAAACTGCATACCAATTTTCCGGAAAGTTCACATTCCCGGGTGGAAAGTGGGTGACAAAAATGCCAAAGTTGAGTTCTTATGCGATTTGTTCCTAACTCATGTGCAAAGATCAATGTGAAAATTCATTAAAAACTGCATACAATTTTCCGGAAAATTCACATTCCCGGGTGGAAAGTGGGTGGTAAAAAGGCGAAAGTTGAGTTCATTTGCGATTTATTCCTAACTCATTTGCAAAGATCAATATGAAAATTCATTAAAAACTGCATACCATTTACATTCCCGGGTGGAAAGTAGGTAAAAAGTAGGTTAAAACTGCAACTGGAAAATTTACCCTGTTGGGTAGAAAACTGTTGGTTAAGGAAGTTACATTTTTGTGCGAATATGATTTTATACGGGGCGTAGCACCGCACGCCGGGAAATGCTAGTCTAATATAAAACCAAGACATCAAACAGAAAAACAAAAAACTGCACTTGCGACACACTGCGTAGAAAGTGGTCACTCACCAACTTTTGACGCAACGACGATATTACAACAAGAACAACACTACGGAAAACGCTACACTCTTGAAATGCTACATATAATAGATACACCAGCTGACAACAGACTAAACTACAAAACAGACACCGATAACTGCGCTCACATATACAGACACCTCCTTACACATAAATAATTAGTTGACAACTCCACGCCACACAGAGCGGACGTGTAAAAATCTGTACGTATAGTTATTAAATGTAAATGTAAAATTAAGTTTTGTAAAAATGTTTTAAAATTGTTGTAGATGCCCTGAAGACGGTTATCGAAGATTACCGAAATATATTGGTGGAAAAAACAAAAACTATAGTTTTTTAACTAAACAGTGACCTCAAGCCAGCTAAACTCCTCTATTTTTGTTTTCTTTAATAACTTCTTTGCTTATGAACCGATTGTTTTGAAACTTGCAGTATCTGTTAACTACATGAAAGTTAAGGTGCTTGTCAAATTACAAGACAGTATCTTTAAAATTGTGGCTGAGTACTTTAAAACTCTCTTTTCCCATTTTTAATGGGTAGAGGGAATAAAAAGGGTATATATCTTCCTCACGCCGATTATAACATTTCTTTCTTGCTTTACTTAATATTGGTAATATTTTTTCCTGAGATCCATAAATAAAAATGCTGTTTTGCCAATTAAGAAGAAACAAGCCGCTACATTTATTATAGTTAATTAAGTTAACAATGTATTCTTAATCTTGTGAACAATTACAGAAAACAGTTCCAAAATATTGAGCAAGGATGCGCCAATGAAAAGTCCAATTACACCTCCAATCGCAACTAGAAAAAATAAAGAAGAAATTTTACTAAATTAATGTCAGTATCTTATTTTTAATTTTTAAGCAGTTGGTAAGAAAAAACCATTTACATCGTCTTTTGTATTGTAGTCGGGAAGGGGTTTCGCTATTTAACCCCCCTCCCCATCACATATAATCGAAATGTATGCAAATTGCTATGAAAAAATAATAAAAATTTATTTAAAATTATAATAAAGCGATTCTATCACAGCAACGAACATAGATCTTTATTATTTATTTATTACTCCCTGTTCCCATAAAAAATGGGAAAAAGTTAGTTATACAGCACTGAAAATGTATGTAACAGACCAAAGGAGGCATTTCCGACTATATAAACTATACTTGACTAAACTAAACTTGATCAGGATCAACAGCCGAGACGAACTAGCCATGTCCGTCTGTCTGTCCGTCTGTCTGTATGAACGAGTCGATCTCAGAGACTATAAGAGCTAGTGACACCAAACTTGGCATGCAAGTTCCTGTATACCATACGCAGATCAAGTTTATTTCAAATTTCGGATCCTCCCCTCCGCACCCCTCAAATTGAAAAAAAAAAACTCCTATTACCCCAGTCTCAGCAGGCAGAAACAATAGTTTGACATGCACTGGACAAGTTAAATGCGCTGCTTGCTTGTGTTGCCACTGAACTGCTTGAAATGCAAGTTGGGAGCAGGGAGTCTCGTAGTCGGGCACACTCGACTGGAGCATTCTTACTTGTTTTATTTCCCATTTCCTTACAAGTATCAATGGAAATTAATTCAATGATCTTTTCGCTCGGTATATTTATTTTTAAATATAAATTCAAATATATATTTATGCGCCTATCTTCTAGCACATTTTAATTTTATTGTTGTTAAGTCTTGTCGAGTGCGATTAATTTTAATACTCTTTTTTTAATTTTTTTGAAAAAAAGAAAGAGTATATTGGGTTTGGAAATGTCCTTCTGTCCTTCCATCTGTCCGTCCGTCTGTCTGTATGATCGCAGTTTTTTTTCCACAGTTTTGAAGCTACAGCAACCAAACTTGGTATACATATTGGTATATGTATACCATAGGCAGACAAGGTGTCAAGATCACACCCCACCCCCACCCCTTCCGCCACAAACGACAAAAACCTATATCTTTCACAGTTTTACAGCTCCTGTAACCAAATTTAGCACAAGGGCTACTTATCACATCCTTGATTGTTCTGACTAAAAAAAAATGGCGACGCCCACCCCCGCTCTTGCAATCGACCAAAGTTTGTTTCTCCCAAATCTGTAGAACGGGCCCAACCAAACTTAAATCATCGGAAAAATTTGAAAAATTTAAGCTAAAATAAAATTGCCACGCCCACTTCTGAATCCGCAAAGAGGCTTAAAAAGAGTATATCGCAGTCGGGTGCATCCGTAAAAATCAAAAAAGTTTTCATACAAAAACTGATTTTCAACAGATTGTTCCTATCGCAGATATAACATATAGTCGTCCGATTTTAAAGAAATTTTATCATAAAAAACTGAGTTATCTTGAAAATCAAAAAAGTTTTTCATACAAAAACTTATTTTTCAACCGGTCGTTCGAATGGCAGGTATTTGTAATAGTGGCCCGATCTGGCCGATCTTAACACTTTGTCTGCCTATGGTATATACCAACATGTATACCAAGTTTGGTTGCTCTAGCTTCCAAACTGTGGAAAAACACTGCGTTCATACAGACAGACGGACGGACAGATGGAAGGACAGGAGGACATTTCCAAACCCAATATACTCTTTTTATAAAAAAAAATATTAAAAAAGAGTATTAGAATTAATCGTACTCGACAAGACTTAACAACAATAAAATTAAAATGTGCTAGAAGATAGGCGCATAAATATATAATTGAATTTATATTTGAAAATAAATATACAGAGCGAAAAGATCATTGAATTAATTTCCATTGATACTTGTAAGGAAATGGGAAATAAAACAAGTAAGAATGCTCACATGATTGGGATCAAATTCATTTTCAGAAATCAATGTAAAAATTCAACAATGAATGCACACCAATTTTCAGGAAAACTCATCCACCTGTGTGGAAAGTGGGTGGTAAGCAGGGTAAGCATTTGTATGCGATTTAGTTCAAACTCATTTTCAAAGATCAATATAAAAATTCATTGCAAACTGTATACCAATTTTCCGGAAAATTCACATTCCAGAGTGAAATGTGGGTGGCAAAAACGCTGTAGTTGAGATTTTGTGCGATTTGCTTCGAATTAATTTTCAAAGATTAATATGACAATTCAATAAACACTGCATAAATATAATCCGGAAAATTTACTCTTTTGGGTAGAAAACTGTTGGTTAAGATTGTAGGCTTGTAAATTTTCGTGCGAACATGATTTTATACGGGGCGTAGCACCACACATTAGAAAATTCTAGTATATTAGTTAAAATTTTAGTTAAAGTTTTTATTAAAAAAATAACTTTGCTTTATTAACATCAATTAAGAACTAAACAATTATGGATTTAAGAATAAAGGTTTAACCTAAGTGTCAATCCAACGCTGCTGTCGTCGCTGCTGGCGTTGTCGCTGCTGCCGTTGTCCCTCGCTGTTATTGGTTATTGTCGCTGCCGCTGTTGTTGCCGCTGCTTAGAATATCGTTGGGTGCGATCCTAATTGGTCGCTGCAATTGACATGTGATCCCGTGAGCTTCTGCGCTGACAGGTGCCGTTGTTATTGGTCGCTGCATTTAGCGCCATTGAACTTGTTGTCTTGGATTCGTTGGTCCCACGGTTGGCCGTTGGAATGCGCACACTCAGCGCACGTGGGTAAGCCGTTGTTCCCTTCAACGTTTGCACTTGCTGCAATGGTGATCGTCGCAGTGCGATGGTGTCAAGTTGCCTCCGCCGGTCACACGGTGGCTTGCCAAGAAAGCGCTTGATCGGTGCGAATGGCTTCTTACGCAACCTCTGTGTCCGCGTGACTTGTTTGTCTATGTTGTTCCGAATTCTGCGCGTGTGACGATACTCTACTCTTTGATATATATATATATATGTTCGTATACATATGGGCAATTCTCTGATGTCGAACGGGACATTACAAGTGGTAAAAAGTTTGAAATAATACGGAGTTTCAAAATCATTTTTCCCATAATAAAGTAGCTCTTGATTAGTGCTAAGGTCGATTTTGGGCATCTTTCGTTTTCGAGATTTTTACAAAGTTTTGTAGTTTTAATAAATTTAATTTAAGCCTCTGACGAATGGGACATGTCGCACGGGACATTTTTATACTCTTTATTTTTATTTTTTTTTTTAAAAAGGAAAAAAGAGTATATTGTGTTTGTGAAATGTCCGTCCGTCTGTCCGTCCGTCTGTATGAACGCAGGTTTTTTCCAAAGTTTTGAAGCTAGAGCAACCAAACTTGGTATACAATGTATATAGTATATACCATATACCATAGGCAGGTAAAATGTTAAGATTTTATCATAAAAAACTGAGTTATCTTGAAAAACAAAAAAGTTTTTCATACAAAAACTTATTTTTCAACTATTGTAATAGATTTTTATAGGTTGGTTTTTCTCTTCATTTAATTTGCTAGCAACATTAATTTTTTAACTTATCAAACTCATTTTTGATATATATTTTTCTTTAAGCTTTAGTTTTAAGTATCATAACAGAAGAACCTCATACAATTCAATTCAAAAACAAAAAGATTTTTTGTTGCGGCCGTCACCCATTCGCACTCATAAAATCTAAGCCATGTAAACATATAAACAACACCAGATCACAACATTCTGCTATGTGTGCATACAGATGCGCAAAACATTACGAGCATGCGTTGCTTACATGTGTACATGCGCAGGTGCGCATGCTTGACGCTAGCTCACCTTTAGTTGTTGCGCTCTTTTCCCTTCCTGTGCACTCTTAAGTCGGCTATGCCGTGCTTAGCATCTTACAAGGTCCAACATTTCAGCAGGCCTGTTGAGGTAGATGTCGCTGTGGGCTTTAGAAAATATTCATATCAAATGCAACAATGAGGCACAAGCGCAAAACTATAAAAAAAAAACAAGTAAGAATGCTCTAGTCGAGTATGCTCGACTACGAAACTCCCTGTACGCTGGTTAAACGCTGGCAGCAATTTATCAGCGGTGCTAAGTCTAAGATTATAATGGAATGGTCGCCCTTTGTAGATAGGCTACCGCGGGAAGTCAATTTGAAACTGGAGGTCGACAGGTATCCAGAGTTTGCATAATAGCTACCGAGCACTCCCTCGGCCATGCATCTTTCGGCATATGCAGTGATACCTTGGATTGGGGTGATTTGAAAGAGTTTTCTTCTTTTCGCCCGACTACAATTTGTCAGCGCCCTCGGCAGAGTCATTACAGTGCCAAGGGCCTGCTTCCAGCCGCCCTCACGTCGAGAGTATAGTCGCACTTCCGAACAACTTTAATGAAAGTTGCAGAAAGACAGGAGAATCTACTAGAACATTCTGGAACCTTCTAGAAGTACGCATACATACGTATGTTGAAGTGTGTGTAAATATGCAATGTTTACAACAGCCGCCAAAAATGTATTGTTATATTATGCTTTTCGAGAAATTGAGTAACAATGACGTTGAAAATCGTTAAGTATATATGCTTGGTCATCAGTGTTGCAGGTAAAACACTTATTATTGTAAAAACGTAAGGAATCGCAAAAAATATTAAATTAAAAATCGATTGACGGCGACGCACGTTAAACGTTAGAGAAATGGCAGCCACAAGACAGAGATGGGTGAAGCTCATCGATACATCGATACGTATCAATGCGAAATATCGACTAGACCCAATACAATATTTTATTTCAGCAAGAATATTTTATTTTATTTTATAATGCTTACAAAATAAATAAGGTGTACACAAGCTAATGTGCAAATTAGATGTAGTCGGGCTTAAATCTTATTGGTATAACGGGCAGTATTGCAAAATGCTAAGATGCCACATCTTCACATTTTGACAGTGCCAACGCTGAGAAAATGCAACTGCAAAGTGGCAACGCTGGGCAGGCATACGTATGTACATACGTACAAACATATTTATATGCTGTTACGAACGGGTTACTAAGGGGCAGCGCCGGCCAGACAGTACTCTCTTTACGGGTGGGTCTACCCATGCCCGCCGTCACGTACAATCACGAAAAACACGAAATCATCACTAAACTACAAAAAAATACAAAACAAACCAAAAGACAGCAACAGAAACTATATCAAAAACTTCGGCATTGAAGCGGTGGCTCAGCTGTTATCGCCACAGCGTACCCGCCCTGCCTGTGTTGTTAAATCATCATTTTAGAACAACACCTTATAATGCCAGATTTTAACTGGCACCTGTCCAAACAACATTAAATTTCCCCTCTCCTCCACAAATTACACTTAACCAGTCATATTAAACGTTATAAAAGTGCATTTAATTCAATAATAAGAATAACCTAACATTATTAATTAATTTAGGGAATGCCCTTATTGAAGGTTAATATTGGCCTTTCTGGGGCATGTTAATATATATAACTAACAAAGGTGGTTTGGGTTTTAACCAAACATAACGCGCACGTAAATGTTCTGTTAAATAAGCAAATACAAACAAACAAATACAATTAATTATACATTTTAATTGAGCTTGCTTAACAGCGGCTCACTATAAACAAAACAGCCGGCTGTTAACTTAACAGCGGCAGCGGTTACTGTGCTGCTGTGGCTGAGGCGGCCAAACAAAAGCGACTGAACCGATCAGCTGATTTTTGTAAACAATAACAAACTAACACTTGAACAATATGCTGATGCTTTTAGTTGCAATGTACAATGAACAAAGGGATTAAATTTAAAACACAGATACATGTGTAGACGGCAGTGCGTCTGCGCGACGGTGTTGGATGGTGGCGTTGTCAACCACAATTATCCCCGTCAACGCTTAATTTCAGCTTTCAGTGTGGGCACGATGTGTCAAGGCAGACCCGAAGATTATGCCAGGCTCTGGCAGTCGGCAACAACACAAAAACTCAGCAAACTCGCTAAGGCTGCTGCGTGAACAACGCTGGGCGTTCCACTCCACAGTAACCCAGTGGAGCACCCTCACTAGGCACACTTAGTGTTTGACCTTCACTCGCCGAGGGGCTGCTACGGCCCTGCGAGGCTATGTTTGCGAGGCGCGCCTGCGCACGATAAAAAGTTGAGCTTCGGGAGGGCCTTGCGACACATACGGGTGATTATGTAATTATACTCCACATTAAAGCAATTTTACACTATGCAAACACTAACGTACCTTTTAAAATAAAGCACTACACTTAGATTTGCTGCGCACCTTCACTTATGACTTCGACGCTGCACGCGTTTTCTACAACTGACCTTCAAAATGAAGACAATGTCGTTGCCTTTCCGCTAAGCTTGAATTATCCCACTTTATCATACTCTCGCTTATGCCCTTTCGGATAAGCGAGCGTACTTTGACTTCAATATTTGACAAAGAGAAGCACAAAAGAGACAGCCAAAATTCAAAACGGCTACTCTTAACAAGCGGCGTTGCCACCTAAGTCCAATATCTTTGCTCCGCTATCGATAGGCAAAGGCCCACATGCAACATCACCCAAGGATTTCCAGGGACGAGAAACCACCGACGGAATCTGAGGGAGCAAGGTGGACCGCTACTGAGATTTTCGTTCTTCACCAGCTGCCCAATCTGGCCGGCCTGCCATATCAAAACCTTAGAACAGCGCCCCAACGTGAGGCACACCACGACTACGGACTAAAATCTTATGTCCTTAGCGTGATAGACCCCTAACGATCGTCCTTGCATATGTTCGAGCAAGTAAGAGTTGCTACCAACTCTTCGTACTACTCTGGCTCTCAGAAATTTACGAGCAAACTTACCGTTAAAGGCTTTACCAAAGTCGCTAACCACAAAATTTCGTCGATAAACTTCCTGTCCCGGGCTAGCCTTGAACACCCTCGTTCTCTGGTCGGAACGTTGTTGGCTACGTTCATAAGCCGTCTTCTTCCTTTTGCGTGGTAAGCCCCTAAGAAACTCCACTTGCCACGAGCCGTTCTTACGTTCGTAGGGATGAGCGTAGATGGGTTTGTAATGCCCATCTTGGGCGTCTCCATGAACTCTGTTCCGGCTCTGGCTCGAGCAAGGATGTCGCCGATTTTCCTCCGGTCGGTAGACTACATTATGGAGGGTCAGCTTAGGTTCGTCCTCTCTATGGGCTTCGACTGATCCTAACGGGGTATCGGGCTGTACAGCAAGCGGTCGAAGCATCTCATTCAAGAGCTTCATCATGCTGTGCATGCCGTCCCGAATTTCTTTACGTATCACATCACTGATCCCTGCGGATAAGGACTGCAGATACGTGTTCTGGGCCTGAGCTAACGCTATGTTTAAGGCCGACCTTTCTACAGACCCTAAATCTGGTACTATATCCCCCGCCATCTACGGATCTAATCTGGCTTATCCTTAATTATAATAAATACCAAAATCGAAATACCCTAACCGATACAAACATTTAAAACGTCAAAAAAAAAAAAAAAAAAAACAATAATCAAAATTTTCAACTCGACATAATCACAGCCAACTATATACTTTCAACAATAATCCATACAAAATAAAGGAGGAGAGGGAGCTATACTGTATATGCTAGAGTGCCATTATCCAGACTACGCTTTTTCACTTCTCATTCCGAATCTTGGGTTTGATTGTCGACTAGTCAAGTCATCCCACTGGTGGATGGCCGCTAGTCAAGATTACTCACCCGAATTAATTAATCCGTAGCGTTTTCGAGCAAATCTGGTTATCTTCCCTCTGAACTTGACTCCGGATGCAACGCGTAGCGACTTAAAGATCCTACGGGACACCAGACCCCAAGCCAGATCGTTGACGATCACAGACTTGCAGAAAACGGACGATTATGTGATGACGCACAAACAAAATAATTTAAATAACATCGTTGCCGAAACAAAAACTATCTAACCTATACTATATCACAGTATTTTATAACAGAAGCGTTCCCATCACAAAAGTCCACCAGGATACGAACCAGTGGCGAATCGCCTGCTCTCAATAAGCAGAGATGACACACCGGCACCAATTGCGACTTGAACGGTCCCGACAAAAAATAAACCTTGGAGCAATGTACGCGCCTTCACTTAAAACGCCCCAGCCTCCAAGATCTACCATGACCTTATAGGACATCGACAACAAAAACTAACTCTTCTATATCACATTATTCTTATCACAGCCTTTTTCTTATCACAAAAGTCCACCAGGATACGAACCAGTGGCGAATCGCCTGCTCTCAATAAGCAGCGATGACACACCGGCACCAATTGCGACTTGAACGTCCTATTCTGTCCCTATATGTCCCTATCCTTGTGCGAATGTCCTTTCGGTCATCCCTGGTCCGCGCGATTGAAGTGAGTCTTCGCTCCTTACAAGTCGCGGATTCGGAATGACCAAAAAGGCAGACCACTTCCGCGAGATTTCGCCCTCTCATATTTTTATTTAATTTAAACGAAAAGATTGCATCGATGTTGCCCAAAAGGGAACACCGTGCGACATTTTCTATTTGGGCGCCATATTGTTACGAACGGGTTACTAAGGGGCAGCGCCGGCCAGACAGTACTCTCTTTAGGGGTGGGTCTACCCATGCCCGCCGTCACGTACAATCACGAAAAACACGAAATCATCACTAAACTACAAAAAAATACAAAACAAACCAAAAGACAACAACAGAAACTATATCAAAAACTTCGGCATTGAAGCGGTGGCTCAGCTGTTATCGCCACAGCGTACCCGCCCTGCCTGTGTTGTTAAATCATCATTTTAGAACAACACCTTATAATGCCAGATTTTAACTGGCACCTGTCCAAACAACATTAAATTTCCCCTCTCCTCCACAAATTACACTTAACCAGTCATATTAAACGTTATAAAAGTGCATTTAATTCAATAATAAGAATAACCTAACATTATTAATTAATTTAGGGAATGCCCTTATTGAAGGTTAATATTGGCCTTTCTGGGGCATGTTAATATATATAACTAACAAAGGTGGTTTGGGTTTTAACCAAACATAACGCGCACGTAAATGATAATGCGGTAGATTAGGGCATTAAATAATATACATATAAATAAATTAATAAATAAATAAACAGGATTACAAAAAAGATGGTCACACTAATGTGCCATATTCAAAAAAAATCGTTAGCGTTTGAATTTAATTTAATTAAGGCCAGAAGGGCCAAATAAGTAAATTAAGCCGATAAATAAGGGGGCGGATATTATTAAGGCATGTCAATAACACTTACTTTTTCCATATATATTGTACTCACACATCATTAAATTATATACGTTGATCTTGGGCCCAGGATGACGTAGCGTGATGTTCTGTTAACTAAGCAAAGGCATATTAAGTATAATGACATTCCTATAAATAGCATCCATGGCACCTAAGTATCGGCATATTATTTCATAGTTACTTTAAAGGCGAAAAATCGTTAATAAATCTTAATTTTAAATATAAACATATAAACAAACAAATACAATTAATTATACATTTTAATTGAGCTTGCTTAACAGCGGCTCACTATAAACAAAACAGCCGGCTGTTAACTTAACAGCGGCAGCGGTTACTGTGCTGCTGTGGCTGAGGCGTCCAAACAAAAGCGACTGAACCGATCAGCTGATTTTTGTAAACAATAACAAACTAACTCTTGAACAATATGCTGATGCTTTTAGTTGCAATGTTCAATGAACAAAGGGATTAAATTTAAAGCACAGATACATGTGTAGACGGCAGTGCGTCTGCGCGACGGTGTTGGATGGTGGCGTTGTCAACCACAATTATGCCCGTCAACGCTTAATTTCAGCCTTCAGTGTGGGCACGATGCGTCAAGGCAGACCCGAAGATTATGCCAGGCTCTGGCAGTCGGCAGCAACACAAAAACTCCGGAAACTCGCTAAGGCTGCTGCGTGAACAACGCTGGGCGTATTCCGCACGATCACCAATTAGCGGATTGGTGAACTGCCTCGTAATCTGGGGCTGCGGGTGTTGTTCCACTCCACAGTAACCCAGTGGAGCACCCTCACTAGGCACACTTAGTGTTTGACCTTCACTCGCCGAGGGGCTGCTACGGCCCTGCGAGGCTATGTTTGCGAGGCGCGCCTGCGCACGATAAAAAGTTGAGCTTCGGGAGGGCCTTGCGACACATACGGGTGATGCTGTAATTATACTCCACATTAAAGCAACTTGACACTATGCAAACACTAACGTACCTTTTAAAATAAAGCACTACACTTAAGATTTGCTGCGCACCTTCACTTATGACTTCGACGCTGCACGCGTTTTCTACAACTGACCTTCAAAATGAAGACAATGTCGTTGCCTTTCCGCTAAGCTTGAATTATCCCACTTTATCATACTCTCGCTTATGCCCTTTCGGATAAGCGAGCGTACTTTGACTTCAATATTTGACAAAGAGAAGCACAAAAGAGACAGCCAAAATTCAAAACGGCTACTCTTAACAAGCGGCGTTGCCACCTAAGTCCAATATCTTTGCTCCGCTATCGATAGGCAAAGGCCCACATGCAACATCACCCAAGGATTTCCAGGGACGAGAAACCACCGACGGAATCTGAGGGAGCAAGGTGGACCGCTACTGAGATTTTCGTTCTTCACCAGCTGCCCAATCTGGCCGGCCTGCCATATCAAAACCTTAGAACAGCGCCCCAACGTGAGGCACACCACGACTACGGACTAAAATCTTATGTCCTTAGCGTGATAGACCCCTAACGATCGTCCTTGCATATGTTCGAGCAAGTAAGAGTTGCTACCAACTCTTCGTACTACTCTGGCTCTCAGAAATTTACGAGCAAACTTACCGTTAAAGGCTTTACCAAAGTCGCTAACCACAAAATTTCGTCGATAAACTTCCTGTCCCGGGCTAGCCTTGAACACCCTCGTTCTCTGGTCGGAACGTTGTTGGCTACGTTCATAAGCCGTCTTCTTCCTTTTGCGTGGTAAGCCCCTAAGAAACTCCACTTGCCACGAGCCGTTCTTACGTTCGTAGGGATGAGCGTAGATGGGTTTGTAATGCCCATCTTGGGCGTCTCCATGAACTCTGTTCCGGCTCTGGCTCGAGCAAGGATGTCGCCGATTTTCCTCCGGTCGGTAGACTACATTATGGAGGGTCAGCTTAGGTTCGTCCTCTCTATGGGCTTCGACTGATCCTAACGGGGTATCGGGCTGTACAGCAAGCGGTCGAAGCATCTCATTCAAGAGCTTCATCATGCTGTGCATGCCGTCCCGAATTTCTTTACGTATCACATCACTGATCCCTGCGGATAAGGACTGCAGATACGTGTTCTGGGCCTGAGCTAACGCTATGTTTAAGGCCGACCTTTCTACAGACCCTAAATCTGGTACTATATCCCCCGCCATCTACGGATCTAATCTGGCTTATCCTTAATTATAATAAATACCAAAATCGAAATACCCTAACCGATACAAACATTTAAAACGTCAAAAAAAAAAAAAAAAAACAATAATCAAAATTTTCAACTCGACATAATCACAGCCAACTATATACTTTCAACAATAATCCATACAAAATAAAGGAGGATAGGGAGCTATACTGTATATGCTAGAGTGCCATTATCCAGACTACGCTTTTTCACTTCTCATTCCGAATCTTGGGTTTGATTGTCGACTAGTCAAGTCATCCCACTGGTGGATGGCCGCTAGTCAAGATTACTCACCCGAATTAATTAATCCGTAGCGTTTTCGAGCAAATCTGGTTATCTTCCCTCTGAACTTGACTCCGGATGCAACGCGTTGCGACTTAAAGATCCTACGGGACACCAGACCCCAAGCCAGATCGTTGACGATCACAGACTTGCAGAAAACGGACGATTATGTGATGACGCACAAACAAAATAATTTAAATAACATCGTTGCCGAAACAAAAACTATCTAACCTATACTATATCACAGTATTTTATAACAGAAGCGTTCCCATCACAAAAGTCCACCAGGATACGAACCAGTGGCGAATCGCCTGCTCTCAATAAGCAGAGATGACACACCGGCACCAATTGCGACTTGAACGGTCCCGACAAAAAATAAACCTTGGAGCAATGTACGCGCCTTCACTTAAAACGCCCCAGCCTCCAAGATCTACCATGACCTTATAGGACATCGACAACAAAAACTAACTCTTCTATATCACATTATTCTTATCACAGCCTTTTTCTTATCACAAAAGTCCACCAGGATACGAACCAGTGGCGAATCGCCTGCTCTCAATAAGCAGCGATGACACACCGGCACCAATTGCGACTTGAACGTCCTATTCTGTCCCTATATGTCCCTATCCTTGTGCGAATGTCCTTTCGGTCATCCCTGGTCCGCGCGATTGAAGTGAGTCTTCGCTCCTTACAAGTCGCGGATTCGGAATGACCAAAAAGGCAGACCACTTCCGCGAGATTTCGCCCTCTCATATTTTTATTTAATTTAAACGAAAAGATTGCATCGATGTTGCCCAAAAGGGAACACCGTGCGACATTTTCTATTTGGGCGCCATATTGTTACGAACGGGTTACTAAGGGGCAGCGCCGGCCAGACAGTACTCTCTTTAGGGGTGGGTCTACCCATGCCCGCCGTCACGTACAATCACGAAAAACACGAAATCATCACTAAACTACAAAAAAATACAAAACAAACCAAAAGACAACAACAGAAACTATATCAAAAACTTCGGCATTGAAGCGGTGGCTCAGCTGTTATCGCCACAGCGTACCCGCCCTGCCTGTGTTGTTAAATCATCATTTTAGAACAACACCTTATAATGCCAGATTTTAACTGGCACCTGTCCAAACAACATTAAATTTCCCCTCTCCTCCACAAATTACACTTAACCAGTCATATTAAACGTTATAAAAGTGCATTTAATTCAATAATAAGAATAACCTAACATTATTAATTAATTTAGGGAATGCCCTTATTGAAGGTTAATATTGGCCTTTCTGGGGCATGTTAATATATATAACTAACAAAGGTGGTTTGGGTTTTAACCAAACATAACGCGCACGTAAATGATAATGCGGTAGATTAGGGCATTAAATAATATACATATAAATAAATTAATAAGTAAATAAACAGGATTACAAAAAAGATGGTCACACTAATGTGCCATATTCAAAAAAAATCGTTAGCGTTTGAATTTAATTTAATTAAGGCCAGAAGGGCCAAATAAGTAAATTAAGCCGATAAATAAGGGGGCGGATATTATTAAGGCATGTCAATAACACTTACTTTTTCCATATATATTGTACTCACACATCATTAAATTATATACGTTGATCTTGGGCCCAGGATGACGTAGCGTGATGTTCTGTTAACTAAGCAAAGGCATATTAAGTATAATGACATTCCTATAAATAGCATCCATGGCACCTAAGTATCGGCATATTATTTCATAGTTACTTTAAAGGCGAAAAATCGTTAATAAATCTTAATTTTAAATATAAACATATAAACAAACAAATACAATTAATTATACATTTTAATTGAGCTTGCTTAACAGCGGCTCACTATAAACAAAACAGCCGGCTGTTAACTTAACAGCGGCAGCGGTTACTGTGCTGCTGTGGCTGAGGCGTCCAAACAAAAGCGACTGAACCGATCAGCTGATTTTTGTAAACAATAACAAACTAACTCTTGAACAATATGCTGATGCTTTTAGTTGCAATGTTCAATGAACAAAGGGATTAAATTTAAAGCACAGATACATGTGTAGACGGCAGTGCGTCTGCGCGACGGTGTTGGATGGTGGCGTTGTCAACCACAATTATGCCCGTCAACGCTTAATTTCAGCCTTCAGTGTGGGCACGATGCGTCAAGGCAGACCCGAAGATTATGCCAGGCTCTGGCAGTCGGCAGCAACACAAAAACTCCGGAAACTCGCTAAGGCTGCTGCGTGAACAACGCTGGGCGTATTCCGCACGATCACCAATTAGCGGATTGGTGAA